>CM073775.1:95203650-95248650 GCA_037158775.1 Hetaerina titia | reverse complement strand
TTCTTAACGTAAGAAACATTTAGCCATAATTATTTTATTTTCCAATAAAATGAGGCGAGAAAAAAATGAGAAAGGAAAATTTGTGTGAAGAGTGCAATGCTAGGATATGGAAAGTTTATAGAGACAGTGAGAAACAGGCGCGCTCCACAGAAAAGTGACGGAACTATCAGGATGTAAGAAAGGGAATTCCGTTTACACTATCGGAGATGCAAATAGATATTCATCGAAGAAGAAGAGATATTGGTGAGAGTCGCCTTAAGTCGAAACCTTCGATGCAAGGAACGGAAAATGTCTCAGGGTAGAACAGTAAGACTACTGAGGGAGGATCTTACGTGATTTTGGAATGCATGCGTCAGTTGTTTTTTTAGCGCATTGGCTAATTGAGGATATAGATTGTTGGACTCTGAGTCATTGATCAGCTTGGCCGATAGGAATGTTATGCTTTACCAGCACAACGCCATCATACCGCTGGCACATGTTTTGAGAACGAGCGATATCTTGGAGCAGTTTAGACACTTTGATAAACACCCGTTAATGTCGGAGATATTTTTGTGATAACTTTAAAGTGAATGGTATCGGTTAGATAATTGACCAGACTGTTTGTGCGTATTTTATAATGGTCCCTTGCTATAAGATGTCCGTTCACCATTCTATGATGTCATTTGGGACTAAATGTTTTTTCTTTCCTTTTTTCTCAGAAGTTTTGATCAAGGCTTTATTACTCCTTAAAGTTTGCGGATTTGACACAAAATCTGCAAGAAATGGAGTTAAAATTGTAACACTTCAAACATCGTTTCCCCTCCCGCAAAAATGAATTCTTTTTACTGAAAAAATTGTTATTAATTTCTCATTTGTTAATTGTTTGTAATTTATTATTTTGGTGTTGCTAGATATTTTCAATGTTGGAATTCCCAATATAAATAAAAATTAAAATCCTTGTTGTAAATATTTTAAAATTAAAAATTAAAGCGTCTATCCGTTTTGTAAAGCCTATCCCTAAAATATATATACGTAGATAACAATTTGATGATGTCATCATTATCATTTCCTGATTTAAAAAGGGTTCTCGTCGCCGGATTCCGTGTGTAGATGGGAGTCTTAAGGAATTTGTTTTTTGGACGAAATGTCTCTCTAGTAGCAAAGCATGAAGAATAGGATGGGGACGGATTTATTTGTAAAACAAAGAAATCGTGAGCCAATGAACGGATAGAGACGAGTTCTGGCACACGAAGTTGAGCCCCGAACAATATTTGAGGTTCCCCCTCTTCAGAGGTCTCGGAACCACATTGGCGGCAGCTTCTGGGAATCTCCCTCCCGAAATAAATTCAACCAATAACGATGTCCAGGACGGGATTTAAATTCCATTGAAGTGAATCACGGTTGGCCGTAATCGAAAAGATTAACAGATCCTATTCCAAATTTCGTATTTTCAATAGTAATTTGAAGATTAGGATGTAGTTGTAGATATATGTAAATAATTTGCAGCACTCCGTAAATTATTATTATTTATTAGGTAATCTACCGGTTGAGGTAGGTTTTTGGACTCAACGTCCCCGTCATCAGCTCCCTCCTCCTTGAGAAAGCCTCCTCTTCTCCTTACGTACCTACTACTTTGACCGCGTTGGTCAAAAACACTTCCGAGATACGTAAACTGTTCTACCTGCTATATTTTTCCCCTCCTATTTTAATGTTTAGCTTAGCCTTATTCTTTCTGGAAAATCGCATAACCATTGTTTTAGTAATATTGATTCTCATCCCATATTTATCGCACTGAACCTCCACTTCACTCAGCAATGCTTGCAACCCCTTGGCCGACTGAGCAACTAATGCTTGGTCATCAGCGAACCTAACCGATTTTACGAATCCCCTCCGATTTTCATTCCTACCTCCAGTTCTTCCCATAACTCTTTCATCATTTCCTCCACATACTTATACGTTGAACAGCACCGGTGACAATGGGCAACCCTGCCTTACACCTCTTCCTAACACTGCCCATCCGGACTCGCCGTTCCCCACTCGCACCTGAGCAGTCTGAGACATGTACAGGTTGCGGATCAGTCTCCTGTCCCTCCAATCCATTCCTATTTTCTGCAATACACGCATTTATTTTTCACAATTCACTCTATCAAACGCTTTTTCGAAATCTACGAAATAGGAAAATACGTCCTGATTGTATTCTATATTCCTCTCGATTTGTGATCTCATTACTGCAATGGCATCGCGCGTACCTCTTCCTTTCCTGAACCCAAACTGATCATCCCCTAAGTAATCATTTGCCTTACTCTTTATCCTTTTGTTGATGATCCTGAGAATAACTTTAGCTGCGTGGGATATCAAACTCATTGTTCTGTAATCCTCACATGATGTAGCCTTTCCCTTTTTTGGAATAGGAACTAACACTGATCTCACAAAATCTTCCGGCCAGATTCCTTCCTCATAGATACTACGAATCAGTCCATATAGGGCCTTCTTCCCACATTTTCCTAAACATTTCAACACTTCTACAGGGATGTTGTCCACCCCCACGGCCTTATTTGCTTTTATCTCCTTTAATACCCTTTCTATTTCATCGTCGAGCATGCCTGGACCTAAGCTATCTTCTTCTACGTCATGTTCCTTTTCTATGTCTAACCTTGTCGGCCTAAGTTCTTTACCATACAGTGTTTCTATATTCCTTCCATCTCTCTTGGATTTTTTCTGGTTCAACTATTATCTTACCCCACTTATCTTTAACTGTTAGCAGTTCTTCCCATGCCTCTTTAATCATTTCCTCCACATATACGTTGAACAGCACCGGTGACAATGGGAAACCCTGCCTTACCCCTCTTCCTAACACTGCCCATCCGGACTCTCCGCTTCCCACTCGCATCTGAGCAGTCTGAGACATGGATGTCCTATTTTGTGTCCACCGCCAAGAGTCATCCGAAGCGTTGAATCATGAAATGAACCAGCAAAATGTATTAAATTATATTCCAAGTAACTGCGGGAGATGTTGTGACAGGAACTTTTAACAGAGTCATCCGCTAAAACTGCATTACATTTATTTATTTACTTATTTTACATTAGTCCGAAAACAGCACTTCGACCTTTACATCGGACTTTGGAAATTAACATAACAATTTGACAATTACATAAATCCAAGCCCTAGGTGGAGGAAAAACCTTGGCGGGATTTCAACCCGAGACCTCTGGGTTGGCGAACGAGGACATTACACCGCCGCTACCTGGGCCGGCAAGAATTTCAGGGCGTACGAGCCTCGTAAAAATTATTTGCCTTGATCAGGGTCCAAACCCGATCCCTCGATATCCGCCCGAGAGTCTGGCTTTAGCCAGTTAAGCTACCGAGGCGTCCACATTTACTCAGAGATTTTGTGGGCTTGAAAGGAACACGATGCTGTGACGAAATACCGTACATACAATGTCACAGATATTCGTAGTTGTGCGCGATGCGCCACACTCCACGTCTTTACAGCCACCTTGACAAATTCCAAGAAATCGCAAAATTCAGATGTTTTCAGAGAATGAGTTAGTCTTCCTCATTCGACATTCAATGGCCAAATTCTTACAAAAGGGTGCTAAACCGGAAGCCTCTTGATTGAAGATTAACGTTCACAAACAACATTGTAGAACATAACAAAAACAAATAGGAAGATCGGACGACAAGAATATTAGAGTAGAATTCTTCAGTTTCAAAATCAAATATTTATTTTTCACCATAGTCACCGTTAAGGCTAACACATTTCTCCCAACGTGTAACAAGTTTTTTCATTCCGTCACTGAAAAACACTTCCGACTTTTCTCGAATCCAGGACTTGACAGCTGCCTTCACCTCCTCGTCCGAGGTGTAATGATTACCATTGGGGTGCCCCTTGAGTTAAGGAAAAAAACAAAAATCGCAAGGCGCAAGATCGGGGGAATAAGGAGGGTGTGGAATCGGTTCAAATTTCAGGTTTCGCGGAGCCTCTTCAGTTGCGCGCGAGGTGTGTGGACGAACGTTGTCATGGTGCAAGATTATTGGCGCTAGGGTGCCTTTCACACGACAAACTCGATGTCGGAGGTGTTTTAGAGTCTGTACATACAGAGAAGAATTTACCGTTTCTGTTAACTTAACTGAAGTTAAATATCGAAATATATAAGATGACGCGAGGGGCTCCTCTCCACCTTTCGCGAATATTTAAATATAATTTCGACCCCCGATAATCATATATCACCCTTCTTGTTGTGGATGGTTCAACAATTTGTGTTCTGCCATCCCCTGCCACACTTTAATATGACTTTTTCAAGATGCGGCGTATATGCAAATTTACTAACCGAATGCTCGTACATTTTTCTTTGGAATATTTATTTACGGTATTTCTATCCTTCTCGTGATAAATTAATGATAAAAAACCCTGACGGTTTTTATCTCGCCCTATGAGTACTCATTGTGGTAAAAAAAGACCCCTAAAATGCCAAATCTTTTTAGAAAACAGTAGACTCAAAGTTAAGCCAGTGGTTCTCTTAACAGCTGATAGAAGGAATGGATATTTTGAAGTATCCCCCAGTTTACGGGCACTCATCGCAACATTAATGGGTTTTCTTATCATCAATCATGAGTCAAAATCACTTTAAGTCTGTAAAAAAACTCCTTTCTAAAAAACCCCTAACCTTGATATCCGAGCGACAGCCCACGGAGTCGCGAATGTTTTACCGTCGCTTTGTTTACATGTTTCCTTTCTCGAGCACCGTTGGTGGACCGCCCTGGTCGTAGTTTGGGCTCGGCTTGTCATATTTTTGGTTTGCATCTTTCGTTCAGCTCCATCTTTTCCGCTACTTATAAATAGGGTGGTCGAAGCCCTGGGTCAGCTGGGGAATTCATTTTTTGTAATATCAGTCGACTTGCTATTTGAATAAGTTGCGGAATAACATTTGTTATGGCGACCCAAATTACTTTAAAGTTTTGCGATGTTTTTTGTTCCTATAATTCATTAATTAAATATAATTTATAAATGGTAGTATAAATTATGTTGACTTTATTGTTTCCTTCCCGTATTAAGGTATAGCAAACGATTAATCAATTGAATTATGCTGATTTCTCGCAAGAACTCACCAGTAAATAGCTATGTCGAGCGTATTTCAAATCATTTACCTCGTTAAATTTATACTTTGGAGAAGTAATTTTATGAAACATCCATGTTAAATACATTTATTTTATCTTATGCAATAATAATAATCGTTTCATGTCACTACGTGTATAACCTGGGAGCGCTTAGAAAAATTAAATGAATTTTTAAAAATCAAATGAAATGCTCGTGGTTTCCGAGTACTTATTTATTATCTGCTGTTTTAATATGTTAGAAGCTTCAGCTATTATGGGATGTGAGTGTCCTTACGTGATCGATATTCTATTCGCTATTCTCATTTCCGTGAATTAAATTTCTAATTATTCAACTTATTTTATCTCCGAAAAATTATTCAACCAATCTTTTCAAACGATCAAGCGTTTCTCTCGGGTTTCTGGTTCTTCTCTGCGACTGATTCTCCCAAGCGAAGGAAGACGCACGAGCACGCAATTGGCGGCTACGACCGCACCGAGAAAGCACCAAGTAAGGGACGTGCTCTGAATTGAACGCGGGCTGAAAGGTGGTTGTCATGCGATTTTGCTCTGATAGCCGGTTGCTCTTGTCACATTGTTAGTTTGTCGGGCGCTTTGCCTCTTCTCCTCCCGTCACCACGTACCTTCTGCTTGTAAGATGTCGACATTTAAGTGAGCGAAACGCCTTCTGAAAAAATGAAGAAATATTACGATAGACCTACCCTTTCATTTTGGTGAAATTGAGAACATCGTTTCAGTCTTGCAATCAAGAAACCACAAAAAAATACGTTAACATTAAGAGAGACAGATACGTACAGGTATGCATCAAAGAGCAAAAATATGCTCATGAGAAATTATTAGAAAGTGTAATACCAAGGAGAGGCCAATTACCATAGTCTGTCAGGCACCTATACATAATCTAGTAATTTCTTAGCAGTTGGGTACTGGTTCAAAAGGAAGTAGTGAACGCCTTGGGAATATTGTAAAGGTTTAGTTTCTCATAGCTACGAGTCACTTTACAAGTCCTTGTAATTTTTCTATGCGGAGTCTGCTGATTGCAATTAATGATTCAGCATTCACTATTTGCTTACATTAGGCACGACACGAATTGTAAAGTTTTATGTTACATTTGCTATCCCCAATGTTAGCTATTATTATTATTGACATTCTATCGTTTGATGTAGCTTTCGGATGGATCAATCCTCCCTAGGTGTCTAAGCTTCATCTTACAAGACACCCTGAAACTCCAAATTACGTGAAACTGTTCATGAATTCCGCATGAATCAATTCCCTTCAGTACTATAACATGTCTTTTCTATTTTTTTCTTCCCGCACCTTGCTTTCTTAACATTCTCCCCTCTTTTATATTCCGTGGTCAATAAAAAATTCTGCATCCATCTGTCCTGCCTCCTTTGGTTTGCTCCCAACAAATCCCCTCTCCTCCCCCACCTAGCCTCATACGTTTTCTATACACTTCAGCTTTTCTATCCTAATCCACACCCACCCGCATCTCAAAAGACTCCAATCTACAGTTGTTAACTGGCTTGAATAACCATATTTCCGAGACTAACAAAACGAAACTCCATGCCAAAGTTATCACTAGTTTCATCACTAACTTTTGATCTCCTAACAGGTCCCTGGGATTTATCTCCTCTTCCTTGTGAAAGGTTCTTTGTGCAACGGAATTCTTCTACGAAGAAGTCGTCTATACTGACAACGATTCTCATACCTTTTTAGATTCTCATACCAATCCCAATCTTATCACAGGGATTTTCTAATGCCATACGTAATTGCAACCCCGTGGCTGACTGGTTAACTAAAGCTTCGTCATCCACAAATCTAAATGATTTTATGGATTTTCCACATAGCTCATCATGCGTCTAATTCGTCTTATGTCTAAGGCGTAGGGAATAATTTGTGATTTAAACTGAAAACGAATAATACAATACTGAGATTAATTTTTTTCAGGGGAGAAAAATAAAGGTAAAAATCGAAGGAAAATAAATAAAGGTATCACAAAATGTTGTCTCTTGGTGAATTGAAAAGAGAAAGGAAAAAGTGGTTAACAATATACAAAGCGTTCGTTCAACTGACGGAGATTTTGAGGTGGATTCTAAAATATTGAATTGCCCAGTTCTGTTAAATCTTATTTCGTGTTCTTGTGACGTGTATTCATCACATGTACTGAACCGAAAAAATAACTTAGTAAAATTAGTAATTTCGTATTGTGGACACAAGATGACCTGTGGGATTGCGTACAATCAAAGCTAGCAATGCTGTACCAACATTTTAAAACGGTCGATTTTACTGCACTGCTGTGAGCTTGCCTAGAGGGATAACATTTCCCTCCGAGGTTCCTATCTTCATGAATTCCGCTACCAACGATTTTCAAACTTCCTTTCCCGTTCCTAAGCTGTGGTGCGTTTAAAAGGTGTCGCACGGCAACTGAGTCGATGAATTTTACCCACTCTCATTAGAATTTATTTTCTACGTCTTTGGTAGCGAAATTTCTTAACTATAGCTAAAAGTGTGTTCTTTAAAGGTATTTATGCATAATCAAAAACAAACTATTGTTTCACAGCAATGAACTCAAATCATAAACTTTGGAAAAAATAGAGAAAACCTTTGTTAAATTAGTCAGTCAGTTATTTCAAATTAAATATAAATGATCTAAAAAATCATAGTAAATCCTTTCTAATCATAACTTTATTCAGTTTCTCATTGCGACCATATGTTAAACAAGGTATCGATAAATACAAACTTATGCTTGTATATTTAACCATCGAATTGGCTGAATTAACCAATCAAAAATGTAGAATCAACATATATAATTTATAAAAGTGTAATATCAACAATTTAAAAACCATCTAAATTAAATTCTATGAATGAGAGGAGTTCAAGAATTTTCGATTAATATTTTCGTCTCAAAATACTTTATCGGGGCGTTAATCGATCGCGTTGCTGTCACGATAGCCATTTACCTTTCAATACAAATACAGCTTCCTTCATGGTGTACGAGGTCTGTCCAATAAATACGCTAACTGAGACCACAAAAACTTTACTTTGCAAAATTTAGTCTACATCGATTTTGCCCCCTTCAAATACTCTCCATTCGTTGCTATGCTATTACGTATTCATACTATGCGTTGCTATGCTTTTACGTATTCCATCTTCTTTGCCACTGTTTAAAGCACACTTCCCTGTGATGTCCTCTCATCACATTTTTGCATATTGGGAATAGGAAAAAGTCGCAGGGGGCGAGATCTGGCGAATAAGGAGGAAGATCAAGGATGGTGATTGAATTTTTTGCCAGAAACTGGTGAACAATCAATGCTGAATGTGCAGTTGCATTGTCATGGTGAAGGATCCATCCATCATGTTCGGTCAAAATAGTGGGCACTGATTAATTGATTTTCCTAAATTCAGTTCATCAGCTTATCATTCACACAGTTTTTCGACGATCGGTAAGGACAAGGGACCGCACACGATCAATGTTGTCGACAGCACAGGTGGTTGAAGGTCGTCCCGGCCTTGCATCATACGTGGCGTCTTGTCGGCCATCTCTAAAACTCTTAATTCCCTTGAAAACGGATGTTTTCTTCAAAGTATTATCACCGTAAGCAGCTATCAACATTTCAGTAAGTTCTTGATAACTTTTACCGCACTTCACCAAAAATTTGATGTTGATTCGTTGCTCCGTCATTTGATCAATATCCATTTTCTACAGGCAGTAAAAACACATCACTGGCACCATACGCACAGCTCGACGATTCGCCAAGCATAGACTGCTCATTGGGTCTCAGGCAACTGGCGCCGCTAGTAGGCGGGGGTATAGTCTGTGTCATGACCGCCAGATTGCACCAGTTCGCGCATTTATTGCACAACCACGCACTCTCTCTCCTTCCGGTCCGCGAGTGATGTCTCCCGTATACCAACACCTTCTGCCACTCGCCCCAACCTTAAGTCAAGTGCAATCTGCCCCGTGTGAATTCAACACAGAGCGACCCTACCCCTCTCTCTCTGTCTGGGGACCTCTTCGTCGATTTCTCCGCGTTAGAGCGTGCAGCCACCGCACCGCGGCCACTCGAGGGCCTCTCCAAGGAGACAGATTCGGACGCACACGGAGGGGGGGGGGAGACAGCCCCCCATTCTACCCTCTCCCGTCCGGGCCACCAGGTGCACGGGGCGGCCCCGCCCTTGGGCGCTGCACCGAAAATAATGCCGGTCGGTCTCGCTCCCGCGCCCGCCCGAGCTGAGGGACGCGGCGCTATTCACCGGGGAGGGGGATGAAGGGGTTGCGAAGGGCAGCGAATCTACTGCGTCGAAAAGGTACCTTTCGTTGGCTCGGGTGGCGGAATTCAAAACAATATCATTCCTCGAATACTGAAAGCCGACGTTAAAATTCACTTCGCTCGCGCCTACGATTCGCACTCGTGGAAATCCTACGGAGGCAGAATCAACGGTGAATAAAATGTAATCTATGAGGGCATCACATAGACCCGTCACATTAATCTACCCGAGAGTTGGTTCGTTATGTGGATGTCGAGCCCGCTGTCGTTATGCCCCACCTTTATGATACCTGAAAGTCGCAGGTTATCAGGGTAATGGGGTCATGTTCCTTTCCCTGTGTGTTTCCAGAAAAATCATTCAGCTTGGGCGAAGTGGGTGATTCTGGAAGAATCGAACTCGTTTTTTATTTCTAGCGCTGGGCTACTGGGCTTTTGGACCATTAGCCCAGCGCTCTAACCACTAAGCTATTCAAGGTACTTCCTAGGCTTTTTTAAATAACGTTATATTTTTTTATGCAGCTAAGTCAGTGAAAGCCTAAGAGCAAAAAACTATGCAGTTACGGAGTATTTAAAAAACAGAAGAGTTAAAGGAAAAATAGGAAATAAAGGAAAAGTCATTCAATGGAAAATCCAAGGGAAAGGAAATATTAGTAGCCGGAGGATCCTGACTTCCACTCGTACGTGTACACAATACCCCGCAAGCCGCCGCAAGGACGTGAGGCGGTGGGTTTTAGAACACCACCCGTAAAGCAGTATACGGCATGCTAAACACACGATAGCATGCCAATTCACACCCACATAGCCGCATATATTACTAATAATAATATATGTATTTTTTTGATAGTTGTGTCAATCCAAAAAACCTACCTTAACAGGTAGGTTACCTAATAAGAAATTATAGAGTCGTGTGTTCGGAGAGTAAAAATGTCGCCTATGTAGCGGACCTAGAATAGAGGTTGGAGTGGTTGTTGTGAATGGAAAGTATCTTCAAGATAGCTTTCCGATCTTTTGGAATTACCACCATCTTTCATTCCCTTCCTAGCATAACCTGCGCCTCCCCCCCCCCCCCAGATTCCGTATTCACCCTGACCGAGACCTTCCAGTCTTACCTGAACAAGGCCTCCGAGAAGGCCGAAAGTTTAACCTTTGTGAAATGTTAGTGTCCTTTTATGTGTTATTTAATTTACGGCGAAATCCCCTTCAAGCATACGGTAGCTGAATTTTCAAAGTCGTTAATGGCGTATATATGGCACATTCGAAATAATTCTGAATGTCAGTCCCGGTATACTATACTATTGCCCCACGGTGAGGAGGAGGCAGTCGCTCCCGATCTTACATGCGCGCACGCCGATGGCCAAAAGGAAGCGCTCAGGAAATCCGCCTGCACGCTCAAGGAATCATGCCGCCATTGACGAACACGAATTTCCACTGCCGATTTAAAGTGGAATGTCATTCGCCATAGTTCGCTCTCCAAAAACATCGGAATGAGCCGTTCGCTACGCGAATATAAGGAGCAGCTGCCATGGGAAGTGCTCATAACATTGTAACTTGGGCTCTTCCCCAACAAGAAGAAAAAACTTCGAGAGCCAAGAGTGTCGGCTCGTGCAGAGGAGCCGTGTGTTTACACCGATCTCAGTTGTTACAGTAATTGTATGTAGATCAGATTCATGTAATTTTTATGGCTCCATCGAATTAAAACATTCTGATTCTTCTTGAATCTAATTTTGAAACTCATATTAAGATACCATAAAAAAAGTTTTATTGCGATGACTTACGTAGTGATCAGTAGTAATTCAGTAGTTTTCGAAATAGCCCACTATTAACTACAACTATTAAATACCTAATGTGTGTGCAATCAATAAATCATTATATTTTTCTTGATAAAATCAGGCGCTGTCATCTATTAATAATATGACGTCGCGTGCCGCCGAATCAGATATGTCAGCTTTTTGATTGGCTTCTGTTTTGTTAATTTCTCCGTTTTATGCTCTAGAGGCCCTCTGATTGGGCTTTTTTGGCACGGGCTAGTACTATTGCAGTCCCCAAGTGTAGGTGATTTTAAGATATTAATTATTGTATTCTGAGACAGAGCACATTCCGTGATGTTTTTCATCGGGTAAGAGGTTAAGAAACGATGGAAAGCGATGGCGTAAATCAGATTTTTCAACAGAGGACAACAGATGTGAATTGAACGATGCGTTACCAAATATTATAAGGACACGTTTCAATCCTTTTTTTATTTGTGATGTTGGCAGCCCCGCTGATAACAGCAATGTTAATTAAACAAAACTTTTGGTGTCATTTCTCATTTTCTGGGATACCTGATATTCATTACATTAAATATTCTTATTTTGAAATTGCTGCGCGCAATCCACAATTTCAATTTTCAAGACGTTCAAATTCCAAGCAGTGTCGTGGGCATCTTCGGAAAGAGAATTGATTTAGAAAATCAGTTGTGGACGGTTGATCAGAAGGGCGTTAAAGTTAATCAGTTGATTTTAGACAAAGCAAGGCAGGCAGTTGATGTTGATTGCGGAATTTGAATGGAGAAAAATTGTAACGAATGCTATAGGTGTTAGTGATTGCAAATATATTGTTTATAGTTTAGGTGGAAGAAGGGAATATAAAGTCCCAAAAAAATCGATCTCGCTCCAAAAAAGACGTTACATAAATAAATAATTTATATTTCTCTTGTGTGAATACCAGCTGAACCTTCTTTCTCAATCGTCATTACTACCACCAGAAAAATTAGAGACGGGCCCTGGAGGATCTGGAGGCTTGAGGAGGATAAAGAAACCTTGGAGTACCTCTAGGTATTCGAAAGATTAGAAGTCAGCAAAAGGGCGAACAACTCACATCACAGCCGACAAAATGCATATATGCAAAGTTTTAGAACATTTAACCGATTGAATATTTTCCTAAATAGGACTCAGCGCGAATTCTCAGCATGTTTCAACGAATTCTACATCTACATAGTACCCCGCAAGTCGCCGCAAAGGCGTGGGCGGAGAGTTCTAGGTCACCACCCGTAATTAAGAATAAAACCGCATGCTTAACCTACAAATGCATGCCAATCTACACACACAAATCGTATGTATTTATGCAAAAACCTTTATAACGTACATGCAGATACACCCACTATTAACGAACACACACATGCACCTACGAATATACCTTATGCCTACGCAAAGTTTAATCTTCTCCTGACTTGTCAGTGGAATGTCTTTAATATTTCTATAGCTATTTTTGTTTCTTACTATTATGATTCCTGATTGTCCGGTGAGAGAACGAGTATTTATATTTTCTGAACTGTAATCTATCTCCCTTATCTTATCTTTGCGGTCTGATCTACCTTAGTAGTGTTGGGCCATTCATTGTAATACCTTTAGTGTCATTGTTAAACTAGTTGGTTCAGAACCTTTCTAAAAGACTTAGTCTCGCTTGTTCTCTTCGCATCTCAAGTGGCTCCCAGCCTATTTCCCCTAAAAGGCCTATCACATTTGTCTTTTATTTAATGTGCTAACTGCGCGTGATTTTGAACGGTATATGGAATTGAAAATGCGTGATTATGGACGGAGTGCGGCGATGGACGGAACGTTGTAGGCATGGTGTAAACCTTGCCCTTGTGTGATGGTAAATGTGCGGTTGGTCATCTAAAAGTGTCAATGTTGAGCATTTTGTCTCCTATCTGTTCTTCTTGGGTATTATTTTCATTGTAAGAGTGACCGTTGCCACCAGGACAATTGCCCAATGGCCACGAGATTATATAATAATAACACTTTTTCACGAATCTGGCGGACTTTCTTTGGACTTTATTTAATTCTATTTTCAATATGTTCTCCCAAGGATCCCAAATACTTGCGAAATATTCCAATTGAGGCCTAACTTAATTCTATGATGTGATGTACTTTATCAACACAATAACTAATGGTTCTAAAGCAAGAATATCTCGGACTGGAGTGCCTTTGTGGACTCCTGTAAATTCTGCTACGTGATTTTCAGGGCGACAGAACGTCCTGGGATACCGCAGGCGAAGAGATCCTGTCCATCTCGAGTGTTGATTTCTCACGCAATAGTTCTGTTGTAGCATTAAGTAAGATCTACATGTACTCCCGTATCTACATCTACATAATAACCCTCAAGCCGCCGAAAGGGTGTGTGGCAGGGGGTGTTAGGTCAACACTCGTAAAAGGGAACAAAACCACATTCAAAACTAACACATGCATGCACACCCACCCAAAGTGGGGCATACATTCATACAAAAATCCTTATTTTATGCGTATGCATATATAGTACATTTCCTAACATGTAACAAATAATTGCACCTTTCCACCTGCTAACCAATTAATTACACCTGTAGCCTTCTTTACCTTCTTAATGCCGATCTGACTTCCCCGTTGTACCACCTAGGGTCCTTACTGTCGCATATAAGTTTGGATGGGATGTACGTCTTCGTTCCTTCTCGTGAAATATCTAAGAAATATTTCCAAGTGTCCTCTATATCGGTTGTCAGTGTTTTTGTCATTCATTCTGGCAATTCTTTTTTTTATATTCTCGTAGTCCATTAAAATTTGCCTTGTTGAAGAAGTTTATTTTACGCTTTTCTTTGTTTATTTTCACGAACTTAGTTTTTAACTCTACAAAAATAGCCTTGTGGTCACTGATTCCGTCCACTAATTCAACGTTTGTTACGATTTCTTTTAAGTCGATCGTCAATTTTAAAATAATCTTTGGTTTTGTTTCTTCTGATTTGGTGTTCGATAATAGTATGGTAGGACTCACGTTCCTAATAAACTAATTACGTTTCTAATCGAATCAGCATGAATTGGGGTTTTGGGAATGCGATATTTCGTGAATCCATTATCGAGAGATATGCGATCGATTTCATGGAAATCGTTCGCTTCAATAAATCGCACATCTCCGCTACAAGTCGCACGAGATCTCACCTTGAGTGGTCGCGATGAGCCCGCTCCGATATGCGAGAGTGTTTTATTTCAACGCAAGCCGAGCTCATCGACGGAGGTAAGAAACCGGACGGGCAAGGTACGTACCTACTACCCTTCGCCCTCCTCCGTCTTGATATTAATTTTTTCGAGCCGGGGACGCCATGCGCCGGTGGCGCGAAGCCAATGAATAACTGAGGCCATTCGTATGTGGGGGAGGGGTGAACGGGGTTGGGGGAGGAGGGGTAAAAGGAAGGGGAAGGGGTGGGTGAGCAAAATGGAATAAGGAGCCATCGCTCATCAGGAAGACACACCCGTCTTCATCGGAGGGAAAAGGCGTGAGGGGGGTTCGCGGACGTCTCCCGAGAATTCATGAGGAAAAACCCAGCCCTCAGCCCTAACGGTGGCGCGCAGCGTGTGGGAGAGAGAAGTGGGGGGAGGGGTCGGGAAGGGGAAGGGTGTCGCTGCAGGAAAACAAAGTCGTCGACGAGAGGGAAAAGAAAAGCCAATCCCTGGGGGCGAACGTAATTCCGATCGAGGATTAGAGGTGATGGGATTTCATTCGTTCTGTTGTGACGCCAGTGCAAATCTCTCTCTATCGATTTTGAGAGTTTTTGAAGTCGAATCACTAAAAAATTAGAGGGAAAAGTCCCATTTTTTCTCACTGTATCCGTCACCCCCGGAAATTCACTCCAAAACTACATCCCTCCTTCTTTAATGATCAGAATTAGTTTCATGTGCTCGCGTATCTAAATAAATTTAGATAAATATTTATAAAAAAACCATAAAGACAGTAATCAACCCGAAGGTCGGTTTAGTAGGTGATGGTAGAGCTCACCCATGTACTAAGTCCGACGGCGTGTGAATATTCACACATCAAGGTAGGGGGGCCAGTTCCTTTCCCTGTGCCTTTCCCAGGAAGATCTGGTACCCGAAAAATCACATAGCTTGGGTGGAGCTACAGGTGCTCAGAGTGCCTTGCCCGTGAATCGAATCGGGACCCGGGATTAGTACTTGGTATAAAAGGTAAATAAGGAAGAGGCAGTACCGCCCTCGTGCGACTGATCATTTAAGTAATAGGCTAGAAGAAATTGCGGGAGATGCCGCAACAGTAACTTTTAAAGGAGTCATCCGCTAATATGCATTTCAATGCAACAATTTCAGAGTGTAAAAATCATTCACCTTCACCGGGATCCCGATCAAGGCGAATGATTTTTGCTCTTTGAAATTGTTTCTCTTAAAGAACAGGTTTTTAATTTTTAATAATGGGCTTTTTGGAAAACCTATCGACGAGAAAGTGAAGGAGAGGGATTATTTTTCTTTAGCAGTATGCGGTGAGCATATGGGGTACATCTGAGAAAAACATTGATTACAGAATTTAACAAGGCACAGAGAGAGAGAGGTCGCCGGATTCGTGAAAAAATCGCACGAAAGAACACAAAGCGTTACACAGTACTGCAAAATCTGGGACGGGAACCATTAGATAGTATGCGAAGACTCGGCGCAAGATTTTTAAACCTATTACAAATGTGTCAATCGTGTGGTTTTGCATCCGACACAGAAGATATCATTCATCCCCCCAATGACGTCGCTAGGACACACAATGGTCGTAATACGTATAAGAGAAGCAGACGACCAAACTAATAGATTAAAAAATTAGTTCTTCCGCGCACTATTCGGAAAAACAACACAAGGGGGAAGCGCTAAGCCAGAAATGGGTAACCACTGGCGAAAATAGGAACATGGAAGTTAATGACTATGTGTCTGGCGTCCTAACGCCCACCCCCTCCCACACTTTTGAGTTGTGGGGTGTCGTGTAGAAAAAAGTGTAGAGCTGTGTATTTATGAATTGCCCGTCTGTCATGAGTAGAATGCTACCTGACAATTAGTGACCACCGTTGCATTTGACCCCCACCCTTTTCAATGGATTCCCTTTTAAGTCTTCTTGGTGTAGTCTGTGGGATAGTAGGAATCATAATAGCAAGAAACAGAAGTCATTTTAGGAACATTAAAACAATTTAATTTACAAGTCGGAACAAAATTAAACAATGCGAAGTCATCAGGTATATTTGTAGGTGCATGTGTATGTTAGTTGATAGTTTGTGTGTTTGCAAGTGTGTGGGTTGTAAGGGTTTTTGCATGAATGTATACCATGTTTTCTTGGCGGATTGTATACATTTGTGGCTTTTGCATGCGGTTTTTTTTCTTAATTACGGGTGGTGCCCTGACACCCCCCGCCACACGCGCTTGCGGCGGTTTGCGGGGTATTAAGTAGATGTAGATGTTACATGAATGGCGTCCAGTCGCCCCCTTTTCACGGGCTCTTTCTGTGGATGGCGTGATGCCATATGCACATATGTAGAAGTAGTGGAATGGAAGTAGAATGGCTGGTGACCTAACACCCCCTGCCACACGTCCATGCGGAGACTTTAGGGTTTATTGAGTAGAAGAATATGTTAATCAAATTGGTCTAATTTAAATTAGACTTAGAATTTAGTGCTTATTAGGGACGGTTCAAAACCTATTTTTAATGAGTAAGGATACCCGAAATAAAGAATTTGCATTATGTATTGAATAACTTTAACCCAAGTGTTACTATGTAAAGGGCAAATGTTTTGATCGTTCATAAGTATTAGGCTGGTCACTGCGCAGCCCTACTTGAGGTTTTTGGTCTTCGATCAAGGACGCAACTATTCTCTCCGTTTGCGCTTCTCTTCGGTGTGAGGAGGGGTAGTTTACCCCCCGTACTGTTATTGCGACGCACCCTGCCTCGCTCTTTCGCTTTGTCTTTGAGCTCATCGAGATTTCGCGTCTCAAAGCGTTAAAGAGCGAGCGCGTTCTCAGAAGTCGAAGGGCCCATCCCATTTGCAAATCTTTGTTTTCTCAAGTCCGCTTGGACGTCCAGTTGTCCGAGGATGTTCGCCCCTCTGTCTCTTGTGTTCTCTCGCGAGAGTTTGCACACCGCTTTGAAAGAACACCCCTTCCCGTTTCTGGAAATTGCAGCCCGAGTGAAAACTTCTTGGAGAACGAAGCCATGAGGCGATTTTCGTAAATAACAAAGAAAAGGCAAGTCCCTCTTTGCTGTTTGATGAAGTGAGTCTTTCCTTCTACCGTACTTGCATTCAATCCTCGCGCCAATTGATCTCATCGCCTTCCAGTACCATCCCAAAACTTGATTTTATATCTAAGTGGTGAACGTAAGGGTTATTACGTGCTATGCAAATAGTGGTGACTGTTTTTCCTTCACTCCAAAGTCAAAAGAAAACTTTCGAAATTTCCAATCGCCCAACACATCCTCATTTGCACTCGGAGCGAAAATCATGGGACATGTCGGGTGGAGAAAACGGAAAATGGTAGCAGTAGTGGGATTATTCAAAAGAGCGCGCGTTCGTCCGTTTGGCCCTAATTTTTTTACATTTATTGGAAAATAATAAAAAACGAATATTGTTGGGCAAAGGTATTTTGGAGGGAATCATGAACTATCATATCCCGCATTGACACGCATTTGACCTTGCGCAATAATAATTGCATGTGGAATTTTTTATCAGTTTTGTTTGTCTTTTTTCTGTCGTAGACAAACGCAAACGAGTACGGATGTTCAGGAATGCTCACTGAATCGATATTCATTTTCTTGTTGTACCTCCGCTCACCGAACTCCAGTTCTCACCCATCGGGAGAACTGTCTACTGCAAGAATGGATGGGAGACATCCAAACACTAATATGTAATATGGCCATCACTATTAGTATATATGTGTAGGTGATCAACCCTTCAAATGTGGTGTCTGGGAGGTCTCCAACAACAGTTGCCATATACTTCCATGCCATTTTTATCTCAATTGCCATATTGCACACTATTTTGCACACTATTTTTATCCCTTGTGCCGTCTAGAGATATATTTGTCTTCCTTCCTCCACCCCGCTTAATAAACAATCTCCTGTCAATCGCGACCTTCAGCATCCCACAACCTCTAATATCTCTTCCTCTCCCTTTCCAAATCTTCAATTACGCTTAGCATCTTATTCTCTTCTCCCACCGTGTGTAAAACTTCGTCTTTGCCTTCCTCTCTTTCCAACATACTTTCTCAACTTTTCCAAAAACACCACGTCTCCAAATCCTTCAATGTGTGCTCATCAACTTATCTCAGAGACTTTGAGATAAGTTTCGGTTTCTGGCAGCCCAAAATGAACGACGTTGACCTTAGCAATATTTTTTCGTGTTTTGGCCTCGTAGTCAACAACATGAATTTTTATATTTGCAGCTATTTGGCACACTATATGTAAAATCAAATAGCGATAACGTCCTAATATTTTATATCGAGTTACTGTAAAGGAAATATTGAGAAATGTCGAGAAAGAGGCGTAGAGTCGACATTTTGCGACTTGGTTGTGTGGAAAAATGAAGAAAAAATAAAATGAGTGGGAAATAAATACAAGCGAGGATGTAGAGCAGGAGAGTAATTCGGGATGGGAGAAATTCGAGAAGAAGGCAGAAGAAGCGCTCCTGTAGCATATCGGATGGAGTCGGGGATGTTGGAGACTGTTAGAGGAGGGGAAAATGCTGGATTAGTGAGATAGTGGTCGGAAGAGATCGGGAATGTTGGATGCAATTATTATTATATAAACCTCGTTGCAATTGGGGAATTGTCCTGGTGGCAACTCTTACGGTGCACATACATACATACACAAGAAGAACAGATATGAGACCAAATGCTCTCATTTTCAATGACAATTTAAGATTAACAACCGCTCCTTCACCATCACACGAGGGCTAGATTAACACCATACCTACAACGCTCCGTCCATCGCCGCACTCCGTCCATAATCACGCACTCTTCAATTTCATATCCCGTTCAAAATCACGCACCGTTAACACATCATTCACTTTTGCAATACAACTCCTCACACCGTCCACATCACATACAGAACAATATTTTAATAAGTGCAAAAGTATAATAATCACTGATCAGTGAAGTTTATCACCCAGTGGCTGCTTTGCACTTGTTATTAAAACTCATAAAATTTTGTCATGCTGTGGATGAGGGAAATATGCGGATCTGGAAAATTATTTTGTGCAATGAAAATGATTCAATATTATTCCGAAGTGGTCTTCGGATAATAGTTTTCGAAATGAGTCTGAAATGTACCTTTGACAGGCACCCGGCCTTAAGAGCAGAAAGGGTAATGAGGCACGGAGCAGCATCGGGCAGTTCCATAAATAGGAGGTGGTTTTTGGGCCAATTATGGTAATCATCCCCTCACGCGCGTCACATCCCCCACATCCGGCCGACCCGTGAGATTGATTGACCTTTTTAGCGTTTCGGGATTTCGTTCGTTTGTCGCCACGGTCGTCGAAATACGCTCACACCGCGATGGCCCATCCAGTCGCGTCAATCGCCGTTAGCCCATGCCAGATGGCGCACAACCTCGTCTTTCTTTTCTCTCAACTCAACCGCGAAGGCATCTTACCACCAACCAACCGACTGGCAGCGTTTTACTTTTTAGTTTTATTACTTTTTTTCTTCCGTCAAGGTCTTCGTAGGTTCAACGCGCCAAAAAAAAGCCTTCAGAATTCTAGAAGCAGCAGAGCACTAGCAGTTTTCTTTCAGCCGTGGTCCTTCCATCGATTCAGATCCCATAAGGCAGTATAGAATGCCGTTAATTTTTATGTGCCTGGAGTAACTTCACGTTTTGCAGTTGAGGTGATCGACTGATACGAGGGTAGGCTGAAAACTAATGCACACATGCTTGTAGACCACAAACTAAAACAAATAGCAAGATCGGGTCGATAGTACATTAAAATCCAATTCTTAAGTTTTGAAATCATATATTTATTTATCAAAATAGTCACCGTTAAGGCTAACACATTTCTCCCAACGTGTAACAAGTTTTTTCATTCTATCACTGAAAAACTCTTCCGACTTTTCTCGAATTCAGGGCTGGAAAGTTACCTTCACCTCATCGTCCGAGGTGTAACGATTGCCCTTCAGGTGTTTCTTGAGTTGAGGAAAAAAAATTAAAATCGCCAGGCGCAAGATCGGGGGAATAAGGAGGGTGTGGAATCGGTTCAAATTTCAGGTTTCGCAGAGCCTCTCCAGTTGCGCGAGAGGTGTGTGGACGAGCGTTGTCATATTGCATGATTGTTGGTGCTAGGGTGCCTTTAACACGACAAACTCGACGTCGGAGGTGTTTCAGAGTCTTTATTTACTGAGAAGAATTTACCGTTACTCCTCGTTCCAGAAAATTGATCACATAAACTCTGTGAGCATTCCAAAACACAGTCCCAAGAAGTTTCATCAATAATTATGGCTTTCCGGGCTCGAAATTTTACTGCCGTCAATATACAGTAGACCTATCAACAGCATCATCACCATAAGCAGCCTTTAAGCGACGATGAATCTTAGTAGGAGTCACTTTTACAGCAGTTAAAAATTCGATAACAGCACGCTGTGTAACTCGCGTTGACATAGCACTATAACACGTCTCTATACTTCCGCTTCTCAAAATACACTGCATGAATGTAACGACCTGCGCATGCGTGTTGAGGGGGAATGTTACTTCTACATGCCATTAGGAGTGCTTCTGAAGGTAATTTTTTTTGTGGTCTACAAGTATGTGAGCATTAATTTTCAGCCTACCCTCGTCTCGTATTTTCAGTCACTGGAAATACTAACACCATACCAACACATTCCAACATTCTTATTTTACGAACAACTAGGCATCGAGATGGGACTGTAGTTTTTGGTTAGGTAAATTTATCTTCACAGAGTATGTCTCCATTTTCCGTAAGTACCTGTCAGGCATTTTATATTCCATACTATCCCGACTTCTATTAACTCTACTCGATAGGCACGAAGGAATAAATCATACGCCGTGTTACCTGGGTAGGCGAGGTCGGAAATCGACTGCTGGTCCGATTGATAAAACGGCACATTCTTCCCTCGAGCAATTCCAAAAGTTGGAAATGCAACTAGCTACATTCTGAACTTCGCGAATGTAATCAAAAACCTATCGACAATCACTCAAATGGCTGGTGGCCGAACACCCCCTGCCACACGCTCTCGTGGCGACTTCCAGGGTAAGATGTTGATCATCAGAAAGGAAATCATTGGTTTTTTTCTCTTTTTTTTAATCACTTCATCACTTCAATCATTTAAGCTTACCGGAAGTATTCTGAAGCGTTCTATAAAGTATTCTGTATCAAGTCCTGGGAAATGAATACGAAGTATAGGTTGATGAGATGCTGAAGTTTCATGCTCCGAGATGGCTCTCCGTGAGCAAATATAAGGATGTGCTAATTGGCTGGTTCTTTGAGAACAGGTTCCACAAATGGATTCGTCATCACCGTCGTGAGTTATCAATGCGAGAACTGATTGATAGCAGCTCTCCAAAGCCACCCTGTTACCTGCCAATCTCTTCATTCGTTCATAGCTCTCTGCGATGATGTTTCCCATCTCTTGCTTCTCTTGGCTCACCCTTGGCTCTCTGCCGCTATTCTTTCCTTCAGTGATCCCTTCAATCATGGCCTTCGGAAATTGTCGTGCCTCAGGATGTGCCCAGTCATGTTGATTATTCTTCTCCTAAGTTTTATTCTCTTAACCTTCCCTCTTCACCTACTCTTTCAAGTACTTCTTAATTTGTTACTCCCTCCCTTATTTTATTTACACCAGTCGTCTCTGGCAACGCATATCAACGGTTTGCGAAAAAAACTAGATGTTTGGCACTGCGACTCAACGGTCAAAAGTCATATTTCCCACCAATTTAATTTATCTCATGACCTTGACTCCTCATTTTTCAACCATTCATTGGTACCCTCATAGCTTGTTTCCTCATTGGAAGGTCTTTTCATTAAAATTGCATATTTATATTGTGTATAAATGATTATCTATGAATAATAATATTTTTGATATAAAATTTAATTATTTGACATTATTTAATTTAATTATCTCTATTTTGACAAAAAATAAGGTATACACCTGTACATATAGGTATTTTTTATTCGAAATTGGTATTTTTTAACTTTAAATTGGTATTTGTTTACAATTTAACGTTAGCATGTTTTCCATGAGGAAATTAATTCATAAAACATTCTTAGATTATTAAGTGGCAAAATAAAAAATACTGATGTTAAAACCATCTGGTTTGCAAAAACGGATTTGTTTAAAAAAATACATAGTAAAAGAGAGACCAACGTGCGTGAGAGTGCTAAAGGAGGGGAACAATAGAAAAAAGAAATTGGGACGATGGAAGTTTATGAGCAACGCAAGTGAGCTGATAACAACAAAGTGAATAAAATGAGCGACTAACAAAGGGATCGTTCGTTAATCTATTATCCTCCATTAGAGGATCTCTGGAAGAGAAAAGGGCACAGAGGACACCATTAGCAATAGGAAGAGGAAACCATTTGGGCACATTCTGAGGCACGGTAATGAAATGAACCTCGGAAGGTAGGGAAGAGATGAATATGAAATCCCAGGACGAATTTGGAACGGCACGCGATGCCAGCACAAAGAAATGCGTTCCAAATGTCAGGTGAAAGGATCTCTTGGACCGTTGACTCTAACCAATCCTCGGATAGAGAACCTGTGGTGATCATTTTCTCGTCTCTCGAAAGGTGTTTCATATTTCCATGAGCCATCTTCTTCTTCCATGCCAGTCACAACCCAATTCGATCAGGAAGGCGTCCCCTGGGGGGTCAGGGTTAGCGCCCCCGAGCATTCTTGCCATGATGCAGGCGGACTTTGGGCTGAATGTTGATGGTGATCCAGGATACTTCAAAGCAAATACTCAAATACAGTTTCTTCGTAGTAAAAATTATGTGCATATTTTCTGAGTAAGGAAGAATGCGTTTTAAGGAAAATACTAAAATAGTCTTTCATACCAGGCGTAAATGTGGCAGAACTAACATGGCAGATTCCACTAGAATTTTTATTTCGCACGACCATGGTTTCGTTGCAAGGGATGTCAACCGGACATTAATATCATAAGGTACTTTCCTGACGACACTGCCTTGCAACGAAACCGTTGTCGTGAAAAATGAAAATTCCAGTGGATTCAGTAAAGTTAGTCTTCCCAAATTTTAAACCCACTTAGTAAATACTGGATATTTTCTTTACGTGTGCAGTAGCTAATGAGTGTCTCAGGTCAATATAAATGTCCACAGTTCTCCCAGATGAGGTTTTTATTTTTCCAATTCCTGACTAAATTTCATTTTAATACATCGAGCACTCCATCTTTCCTAATTTTGAGATTTGGTAGTGATGTGATTTGATGGAGAAGTATGAAAAAAGTTTGAATGGACCAAAGGGAATACAGAAAAAAAGGTAGGGAAAATGGTAGGCGAGGAGGGGATGGAAGGAATTTGAAGAAAGTAGGAAAGGTGGATACCTGGTATTTAGAATGACAACGGTGTGTTTGTGACTGCGATAGTGTTGAGAGTGTTAGGTGAGCGAGGTAGAGGAAGGAATGGAATATAGACGGCATGAAGGAAGATTGAAAGTTCGCGGAGTTGAAGCGTGGCTTGTTGTAGTGTCGTGTGTTACTGTGTTTAGCGTAGGGTTAGATGAGGCTTAGAAAGATGGCAGTGGTAATTCTCTGTTTCCATCCAAAAAATAATTATTGTTGAACTAACTTCATCAATAATAGTTAAGAAAAATCTCCTCCCAATTGTAGAATACTGTTCACCAATCTGGTCGACCGACTCGCCAACTACTCAACATACCTCTTAATTTCTTTATTGCTATTTCCCATTTTCGCATCCCTTCCCTCAAAAATACAACCCGGGACTTTACTCTCTCATCCCTTGGTATCTCCCACCTCCACCGCCGTCGATTACTATGTGATATGAAATTGTTGCATAGCATCTTCAACGGAACTCTCCGTACCAACGACCTTCTTCCTCTATTCTCAATTGGTGGTCCCCCTCGGCCAACAAGTAACTCGAGTCTGTTGCAGATTCCAAATTTCCGTCTCTCGGTCTCTCAACGTTCCCTATTCCATCGACTCCCCGCTACATTTAATTCCCTAAGCATCCACTATCCTTCCTTGGACCCCTCTTCTTCACTAACCACTTTCACTTCCTTCCTTAAAAGCCAGATAGTAACTTAGCCCTCTCTGCTTGCATATGTGCTCTCCTGCTATGTTATAGCTGTTCTTGACATTTATTTTGTTAATTTTTCATTATTGTTTATTGCCCCTACTCTTTCTTTTTAATGTTTCTTATATGTATTGCCTGTCAGCCAATATAAAAGCCTTTGTGCCGTTTTCGGCTACTTTGTTAAATGAATAAATAAAAGATAGTAAAAATTTGTCCATCAATAATAATGACAGAATATCCAAAATTAACGGAAACATTGGTAAAAAGTCATGCTTTCCATAATTTTTTAGCATTTTATCATTTTTGTCCCTCCATCCAGGTTAAATACACGTCTCCGCTAGAAAATCGTGTCCTCTTTTTCGATAATTTAAGACATCCAACCTTTGAGGTATTTCCATCTTGATTTTCTCCCTCCCTCCTACGTTACACCCCTCCTTCTCTCGCGCCATTACTTGACGGGGTCTCCTCGTGCGACGTACCTCACCACGGCTCCAATTCCCTACCATCATTTCCCGCCTGCTCACGACCTATGCCACTCTCTCCTAACCATAGCCACTTTAAGCACTCGCGGGCTCCCGAATCGCGTCGCATCCTCAACTCTCCCGTCTCTCGTGATCCTTAAATTGGAAAGTAATCCGCCGCCACTTTTACTCTTTCCGATAATGCCTCCCGAGATGCAAAAAAAATCCATCTTTCCTGATTGCACGCAGTCGTCCAGGTAGCAAGATATCACGTGTAGATACAGGATTTCTAAATATGTAGAGATACCTGTACATATTTAGAAATGTTTGTTCGTGCTTCGATACAAGCGAAAACGATCCTTTATGCATGTTTCCGCAGGCCCTTAACTATAAATTTATGTCAATAATCGTGTTCCTCAGTGGACACTCATTAAATGATTTTTGATGTTTCGGAGTCATGCCGCATCTGTCAGTTGGAGAGAAGTTCACGTCTAAGCTACGCCGTACTCTGTGCTTCAATTAAGATATTTATAGGCATCTATCTGGTGTTGCTGCACAATAGTATTGCATAGAAAAAGCAATAATTGGTAGGGGAAGGATATATGATGGGTGCGAGGAAAAACGGGAGTGGCTGCCACGTAGAGGAAAATACATACTTGGTTAGGGAAAATACAGAATCTATGTCGCAAAGAGTGGGAGTGGGTGAAGGTCACGGGCGTGGCTCGGAACAATTTAAGGTGCTCTCAGTACGCTTAAGCACAAATCTGTTTAATTAAAGGGTAAGAGAGTTTATCCCAACGATGAGGGTATTAACTAACCAAAAATAATCAAATATAATTAGTTTTATAATTCAAATTATTCCCAGATCATTTAGAAATTAGTTTCAATGTCAGATTTAGAAGGCATGCGAATTTTAAAAACATTTGCCCAATTGAAACATGTATATCTTGTCAGACACATTAAGCATTAGAGTATTTAGGCTGATTTTGTGATACTTTTGTTGAATTCCAATCGAAATCGAAGTGAAAACTCAAATACATTCATGTATATCTGCATAAAAAGAATCTTTGATGACATTGACTTGGAGTACACGTAAAACGAGGGCAAGAAACATTAAAATGATCACTAGCTGGACAGGAGTAAAAAGCTGCGTGAACTGGAAATTTAAAATCTAAAAGAGTTAAAAGAGTTTTGTTATTTGGAATGAAAGGCAGCAAGGGATGGTAAAAGGAAAAATGACATGTTGGGATGAAATAAAAGGAAATATTTTGCTCAACCAGCGTACACCCCTTCGCCTTTGTAGCGTACACGACCGAAATAGGAGAAGAAACAGCGGAATTTATGGAAATGATTAATTTTTGGTTCATTTTGAAGACCACTAATAGTGGTTGCAGTAACAAGTTTTTTTCATTCCGTCACTGAAAAACTCTTCCGACTTTTTTCGAATCCGGGACTTGACAGCTACCTTCACCTCATCATACGAGGTGTAATGATTACCCTTTAGGTGTCTCTTGAGTTGAGGAAAAAAAATAAAAATCGCAAGGCGCAAGATCGGGACAATAAGGAGGATGTGGAATAGGAACAAATTTCAGGTTTCGCAGTCTCTCCAGTTGATGTGGTGGACGAGCGTTGTCATGATGCAAATTATTGGCGTCAGGCTGACTTTAACACGACAAACTCGGCGTCGGAGGCATTTTAGAGCCTGTATATACTGAGAAGAATTTGCCGTTGCCTCTGGTTCCAGAAAATCGGTCACATAAACTCGGTGAGCATCCCAAAACACAGTCGCAAGAAGTTTCATCAATAATTATGGCTTTTCCAGGTTCTCAACCACGAAATTTTACTACCCCTACCCATCCATTTACTGTAGACCTATCACCAGAATTCGTCACTATAAACAGCTTTTAAACGATGAATAAACTCAGTAGTAATTACTTTTTCAGCAGTTAAATTCGACAACAGCACACTGTTTAACTCGCGTCGACATGTCACTAGAACACGTCTCCATAATTCCGCTTCTCAAATACACTGGGTGAATGAAACGACCACAAACCTGCGCATGCGTGTTGAGGGGGAATGTTACTTCCACATGCCACCAAGAGTGTATTTAAAGGTCTTTTTCGTGGTCTACAAGCATGAGTGTATTAGTTTTCAGCCTACCCTCAGTTTCTGAACATATCTATGTTTGTAATTATACGCATGTAAAGATGCCAACGTAAGAACTTAATTCTGAAACGCAAAGTTAAATGGGAAATTAGGAAATTTTCAGTAAAAAGCAGCAGCGTTTGTTGAAATTGCTACAAGAGGGGAGTAAGGGTGACGGATACGTATTTTGATGGAATTGATTTGGAAGCCTCTTGATTTGCGAAGAGAGCAGGCGAGACAGATTTTTATTGAGATACAGGGGACCTGAGCTTTCTTGCGTCGGAGAGGAAATTATTATGACCCCAAATTTCTAAATTAGATTGATTCGACCACCGGGATGAAATAAGAGAGATAGACAGACATCGTTATCGACAGGTTCAAGTCCTCCTCATTTCCTCGCATGTCACATAAATCATAATTAAATCGAACCTAAGAGCCCGAGTATATCGGATTTTCCTTAAGGTAATCCACCGGTAAGTTAGGTTTTTGAATGGACACAACTACCAAATAACTATTTTGTAACTCCAAACAAAACCCAATCCAGCAAATTACTCGACGTCAGGTCCCTCTTAATCTCGTGTGTACTTTCTGCCTCCCTTCATCCCGTCCAACATCCCTATCCTGTTCCTGCCCTTTCCTCGATCGCCTAACATTCTCCCCTCTATTGCCGTCTTCCACATCCCACTGCCGGTCAATACGCCTTTCATCCATTTTTCCTGCCTCCATAGGATTTCTCCCAACAAACCCCTCTCCTTACCAACGATCTCCAGAACTTCCTCATTTGTTTTCCTTTCGGTCCATTTCACCTTCTCCATTCTTCTCCACACCCACATTTCGAAAGCCTCCAATCTACGTCTATCCTCCTGCTTCAGCGACCACATTTCCGCGCCGTACATATGACGCTACGCTCCATATCAGAGTTTTTACGAGTCTTGTCTTAACATCCCTACTCAACGTCCCCGTCATCAACTCCCTCCTCCTTGAGAAAGCCTCCTTGCCTAGCGCAATTCTTCTCCTTACGTCCTTACGACTTTGACCGTATTGGTCCAAAACATTTCCGAGATATGTAAACTGTTCTACCTGCTCTATTTTTTCCCCGCCTATTTTAATGTTTAGCTTAGCCTTATTCTTTCTGGAAAATCGCATAACCATTGTTTTAGTAATATTGATTCTCATGCCACATCTATCGCACTGAACCTCCAATTCACTCAGCAATGCTTGAAACCTCTTGGCTGACTGAGCAACTAATGCTTGGTCATCAGCGAACCTAACCGATTTTACGAATCCCCTCCGATTTTCATTCCTACCTCCAGTTCTTCCCATGACTCTTTCATCATTTCCTCCACATACTTATACGTTGAACAGCACCGGTGACAATGGGCAACCCTGCCTTACACCTCTTCCTAACACTGCCCATTCGGACTCTCCGTTCCCCACTCGCACCTGAGCAGTCTGAGACATGTACAGGTTGCGGATCAGTCTCCTGTCCCTCCAAACCATCCCTATTTTCGCAGTACACGCATTAATTTTTCCCAATTCACTCTATCAAACGCTTTTTCGAAATCTACAAAGCAGGCAAAAACGTCTTTATTGTATTCTATATTCCTCTCGATTAGTGATCTCATTTCTGCAATGGCATCGCGCGTACCTCTCCCCTTTCTTAACCCAAACTGATCATCCCCTAAGTAATCATTTGCCTTACTCTCTATCCTTTTGTTGATGATCCTGAGAATAACTTTAACTGCGTGGGATATCAAACTTATTGTTCTGTAATCCTCTCATGATGTATCCTTTACCTTTTTCGGAATAGGAGCTAACACTGATCTCACAAAATCTTCCGGCCAGATATCTTCTTCATAGATACTACGAATCAGTCCATAAAGAGTCTTCTTCCCACATTTTCCTAAACATTTCAATAGTTCTCCAGGAATGTTGTCTACACCCACGGCCTTATTTGGTTTCAACTCCCGAAATGCCCTTTCTATTTCAACGTCGAGTATGCCTGGACCTAAGCTATCTTCTTCTACGTCATGTTCCTTTTCTATGTCTAACCTTGTCGGCCTAAGTTCTCTACCGTAACGTGTTGCTATATATTCCTTCCATTTAAAAATCTGGATCTTGGATTTTTTCTGATCCAACTATTACCTTACCCCACTTATTTTAACTTTTAGCACAGATCTTGCCTTCTTACTTCCTGATAATAACTTAACCTTGCTGTATAGCGCACCAATTTCACCCCTCCTCTGTAAACTTTCCATATCCTCGCATTGCGTTTTCCACCATTCTTTTTTCGCTTTATTTGTGGCCCTTCTAAATTTATGGTTTAAATCTTTGTACTTCATTTTGCCTAACTCTGTATTTACATTCTTCCATCTTCTTCTCTCATCCATCTTTGCAATCATGCCATCCGTTACCCATGGTTTCCTTATCCTTTTCCCGTTAACGGTTCGTATAACGTCTTCAGCGGCTTTCGATATCACTTTCTTGATACATTCCCATTTTTCTTCGATAGTACTCAGCTCTTTGCCGTCATCCATGATTTTCTCTACAGCCTGCTGAGACTCCTTCCTCGTTAATCCATTTAATGCTTCTACATTCCATTTTTTAACTCACACTGTTCCTAAACCTGTGCATAGCCATAATATAATCTAACAGATACCTTTCTGAGCCACCTGGCATTTTCCATGTATACCTACGCCTTTTCTGGTGTCTAAACCATGTGTTGGTGATCACTAAGCCCTGTCTCCTGCAGAATTCAATTGCTTTCTCCCCGCGTTCATTCCTCGTGCCTAACCCATAGTCCCCCACCTCACCACCATCTCTTCCTTTGCCTATTATCGCATTCCAATCCCCCATCACTATGGAAAAATGGGAATGTATCAATGTTTCCCTGCAAGAACACACGCGATTATATCTTCTAACACATCGTTCATCCTATCGACTTCTTCCTCCTTGTGGTTGCTCGGTGGCATGTATACCTGAACAATGACAACGTTCGTCGGCTCTGCTTTAATCTCTACGAGTAATATTTTATCAGTTTCTTGCTCTATATTGACTACGCTTCTTCCTACCCCTTTATTCAATATTACGGCATCCCCTCGTTGGCCCTTGTCACCGCCGCTGTATGTTATTGTATAATTATCACTCCAGTAATGCCCGCTATCCTTCCATCTCACCTCGCAGAGACCTAAAACATCTATGTTACTTCTTTCCATCTCTCGCTTAATATTATCTAACTTGCCTCTACTCAACATTGTCCTGACGTTCCATGTTCCTATTCTAACTACTTTCGTCATCTTTTGCGTCTTCTGTCCTGCTGCTGTTATTTCTCCCCCGCAAGGGTCTCGTGGGGTGACGACCGCGGAAGCCTTGCCTCCCCCGCTGCTGGGCACGAAACACGCCCTCTTGGGCCGAGTCCCGCGGTTGCCAGGATTCAATTTCTCTATATTCTGCATTCTCTAAAAATCTTGGGAATAATAATTGAGGTTGTTTCCCATTGCCTTCCTCAATAGTGTTTTTAACGTGACACCAACACTTAATGGCCGCCCCATTGGGGTCAGACGCCTTTGCAGCCGCCTCACTGAGGAACAGACGCTGCGTGGACTACCTTTCGTCTGGCTCCTAACCTTCGACCTATCATGGGTGACTTTACCAGGAATATAAATATATTTTTTCTGAGAATGGCTTCGGGATGATATGGCGTCAGAATCGGGGAAAACGAGAGAAATGAAAAACTATCAGCAGAGGACATGTTTAAGGAGTCTTACTAGCACTAACGGCTCCGTAGATATGATTACTGTGTTTCTCGTTTTTGGAGCTTGGAACCCATGTCGAATTTACCGAGGCCATACTCATGATGAGAATATTTGGCTATGTAATTTTATAAGTTTATTGTCATTGTCATGATAAAATGGCCCAAAATTAAATTGGGAAATTACTATGGAATAACGCAAGTGATTATCTGTTTTATTAATTAAAGTAAACTGCGTTGGAAAAATTTGCTACGCCTTTCATTATTGCGATGGTTGTAAAATCAACGTCAAGTAGCCCTCTCCGAGAAAGTGATGTCAAACGAGACCACTGGAAATTTTTTAAGGGGTTTGACACCTGGCCGTTAGTATGACGATATTATGAGCCGTAATTATCAGATCTGTTTCGCTGGTCTTGGCACGACGGGACAAAGGGTTGACCGTATTTCATGCTAACCATTAAACACAAAGACCTTCGGCCCTGTGAGCCGAAACCTCGGATTCCATGGTGTAATTAGTTTCTTCGACGGTTCCATACTTGCCATGGGGATCGCTGATTGATATGCACCGACATGAGAACAAATTCAGGATTTTGATCCGATAATAATTTCATATCTGTGTATCATATCGAATGGTTTTCGATCATCGGTGATATTCGCAATTTTGAACCGATATTTGGTATGATACATACAATCCTTTCAAATCCTTGGCCGTTCCCGGTGGCGGCGGGGCGTCCTCGGCTGCCAATCCATGGGTTGCGGGTTCGATTCCCGCCTGGGTGGGTTTTTTACCACCTAGGGCTTGGGTGTTCGTAATTGTGTTCATTGTTATCACTATTAATAGTCCAAAGATGTAAAAGGCCAAAAAGTTCTGTACTCGGACTAAAAATAAGAATAAATAAAGAATAAATAAATAAATGGATAGATAAATTTCTGCACATCCAAGTCGAGAATGAGTCTGACTTGGAAGCATCCGTCAGTATGTTACTCTTAAGATCATGGTGTGAAGAAGTGAAGCCCCACTTAGAATTGACTTACTTGATCAGCTCAGGCACCTCCCACTCGTAGAAAATTTCATTAAAATTAAGAATAAAGTTTTCAAGAATTAAGTTATGACTCAATTATGCTAAAAGGGACATGGTAATCCAGTGTGTATAGCGCTGGACTACTGACCGGATGGTCCAGATTCATTTCCCGGAGGAACCTCTGGGAACCCTTATGTTCACTGAAGCTGCGTGATTTTTCATATACCTGATCTTCTTGGGAAATAGGCGGCACATGAAAAGGAACTGGACTCCCTACGTAGATGCGTTAATTTTACACGCCGTATAGGGCTAGGGAGCAGGTGAGCTCTATTCCCATCTATCAGACCAACCTTCGGGTTTATAATCGTGGTTTAAATACGCCATAAAACATTTCCCTTTTTGAAATAATTGACCCTAAATGTATCAGTAATCTAATATGTTCTACAAATATTAGTTATGATTATGCACTCTAATATATTTTAAGGATGAAAAGGAGCTATGCATTTTAATAAACCGATCGATTACAAGTACTTACTAATTGTTATTAAAACCTATTCTTCTCGGCGAATAAAATTGCGGCGGAAGGTTCAGAAAAAAAATCTTCCGGCGTGAGTGTTTCACATTGGTGCCCGATTCGATACAGTAACGTAGAATCGATCATGTCGAATCAATATCATTCTTTGATTCATCCTAGTTTGCGTTACGATGATTTTCAACCAGTGACTGCCTAGAGAGCGGCGTGAGGGCCGCATCGGCACGTGGGCCTCGGTTCAATCGCGCGGCGGGGATGCGGTGAAGACGTCCCGCGAGAGAAGTGCCCTTCCGTGCCCCCGGGGAGGGCGGGAGGGAAGGGGTGGTCGGTGGGACAAAAAAGAACGCGAAAGGGAAGGTTGGGCAATTCACGGCGGGGATGGTGAATCTTAAAAGCTGCGAGAGGCTCCTCTCAAGGACATTGGAGCGGCGGACGAGGGATTTGATGGCTCGCCGTGGTGATGGACGGCGATGTCTGTTTCGGCCGATTCCGCGGGAAGTATCACCACGGCGGACGTTTCCCCAACCGATGAGAGCCACGCCGTTTAAGTTTCCGAAACGTATTGATTGCCCAGAGATCATTTTCGATACGTGACAGGTTACGCAAATTGGGACATAGAAAGACGAAAGGAGTCGATGGAGTGAAGAGGTATCGGAGGCTGCTGCGCGTTTAATATACATTTACATAATACCCCGAAATTCGCCGCAAAGGCGTGTGGCGGGGGGTCGGCATTAGGTCACCACCTGTAAAAGCCACCCCATGCACACCTGCAATACCGCATGCAATTTTCTACTTATAACGTCAATTATCATCATCAAATGTTCTAAGGGATAGTTCAAGAGCATCAAATTCCCTCCTTTCCCCCCTCCCCACCAACAATTGAAGCGAATATTTTCCCAGATAGGCATTTTTTATGGCACCAAATTATATTGTTAGATTAAACTAAAAGGGAGAGAAACACACATATTTATTTCAATATCTTTGAAATGGAACGCTCTCCGGCGACGCACAAACAGAAACACACAGATATAGAATTTTTAAAACATAGAAACACAAAGAAAGGACACTCACATATGTCGTTGACGTTTCGACGGCACGACCGTCATCATCAGAATCGACCATGACGTTTTTATCTCTACATCTACATAATGCCCCGCAAGGGCGTGTGGCGGGGGGTGTTAGGTCAACACCCAAAAAAAGGGAAAAAAGAAAAACCGCATTCAAAACCAACTCATAAATGCAAACCCATATCCACAGTGGTGCATACAATTGTTTGCAATTACAATAACATTTGCCGCGAAGTGAAAAGTAAGATAAGGATATTCGCGGATTAAACGGTGATTTATCGGGAGATATGCGGGGATGAGGAATTTTTAATTCTAGCACATGATTTAGATTGCATTAATGAATGGTGTTCAAAATGGGGATTGCCATTAAATCTTAATAAATGTAGACGATGGCGACGGTCGAGCCGTCGAAATGTCACTTACATATGTGAGTGCCCTTTCTTTGTGTTTCTATGTTTTAAAAATTATTTATCTGTGTGTTTATATTTATATCGGATTGTGAGTGTACAAGTGTTTTGTGCATGAGAAAATGCATAGTCAAATACATGTATGAGCGAATAGTTATAATGTATGGATGATTCCTTCAACACCCCCCGCCGTAGGCCCTTATGGCATCTTGCAGAGTATTTTTTTGATGTAGATCCCTTTGAAATGTAAACGAGAGGAAAACGGTTGGTATGCGTGCTCGCATTACAAGCGAGCGAGATGGAGTGGGACAGGTGGGACAGTGATTTTCAGAAAGGCACGAGTCTCCTAGTGACCCCGACTCGTGAGCATCCGGATGAATTGACTCAAGCGTGGTCGGATTCAGATACACTTGTTTCCCCCACCCCGTTCACGATCGCTGCAAGAAAAGAAAAACAAGATTGGCACCACAACAACAATGCACATTATGATACCATGATTAAATATAAAATCCCTGTAACGAACGTATTCCTGAATTTACACAGTTAAAGGTGGTATCTTAAAACCCCCTGCCACACTTCCCCGTGTTTCGCTGGGATTAGGTTGATGCAGTTATTAGAGTTTAATTCAAAGTTTTCGAAAATGTTATGAACTTAGCTTTGTGATTCATGAGATATTGAATTACTTTGCTTAAAATCTTTAGGATCGAACGGTTAAATACCTGAAAGTGACTTCAAGTTTGAAGAAGCGTATTTATATTTTGAATCGCTGTCGTTTAAGGATCTTATTTTGTACGCAAACCCGTTTAAAACAAATTTCTCTTGCGGTTTTTTCCAAATCAGGTTTTGATTGATCCACGTGAGAAATTATTTCAATGAACGAAAAGGTTTCAGATGCAATACCTCTCATATCCCAAAAAATCACCTATAATACGATATCTGACCTCCCTTATTAAAATAGAACTGAAATAAAAAGTGTGTCTCATAGTTTCAATGTCGTCGTAAAAATATCATAGAGTAAAGAGCACTTTAAGATCTGCTATTATAGCTCCAACCTCGTCCTTTGCGTGCGCGAAAATTCAAATTTGATGCTGTCAATGTTAATATAAATTTAAATGTATTCGGCCATAGTAGAAGCGGTTCCCTCTTTATGGAAACCAATTGAGGAATCTTAAATTAGGAGTTCGATCCTTTGCCAAGGAAAACTCTTGCGTGCTGACTTACTTCATTTTTTTCATTCCAGTTGTTGCATAGCTAGGTTTCTGATTTAATGAAATGAACAGTGTGTTCGATTTTGGCTCAAATCACTCCATTGACTCAGGTCCCAAAACCAGCGGATTTCAGCGAAAATGCGAAGTGTGAGATTTCACAGGTAATGCCAAATCTTCTCGGGAATCCACAGGCAGCACATGGAAAGTAAATTAACCCCAACATTTTGCTAATTTGCGAATTTCAATCCCCGTTGAGCTTAGTACGAGGTGAACTCTATCCCATCACCTTTATAAGCTTACCGGACCTCGGGGAATTAGGTTAAGGGCTATCTTGTGAGTCGTAAATCTTGTTAAAATTAGCGCACATGGTCAATGGTTGGTGCAAATGCATTTGACGACTGAAGCTATTATTTATAAAATGCCGTGACTTGACGGGGAGACATGGTATTGCTTTCCCTGAGGTGAAGCCATGCCTCCCCGGGGATGAAGTATCTCAAACCTAATGAAATAAACATTTTTAAGGTGTATTGGGCAAATGTATATTTATAAATCATGCATGTGATTATTATTAGGTAATCTACAGGTTAAGGTAGATTTTGGATGGACACAACTACCAAATAAATATTTTGTGACTCCTAACAAAGCACAATGCAGTAGCCTTCTCTACTTTAAATCCCTCTTCATCCCTGTGTACTTCCTTTCTCCCTTCATCCCGTCCAACATCCCTATCCTGTTCCTGCCCTTTCCTCGTTTGCTTAACATTTTGCGCTCGCACCGCGCTGACTCGGAGGTGGAGGGTCTGACCTTCAACATGCACCAAGCACCAATCGTCTGAGAGCGTTCAAATAGGCTAGATCGTGTTTGTAGTGGACCCCTGTCGAGTGACTCGGTGAAAGCGCAAAATGCAGCGAACGATTGAACAACGGTGCGCCGTCGTATTTTGTGTTAGACCGGGGAATTCGGGTACGGAGACGTCGGGCATAATTTTCCACGTGTCCAAGGATGAAAACATGGCGCAAATTGCAGTTTTTAAGTGGCACAAGCTCTCCAAAGATGGTCCCGCGCCGGGAGGCAAGTAGGCCAATTTAATTAAATTACGATGAACATGCAACAAAAATTTAATTGGCAAACATATTAAATTACAAACAAAAGAGTTTAGGAATACGAATTAATAGAAGAATATAGGAATCAATTTTTATTTGAAAGTAAAAGAGTCGATAAACCCAATGATTCAAAGACGTAGCAATGAGACGAGTGAGCGTTTGAAGGGCGATGCAACGAAATGACATTCGTTAAGTCTCGTCGCGAGTGAATACATCGACGGGTCAAGACGCAACTCACCGGACTACCCCATCCCCTGCTAATCCCTTCTTCATTCCCTCAAAGCTCCTTGCACCGGCATTTTCCATAGCCTGCCTCTCGTGGGTGCATGCCTATGCCTGCATACGCTATTCCTTCACTCCATGTTCCTTTCAGTCATGGTGTCCAGGGAAAAGTTGCCGCAGTGTAAACTATTGATATATATATATATATATATATATATATATATATATATATATATATAATTTTTTTATATTTATTATTAGGTAATCTACCGGTTAAGGTAGGAAACCTGTCAGTCTTGCAGTCTATCTCTCTAATCTTATATTCGTGATCCCTCCGACCGTAATACGTTGGGGTTCGTATTATATTCTTGATGCCATCGGAAAAGGGCCCATCTTTAAATGTTTTAATAAGTTTAATCTATATTGTAAACGCCGCTGCGTAAGAGAATCCCAACCTAAATTGTCTAGCAAAGTAGATACGCTGCTACGTTGGTTATAACAATATTAGACAAATCTAGCCCCCCTCCGCTGAACTCGATTTAATTCCGAAATGAAATTTATATTTTGAGGATCCCATATACTGGCAACATACTCTAGGTGAGGCCTGACCAAGGCAAGGAAACATCGTTCCATCACTCTTTTCACAAAGAAAGCATGTTTTGAAAGCTCTTTTCACAAGCATGAATTTTACCTATAAGTATAATGCAGTTCAGCCAATCACACATTAAATCCGTAATTCGGACTTATTAAAGCATCAGATGTAGAATCATAAATTGAGTGCATTGTACAAAGATGTATTCGGAATGTGTCCACAGTTGGAAAGCTTTAATCAGGGCTGACCACTTCCTTCAACGACCATGTTTCTATTCCATATTAAGATCTTCACTAATTTATTCGCAATATCTCTACATTGCGTACTTGGCACCATCACCTTCCTATATGTGAGTGGTTTCCTCACCAATGTAATAATTCTCCTATTGCCCCTTATGCTGTGCCGATTTTTATGATATACACCACTGGAAAACACTTATTTTTAAGTAATGAAACTTGCTTCATCGACCGATGCTCCCCAAACCCAATAAAAGGTTAATCATCAACTTTTTTCCGTTGTTTTCGGATTTGAAAAATTTCTGCACAAAATTACAACAGCTCTTGTTTTAAATCTGCATGGGTCAAAATACTCTCGAGAAATTACAGCTGGCATCAGCTGGAACAACACTTTGGGATATATTCTGAAATAATTAGAGGAGGAAGAACGTAGGCTCAGTGAAAGAAATTAGGTCATCTCGTATGGATGTCATCGCAAATATTCCCTTGAAAACTAATATCCTATGGAAGTATAACTCAAAGTCAACCCTTACTTAGTTTACCAACATGAACATTCTATTCAAAATCAGCTCGCAATTCATACATGAATAGATGCAATAAATTGCCAGGTAATTTTATCTTATCAAATGAATTAATGAATTAAAGTTCATAATTAAATTAATCAGGGAGACATTAAAGCAAATTTGTTAGAAATGGAACTAATAATAAGCGGAGGCCACATTCGAGTACGGTATTAATTTTTTTCAGCATCCAAGAGACAAAAAAAGAGCAATGGGTCAGGATTAAAGATTAATCTATTCAATTAGAATTACTTTTATACATTAGCATTTATTACAAAAATAAATTATAAACTCCTGTCTGAAATGATCGCGTAATCGGCGCAAAGTAAAATCCTTTTGAGCCCAAATTCTGTTGACGGAAAAAGGAATTACAAATTTTGCTGCTCGATTTGGAACTCTTTTTTAGCTAACCAATTAATTACACATTAATACTATTGATACTAGATAAATTTGTATATTTAACACAACAAGAGACCTTAATCAGCGAAAAAAAGTTTTATTTAATGAATTTTAATTTTTTTTAAATGAGTTCTATAGCACCTACCACCGAATTGGAACTGAGAATTAAATACAACTTCTCATCATCTGGGGCGATCCCACTCCCGTGCGCTAAATATAATTCAGAATGTACTCCTAACCGAATAAGAGTTTGGTTTTTAGGTGAGAAATGAAGGCAATATGAGTATTGCCGTAGAATTTCACGAATGGAAGTTGATGCGAAAGTTTCATGAAATTTGGTTGAAAAGATGAATTATTTCTTCCTGCGAAATGTCATAGATTCTACGTGAGCGGTAAATAAAGATATCAGCATATCCTCCCCCTAATCGCAGTGTTAAGGCGCTAAGTTTTACATAATAACCGATATTATGTCGCGGAAAATTGAAATTATTTCTTATATAGTTACAACCTACCCTCTTGATCCCGAAGGAGTTCGTAAAAAACACATAATTTATATTATTTTGAATTTTGCGAATAACTTTTTTGTCTCACCGTGTTCATAGAGTTCTTTTAGAGTTGCTGGTGGGATCACAAATTCTGTTTTTTTTCATCTTGTTACATCTTGTTACAGATAGTATTTGTTCCGAAGATGCCTCCGTTTTTCACGGAGATATTCAAGAAATTCATTGAATGAAAAATTAAATTAGCCCAATCCCTCTCCCTCCGCAGTAATTTTCTGATGGTTGGTTTTCATTTATCAACCTAATTGTATTTGTGTAATCTCACTCTAAGTAGTTAATCAGCGTCGATGTACCTACCTATTTCTCAGGTAGGATGCAAAATTTATCACACCTGGTCCGGTCGTCATGATTTCTGGAATTCTTAAGGTAGTGTTTCAGCGGGATTGCATGAAGATGCATAAACTCGCTCGCTGCGGTCCATGCCAGAAGCGAATGATTACGATACGCATTTGACAACGTATTCGTGTTTTTTAGCTTGGTGGTGATTTGTGGTTACGAATTTCTTAAGTTATTGACATGCGAGGTTGTTTTCGGGAATCACTTTCATCTGTTGTGAAATTGATAAACCTGTTTTTTCCGCATTTAAATGTTCATTCCATGACTTACGGCTCGGCGAATAACATCATAATCAGCTCGGCGTCGATGTCTTTTAGCTTCAAAACGCAAGTCGTGGAATAAAAAAACTCTTTTATGGACAACCGAATGCCTAATGAATTGGACTCTTAAACTTTTATTGAAATTGGGATCGACAGTAATAGTATTTTATAAAAATACGAGGGTAGTCTGAAATATAATCCACTCATGCTCTTAGACCACAAACAAAAGTGACATTCAGAAACACCCCTGTTTGTATGTGAAAGTTACATTCCCCCTAAACACGCCCGCTCATGCTTGAGGTCATTTCATTCATCCAGTGTATTTTGAGAAGAGGAAGTATGGAGAGGTGTTCTGAGTGCGATGTCAACGCGAGTTGAACTGCGTGCTGTTATCGAATATTTGCCTTCACCTCATCGTCCGAGGTGTAATGATTACCCTTGAGGTGTTTGAGTTGAGGAAAAAAATGAAAATCGCAAGGCGCAAGATCGGGGGAATAAGGAAGATTTTTTTGTTCTCGTCTGAGAGATGGCGTGGTAGCCATCATGCATAAGTTTTAAGGTATCTCAATTATTCAATAATGAATACGTCAAGTTCCTTGGATATTCCAATATACGTTGCGATACGCTTTTGAGTGATTGGCCGGTCATTTTAAATCAAATCTTCGACGAGTTTGCGATGTTTATCGGACGTCTGCTGCGTGTTTCATCCACAATTATGACTTTTCCAGACTTGCAACTACGAAATTTTACCACCCATCGATTTACAGTAGGCCTGTCAAAAGCATCGCCATCATGGACAGCCTTTAAACGACGATGAATCTCAAAGTAGGAGTCACTTTGTCAGCAGTTAAAAATTCGACGACAGCAGCTCGCTGTTTAACTCGCGTTGACATAGCACTGGAACACGTCTTCATACTTCCGCTTCTTGAAATACACTGGAGGAATGAAACGACCTCAAACCTGCGCATGCATGTTGAGGGGGAATGTGACTTCCACATGTCACCAGGAGTGCTTCTGAAGGTCATTTTGCTTGTGGTCCACAGGCATGTGTGGATTATTTTTCAGCCTACTCTCGTAGAAGGAAATTTACGTCATGCTAGAGCATTACTTTCTTCATAATTAAGGTATTTACGTAATAAAGAAATGGCATGATTTGACATTACATTCTGTTGTTTTCAACAAATGAATCTCATGTTTTTTTCTTAGGGGGAGCAATATTATTTTTCACTGAGTGTCGTATTATACTCATTTGGCAAATAGTAATTCATCAATAACAGATTTAAAAAATGATATTAATGGCTGGTGTGATGGCCTCCCCTTCTCGCAAATTCAACAGGGGAGGGCTGTTCACACTCGGCCCTGGTACTCCGATATCTGATTTCTCCGATGACATTCTCCTTTCCTTCTTGTGTAAACGAACTACTCCCTCATCTGCAGTTTCCGTCCTCCTTTTTCATCAGTTCATCTGTTCTTTCCAACAATGCTTCGGATTTATCTCCGCGGCGGCAACACTGGAATACCTGCTTCCTTAATTATCATTAAGATTAAGTATCACGCATTTTCAGCTGTGAAACGGAGACCTGGTTATATTTTTAGGCGAATTTCACTGCAATTTCGTCAAGAAAAACTTGATTTTATCTGGAAATACCACGTATGCGGACGTGATTTTTTTGTATCGCGGTCACTAGATTCCAAAGCGCGGAGTATTTTGGTGGAAGCATTTGCTTGAAGTCGAATGAGGTCTATTTCCACTTGACCTAACCCATTTAAATGAAACACTAAGGCGTGTTTACATTCGCAGGTGAGAGAGATTGATTTGGGAAATTGTTTATTCCCTCGGGAATACAAGAAATAAAATGAAAATGGAACTCCTACTTGTACTAAAGTATGAATAAACACCCTTAAATTTCATATTTTGGTGTTGCCTAATCTTTCTTTTGATATTATGCCCAATAAATACGCATTAAAACACAAGTTTTTATTATTTATTATTGTCACATGTATGTTTCCGATCGTCATGAAAATAAATATCCGACATCATAAAAATCTAAATTAAAATACCTGTGCGAGAAATAATTCCGGCAAGATTGTATACCCATACATTTTTAATGTAATTTCATTTTTAGTTTGAACAGAGAAAAGAGACCTTGATGAAAATGAACCTTTGTGGAATACTCGTCGCTCTTGGTCGAGTGGTACATAATTATAATTCTCAAATATAGTCCATTACTTGTCCATATTTACCATGATTTCTTCATCATTACCCTTGCTTTACATTGTAGACAGACTCCCTGTATGTACTAATCTGTACAATAAATACGCGAACTGAGGCCGTGAAAACTTAATTTTGTCAAATGTAGTCTACATCGATTTTGTCCCTTTCAGAGTACTCTCCATTTGTTGCTATGCACTTATTCCATCTCCTTCTTTTCCACTGATTAACATACCCTTGGAAGTCCTCGGCAGTTAGGCTTTTTATTTTTCTCGTCGTTTCTTACTTTATTGTGTCTTCCACATCTTCCCAGTGATGTCCCCTCATCACATTTTTGCATTTTGGGAATGCGAAAAAGTCACAGGGGATGAGATCTGGCGAATAAGGAGGATGATCAAGGATGGCGATTAAATTTTTTGCCAGAAACTGGCGATCAATCAATGCTGACTGTGCAGGCGCATTTTCATGGTGAGGGATCCATTCGCTGCCTACCTGATGCGGCGTGTCACATTCCCTACCTGTGATTTTAAGGGCGGGGACCATTAGTTACATTTCCTTGTGACAGAAGAATTTCCTCTTCTTACTTCTCAATTCTTCATGACCTGTCTTTTTATGGTCTGTCGTATAAATTGCTATGGTTAATTTTTATTCCCTCTTTTCATATAACAAATAACTAATTTATTAGGTGAATTTATCCTTTTATTTGAATTAAGTCTTCCTCCAGCATGCATACAAATTTGCACGATATTTAATAATTCATTAAAGAATAGCTTCCACTTTTCCCTTCCTCTCCCATGCCCTCTCTTCTCACATCCCCTTCCCACCTGGTGCTTGCACCCCCTGCCAGACACCTTTTTGGTGGATCGTGAGGTATATATACGTCGATGTCGAATGATCAAGTTTCATGAGCTAATCTTGCCAGCTGAAGGACCACAAGAATTACGATACAGGAATTGGAAAGTTTTGAGTGAAAATTCAACAAATGTGAAGGGAGTAAGCGTGATGGGTTGGTCAGGCGACTTGATTCGGGAGCCGACCGGAGAATTCATTACGAGAGAAGGGATGGCTTTGGTTGGAAGAAGGGTACAAGACGCCGGAGTTATCTGGCGACACCGAGAGAATCACAATGGCACCACACTACGTGCATATTAGTAATTTGAACTACAGGATAAAATACGGGAGACACAATCATATTCAAGCACTCTCCCTTCCCCCTCAACACACGCAATCAGAACAAAATCGAACCCTAGAAACCGAACATTTTTATTTAAAAAGAAAAATTGGATGAAAAAAAGTTAAAAGGAGGGAATTGCTCTCAGGGACGTTGAGTAAGGATGTTAAGAAAAGACCTAGATATGGAGCGTGATTTTGTCCGACGCGGAAACCCGGTTGTTGAAGCTAGATGTTAGCTGTACCTTGGATTCTTTGGAAATATGGGTGCAGAGAAAGATGGAAAAAGTAAAATGGACGGATAGGCAAACAAACGAAGCAGTAAAAAGCATGCTGGCGGAGGAGAAGGGATTTGTTAGGAGAAATCCAAAGGAGGCAGGAAAGTTGTATGCAGAGAGTTTTGATTGGTAGTGGGATGCTGAAACTGTGAATCGAGGGGAGAATATTGGGAAACATGGAAGAGGCAGGAACAGGATAGGGATGTTGGACGGGATGAAGGGAGGAAGGAGGTACACAGAGATGAAGAGGGACCTGATGTAGAGTAGGATGCCGCGTTGTGCTTTGTTCTCGTAGGAGGGGCAAGTTAATGTAATTTTATACAATGGTATAGGCTTTGCCCATTCAAAAATCCACCTTAACCGATAGAATAGCAAAAATATCATATACCAATGTATCACATCGTGTTTGTGAGTGTGTCATATTGGGGGATGGAAAAGTGTAGGTAAGTTGTTCGGAATGAAGGGCGGTGGAATATATGCTTAATTGATGAAAAGAATTTTGATGCGAAAGGATTAGTTGTGTCTTGTGAGGCAAGGCTTGTCCATGTCCAGGTGTTCATTCTGTGTCCATTCAAACTTACCTTGAAAGGTAGACTACCAAATAATAAATATGCCCCTCTCCTGAAAAAAATTACATTTTATACTGTGGGTTTTTCAGTTCAATTGCTTTTTAGTTACTTTCCCGAAAAATCTCATTGATAATAAAGTATGGAGAGTTATCATTAAGAATATCATCGAAAACCTGTCAGAAGAGTTCAACACGTGCGAGTGCCTTTAAACCTCGAAGTCATTTTTATTAATTAACTCTTCATTTCTTGTTAGATACGCATGGAGATAACATAAAAGAAGATGAATAGTTAAAAATTAAATAAGTAACGTTTTAGTCATCAGACCTCTATTGCTGTGATTGTGGTCTCCCCAATTCCTAGGTTTTAAAAAATCATGAAAAATATCTTCCCAAATTTTATCACAATCACCTCCACAATAATAAAATACAATAATACATGTCATCGTTCTCGGGAATTTTAAATTAAAAAATAATACAGGGACCACAATGCAACTATTGGTAAACTTTAGTGATTAGCTAAGGATATTAACATTACTACAGGTCGATTTTACAAAAATACCGACGTCGCACCGCCAATCAAATTAAAACGAGGAAAGGAACGTCATTTGATTATGCTATCTTGAGTAATCGCATGAGTACATTCAGGAACGCAACTGTAGTAGGAATTACTCATTTTATTTATCTTTCTCAAGGCCGAAGAGGAATTTTAACGACTTGCCTCGTAATAACTGCACGTATCATTCGAACATTTCATCATCATTGTGTAATAATTTGCAAGCCTTCGTCCGCCTAGCACGCCTTGTTGATTCACTTCCTGGTGAGCTGCGAATCGGAAATATATCCACGTTATCTAATTTTAAAAAAGGTATTAAAAAATAAATTTTTTACCCTTTTAATGTTTAGGGTTTCATATATCCTGTTTACCCCAGACCGTTTCCATAAAAATTTCATGCTTTAGGTGAAACATATTTGATTTTGAGAATAAAGTTGAGGATTTTTTTTAACCTAAAGAAAAAGGTTAAAGCTTGTTTATGGAAATGAATTTGAATACTCTCCCTGAGGGAAGAGTTGGTGCGATCGTTCATATTTGAAGCTAAAAATAAGTACGAGGTGTGAATAATGCCTCGTAATAACGGATATTATCACAGCTTTGAAGGATAAATTGAAATCCCGAAGAGATCTCGGAAGGCACAAGAGAAACCGTAATGAGATGCGCGCTGCAATAAATTACAATATGATCAATTCACGGGTAAGAAAGTTTTTCGAAAGGCGTTCGATGACTCGGAAAACAGTAAAAAATTCAATCGAAAAATCATAGGCATTTTGGTCTTATATCTGGTGACGCTGAGCATTATTAGTTGCTCAGTCAGCAATAAGGGGTTGCAAGCATTGCTGAGTGAATGGAGGTTCAGTGCGATAAATATGGGATGAGAATCAATATTAATAAAACAAAGGTTATGCGATTTTCCAGAAAGAAAAGGGCTAAGCTAAACATTAAAATAGGAGGAGAAA
>CM073775.1:94928585-95203550 GCA_037158775.1 Hetaerina titia | reverse complement strand
GAGCAAAATCGCATGACAACCACCTTTCAGCCCGCGTTCAATTCAGAGCACGTCCCTTACTTGGTGCTTTCTCGGTGCGGTCGTAGCCGCCAATTGCGTGCTCGTGCGTCTTCCTTCGCTTGGGAGAATCAGTCGCAGAGAAGAACCAGAAACCCGAGAGAAACGCTTGATCGTTTGAAAAGATTGGTTGAATAATTTTTCGGAGATAAAATAAGTTGAATAATTAGAAATTTAATTCACGGAAATGAGAATAGCGAATAGAATATCGATCACGTAAGGACACTCACATCCCATAATAGCTGAAGCTTCTAACATATTAAAACAGCAGATAATAAATAAGTACTCGGAAACCACGAGCATTTCATTTGATTTTTAAAAATTCATTTAATTTTTCTAAGCGCTCCCAGGTTATACACGTAGTGACATGAAACGATTATTATTATTGCATAAGATAAAATAAATGTATTTAACATGGATGTTTCATAAAATTACTTCTCCAAAGTATAAATTTAACGAGGTAAATGATTTGAAATACGCTCGACATAGCTATTTACTGGTGAGTTCTTGCGAGAAATCAGCATAATTCAATTGATTAATCGTTTGCTATACCTTAATACGGGAAGGAAACAATAAAGTCAACATAATTTATACTACCATTTATAAATTATATTTAATTAATGAATTATAGGAACAAAAAACATCGCAAAACTTTAAAGTAATTTGGGTCGCCATAACAAATGTTATTCCGCAACTTATTCAAATAGCAAGTCGACTGATATTACAAAAAATGAATTCCCCAGCTGACCCAGGGCTTCGACCACCCTATTTATAAGTAGCGGAAAAGATGGAGCTGAACGAAAGATGCAAACCAAAAATATGACAAGCCGAGCCCAAACTACGACCAGGGCGGTCCACCAACGGTGCTCGAGAAAGGAAACATGTAAACAAAGCGACGGTAAAACATTCGCGACTCCGTGGGCTGTCGCTCGGATATCAAGGTTAGGGGTTTTTTAGAAAGGAGTTTTTTTACAGACTTAAAGTGATTTTGACTCATGATTGATGATAAGAAAACCCATTAATGTTGCGATGAGTGCCCGTAAACTGGGGGATACTTCAAAATATCCATTCCTTCTATCAGCTGTTAAGAGAACCACTGGCTTAACTTTGAGTCTACTGTTTTCTAAAAAGATTTGGCATTTTAGGGGTCTTTTTTTACCACAATGAGTACTCATAGGGCGAGATAAAAACCGTCAGGGTTTTTTATCATTAATTTATCACGAGAAGGATAGAAATACCGTAAATAAATATTCCAAAGAAAAATGTACGAGCATTCGGTTAGTAAATTTGCATATACGCCGCATCTTGAAAAAGTCATATTAAAGTGTGGCAGGGGATGGCAGAACACAAATTGTTGAACCATCCACAACAAGAAGGGTGATATATGATTATCGGGGGTCGAAATTATATTTAAATATTCGCGAAAGGTGGAGAGGAGCCCCTCGCGTCATCTTATATATTTCGATATTTAACTTCAGTTAAGTTAACAGAAACGGTAAATTCTTCTCTGTATGTACAGACTCTAAAACACCTCCGACATCGAGTTTGTCGTGTGAAAGGCACCCTAGCGCCAATAATCTTGCACCATGACAACGTTCGTCCACACACCTCGCGCGCAACTGAAGAGGCTCCGCGAAACCTGAAATTTGAACCGATTCCACACCCTCCTTATTCCCCCGATCTTGCGCCTTGCGATTTTTGTTTTTTTCCTTAACTCAAGGGGCACCCCAATGGTAATCATTACACCTCGGACGAGGAGGTGAAGGCAGCTGTCAAGTCCTGGATTCGAGAAAAGTCGGAAGTGTTTTTCAGTGACGGAATGAAAAAACTTGTTACACGTTGGGAGAAATGTGTTAGCCTTAACGGTGACTATGGTGAAAAATAAATATTTGATTTTGAAACTGAAGAATTCTACTCTAATATTCTTGTCGTCCGATCTTCCTATTTGTTTTTGTTATGTTCTACAATGTTGTTTGTGAACGTTAATCTTCAATCAAGAGGCTTCCGGTTTAGCACCCTTTTGTAAGAATTTGGCCATTGAATGTCGAATGAGGAAGACTAACTCATTCTCTGAAAACATCTGAATTTTGCGATTTCTTGGAATTTGTCAAGGTGGCTGTAAAGACGTGGAGTGTGGCGCATCGCGCACAACTACGAATATCTGTGACATTGTATGTACGGTATTTCGTCACAGCATCGTGTTCCTTTCAAGCCCACAAAATCTCTGAGTAAATGTGGACGCCTCGGTAGCTTAACTGGCTAAAGCCAGACTCTCGGGCGGATATCGAGGGATCGGGTTTGGACCCTGATCAAGGCAAATAATTTTTACGAGGCTCGTACGCCCTGAAATTCTTGCCGGCCCAGGTAGCGGCGGTGTAATGTCCTCGTTCGCCAACCCAGAGGTCTCGGGTTGAAATCCCGCCAAGGTTTTTCCTCCACCTAGGGCTTGGATTTATGTAATTGTCAAATTGTTATGTTAATTTCCAAAGTCCGATGTAAAGGTCGAAGTGCTGTTTTCGGACTAATGTAAAATAAGTAAATAAATAAATGTAATGCAGTTTTAGCGGATGACTCTGTTAAAAGTTCCTGTCACAACATCTCCCGCAGTTACTTGGAATATAATTTAATACATTTTGCTGGTTCATTTCATGATTCAACGCTTCGGATGACTCTTGGCGGTGGACACAAAATAGGACATCCATGTCTCAGACTGCTCAGATGCGAGTGGGAAGCGGAGAGTCCGGATGGGCAGTGTTAGGAAGAGGGGTAAGGCAGGGTTTCCCATTGTCACCGGTGCTGTTCAACGTATATGTGGAGGAAATGATTAAAGAGGCATGGGAAGAACTGCTAACAGTTAAAGATAAGTGGGGTAAGATAATAGTTGAACCAGAAAAAATCCAAGAGAGATGGAAGGAATATAGAAACACTGTATGGTAAAGAACTTAGGCCGACAAGGTTAGACATAGAAAAGGAACATGACGTAGAAGAAGATAGCTTAGGTCCAGGCATGCTCGACGATGAAATAGAAAGGGTATTAAAGGAGATAAAAGCAAATAAGGCCGTGGGGGTGGACAACATCCCTGTAGAAGTGTTGAAATGTTTAGGAAAATGTGGGAAGAAGGCCCTATATGGACTGATTCGTAGTATCTATGAGGAAGGAATCTGGCCGGAAGATTTTGTGAGATCAGTGTTAGTTCCTATTCCAAAAAAGGGAAAGGCTACATCATGTGAGGATTACAGAACAATGAGTTTGATATCCCACGCAGCTAAAGTTATTCTCAGGATCATCAACAAAAGGATAAAGAGTAAGGCAAATGATTACTTAGGGGATGATCAGTTTGGGTTCAGGAAAGGAAGAGGTACGCGCGATGCCATTGCAGTAATGAGATCACAAATCGAGAGGAATATAGAATACAATCAGGACGTATTTTCCTATTTCGTAGATTTCGAAAAAGCGTTTGATAGAGTGAATTGTGAAAAATAAATGCGTGTATTGCAGAAAATAGGAATGGATTGGAGGGACAGGAGACTGATCCGCAACCTGTACATGTCTCAGACTGCTCAGGTGCGAGTGGGGAACGGCGAGTCCGGATGGGCAGTGTTAGGAAGAGGTGTAAGGCAGGGTTGCCCATTGTCACCGGTGCTGTTCAACGTATAAGTATGTGGAGGAAATGATGAAAGAGTTATGGGAAGAACTGGAGGTAGGAATGAAAATCGGAGGGGATTCGTAAAATCGGTTAGGTTCGCTGATGACCAAGCATTAGTTGCTCAGTCGGCCAAGGGGTTGCAAGCATTGCTGAGTGAAGTGGAGGTTCAGTGCGATAAATATGGGATGAGAATCAATATTACTAAAACAATGGTTATGCGATTTTCCAGAAAGAATAAGGCTAAGCTAAACATTAAAATAGGAGGGGAAAAATATAGCAGGTAGAACAGTTTACGTATCTCGGAAGTGTTTTTGACCAACGCGGTCAAAGTAGTAGGTACGTAAGGAGAAGAGGAGGCTTTCTCAAGGAGGAGGGAGCTGATGACGGGGACGTTGAGTCCAAAAACCTACCTCAACCGGTAGATTACCTAATAAATAATAATAATTTACGGAGTGCTGCAAATTATTTACATATATCTACAACTACATCCTAATCTTCAAATTACTATTGAAAATACGAAATTTGGAATAGGATCTGTTAATCTTTTCGATTACGGCCAACCGTGATTCACTTCAATGGAATTTAAATCCCGTCCTGGACATCGTTATTGGTTGAATTTATTTCGGGAGGGAGATTCCCAGAAGCTGCCGCCAATGTGGTTCCGAGACCTCTGAAGAGGGGGAACCTCAAATATTGTTCGGGGCTCAACTTCGTGTGCCAGAACTCGTCTCTATCCGTTCATTGGCTCACGATTTCTTTGTTTTACAAATAAATCCGTCCCCATCCTATTCTTCATGCTTTGCTACTAGAGAGACATTTCGTCCAAAAAACAAATTCCTTAAGACTCCCATCTACACACGGAATCCGGCGACGAGAACCCTTTTTAAATCAGGAAATGATAATGATGACATCATCAAATTGTTATCTACGTATATATATTTTAGGGATAGGCTTTACAAAACGGATAGACGCTTTAATTTTTAATTTTAAAATATTTACAACAAGGATTTTAATTTTTATTTATATTGGGAATTCCAACATTGAAAATATCTAGCAACACCAAAATAATAAATTACAAACAATTAACAAATGAGAAATTAATAACAATTTTTTCAGTAAAAAGAATTCATTTTTGCGGGAGGGGAAACGATGTTTGAAGTGTTACAATTTTAACTCCATTTCTTGCAGATTTTGTGTCAAATCCGCAAACTTTAAGGAGTAATAAAGCCTTGATCAAAACTTCTGAGAAAAAAGGAAAGAAAAAACATTTAGTCCCAAATGACATCATAGAATGGTGAACGGACATCTTATAGCAAGGGACCATTATAAAATACGCACAAACAGTCTGGTCAATTATCTAACCGATACCATTCACTTTAAAGTTATCACAAAAATATCTCCGACATTAACGGGTGTTTATCAAAGTGTCTAAACTGCTCCAAGATATCGCTCGTTCTCAAAACATGTGCCAGCGGTATGATGGCGTTGTGCTGGTAAAGCATAACATTCCTATCGGCCAAGCTGATCAATGACTCAGAGTCCAACAATCTATATCCTCAATTAGCCAATGCGCTAAAAAAACAACTGACGCATGCATTCCAAAATCACGTAAGATCCTCCCTCAGTAGTCTTACTGTTCTACCCTGAGACATTTTCCGTTCCTTGCATCGAAGGTTTCGACTTAAGGCGACTCTCACCAATATCTCTTCTTCTTCGATGAATATCTATTTGCATCTCCGATAGTGTAAACGGAATTCCCTTTCTTACATCCTGATAGTTCCGTCACTTTTCTGTGGAGCGCGCCTGTTTCTCACTGTCTCTATAAACTTTCCATATCCTAGCATTGCACTCTTCACACAAATTTTCCTTTCTCATTTTTTTCTCGCCTCATTTTATTGGAAAATAAAATAATTATGGCTAAATGTTTCTTACGTTAAGAAAGTACAGGATATATATCCGTCAATGTTTACGATTCATTTACTCAATCATTATTACATCCCGGTTTGGTTCAACCCGAACATTCGTGAGTTAAGAAATTGTGCCTCACTCAATGTGCCCGAAATTTTCACGACAATCCGGTCATGGTCGATGGGGAAATGTTTCAAGTACGTGGGTTTAATGTCATGATCCAGATTGGAGGTGAACTTGGGCCTCGACGGATTCTATCGGTGCAAGGGCTTCGACATACGCAAGAGATGTTCCAGATCAAATTAATTAATCCCATAAGTTTTGAATTTTTTCGTTGGTCACTTGAGGAATTTCTTAAAAGATTCAGGTGAGATGTGAAGGAAGTTCCTCAAGAAATGAAAAAAAAACTAAATTTGCACTTTAGAAATCTGTGGAAAAGTGCAAATTTTGTTTTTCTCATAACTTGAGGAATTGTTGATATTCGATTTAGATTTAACAGAATATGGGTACATAAGTCTTCTTTAACTAAAGAATGAACATGTTCATTCATTAACCCTTCAATCCGAAGATTGTTGAGTGAAAGCTATTTTCTTTTCCATTCAACGCTAACTCCTAACTTACTTAGATGTCTACATAAGATGTTTACACGTGATTTTCTTCACTCTCTCTTTGTTCTTCGCAGAGTACATCTAGTTGCTTTCTTATTTCCTTCCACTGTCCCTTTTGCTACGCTCCTAAACATCAACAGCGTCTCAAAAGGTGTCAGCAATCAATCTAGTTCCTCCCTTCCTTATATGGAACTTCATTCTTCTATATTCTGGTACTTAGTTACGTCTTGTTTTATTTGTCCATTTAAACCCCTTTAATACGACCGAATGATTCTCCGAATTTCGTCCCGTAGCCTTGTAAAAGAAATCTTGAGTGCAAACGACGGTAGCTGACCACGGCCATGTTCAACTTGACTCTACCGGACGGTTCATATGCCATCAAAGTTTTCGTTCAGAACTCGGCTCGAAAATATCTTGGATAGGCTATAAAGCTACATAATTGGAATCAACGTCCCACGTTCGGCAAACGCGCAGCGATACTCAACTGTTGGAATGGCAATGTATCGTACGATAATTCCGCTGACTCTTTTCAAATCGCTAAGTTGCATGTTTACATTTTGAATACCGCTAAATTAAATAAATCGCTTATCGATTATTACCGCCCGAGCGTGTACTATGTTTGTTGCCATAGATTTTGAAAAGGTAGAGTGATCGTCCAATGCTCAGAGAGGTAGAAAGGGGTAGAAGTACACAGTCATGCGACATTGGTGTACTTTGAGCGGCAGTTCAAAAATGCTTACCTAACAAAGTGATGAACTTGTTAGGTAAGCATGATCTAGACTCCTTCCGAACAAGCTGGAAAGCTGCAATTTTGGAAACGCAGTGCCAAAAAATAAATTTTTGTTAGCACCTAGAGTAAATACTTGTGATATCGAGCGAAATATAATGACCCCTCAGTGCACAGGCAGATTGCACCACCACGACAGAATAGGAGTGATGGAAGCACGAGAAAAGAATCAAAGACTTTGCGTTTCCTTAGCAGTAATCCTGTGGACACAACCACTTTCTCAGATGATCTTAATGGTGTACTACGGTGGTTTGACACTTGGCAATTACATTTAAACTTAAAATAGTACGTATGGATAAACTTTTGGAAAAGGGGCAATTACCCCCCGAACGCTTACAGCATTGGGAACACCGAAATGGAATGTGTACACTTGTTTAAATACATAGGCGTTACCCTCAATCACGACCTCTCCTAGGTGAAACACATACTAGGGGGAATATGTGGACAAACTGACATATAATTAGGATTTATAAGAAGATTACTGGGTAAATACTATGGAAAGGTAAATGAGAAACGTTATCTAACGCTGGTTAGGCCTCATTTAGAATATGCTGCTACTATATGGGATCCTCGCGAAGTTAGATTGATTGCCGAAATGGATGGCGTGCAGCGTATCCCAAGTATTAGAGCAGATAGGCTGGGAATCACTCACGGAGCAAAGGTTAAATTACAGATTCAAGCTCTTGCATAAATTGGAAGGAGGTCTCTTTAGCAGTGAGGTTGAACGTGCATTACTACCCCCGTCGTACTCGGAGATCATAGAAGAGAAGTATCATATCAATAAAAATAGAGATATTAAGTTTGGAACAGATAGATTTAATATGTCATTTTCTCCACGAACGATAGGGGATCACAATAATATTGCCCGACCGCGACAGGGTCACGTTCGGGTCACTATTCGTCTGGTGTGTATTCAGTCCCTGCCACGCACTCTAGTGGTGGCTTGCAGAGCACTGAAACATCAAATATCGGTGTTCCCGATGTCCAGGTGTTCGGCCACTTCATTAAATGTATCCTCGCGGTCAAGAGAGCCCTCCTTCGAGAACTCGCACTCTTCCAACTTCAGGAGGGCCGATGTAAACACACATCCTCTGCAGGCCATGGATGGCATTACGAAAGAATAGCGCGCAGATTGTTTGCAGCATTTGAAATCACCATGAAGACTTTATTCTCGAGAAGGACGATTGATATTTTTCCCGAAAACCCGCTCAGGCATTATATTATTCAATGCGCAAAAATCATTTCGCGAGGCGGCAGCGCTCACGACTCACGAGTTTTTCATTCTATTAAACAAAAAAGGTTTTCCACCCAAATGAGCCTTCCACACACCCCCCTCTCCGATCCGCGAATCATCACCGTGACAACCTTCTCTTCACCGCAGGCGTGAGAGTGGGGTGGGGCAGGAGGAGGGAGGGGCGTTTGGCTTTTCTCGGAACACTTCTCTCCAAACTCATAAGACAAGGGAAGGGGTTGGGGAGGAGGCGTTCTCTCTGGGTCCATATGGGGTGGTGGGGAGAGGAGGAGGGGGAAGGAGGGAGGGAAGGGAAGTTGGGAAGTGCGCAAAATTCTCGGACCGAAGCAAGGCAGCGGCCCTCTTCTTCCTGGAATGAATAATTATGCGGATCCCAAACATTGGCCGCGCGTCGGATCACCTGATAGCGACCCACCGGCGGGGTCTTTGGGTGCGGGAGGGTGGCGCTCTGGGACGAGTCGACCCTCACGGATTGTGGGAGGTGGGGGATCCCTCCGGGTAGGCAAACATAAAATATAAAAATATATACATTTCTACGTAGAGCGTTGGACCAATGACCGCAGGGTCCGGGTTCGATTCCCGGGCAAGGCATTCTGGACACCTACAGCTCCACCCAAGCTATGTGATTTTTCGGGTATTAGGACTTCCTGGGAAACCATAACCGGCTCAGGGAAAGTAACTGGCCCCCCTACCCTGATGTGTGAATTTCACACGCCGTAAAGGGATTAGTACTGGGTGAACTCTACCATCACCTACCCAACCGACCTTCGGATTGAATACTGTGTTTATGGTTTATATATATAAATTAAGTATACACCCTAATATACACACATACTTATGGTAAGTGGCAGTGAAGAAAGAGAACAATAAAAGGGGGAAAGTGTTAGCAAAGAATGGGGTTTGGGGAAAATGCTAGGGAGAGCGTACGGCGAAGGGAACAAAAAGATTGTGGGAGGATAGACGGGGAGGATTTGGGGGGGGGGGTGGAGTCGAAGTGCGACGCAGCGGAATTTGAGAGTAAGTTGGCGCTAGGAGGGCCCCGAGATGCTTGACTACCCAGGGGCTGCCGAAAACTTCAGTCCAGGGTCACTTCTTCAAGTAACTTCAAGTCCAAAATATCGCCGACTGTGCATGCGGGCTCCCCACTTGTGGCAGCGAGGGAGAGTATCGTTGGGGGACGGATTGTTAAACTCCGAACGAGGCGTGGATATGTACCGCCCCTTTGTTCCGCATAATTAAGGGAGTGGCCGAAATTAAGTAATCGGAGCATATAAATGGAGGGTATCTTTCTGCATCAAACCCAACAACCAGACAATTCCTACCTAGCGTGAAGTAAAGAATGAAGATCAAGATGAAATGTTGAAAATGCGTACGTAATGATCCCCATTGTGCTTCGATATGAGAAATATTATGTAAATAAAATTAGAGAAATCAAGTGTAGAACAGCGAACGATAAGGGATCATAATAAATTTGTCCGACCGCGGTAGGGCCATGTTCTGGTATTAGTCTGGTCCGTATTCACCTCCTACCACACACCCTAGCGGCGGCTTGCAGGGTACATAAATAAATAAAAAAGATAAATTTGAGATGCATTTTTTTCCACGGACGATAAGGGATCAGAACGACGTTCGACCACACAAGGGTTAAAAATTATTTGGGTCAAAACAGTCTGGTGTGTAATTACTACCTGCCACACACCCTAGTGGTATCTTAAGAGGTCCTGTGTAAATAACCAAAAAATAAATATAACTGAAAACTGAGGATACCGTTTTTAGAACATGTGAATATCAGCTTTTGCATTCCGCACTCGCACCTTCGAATGACGACCTCCCAGAGTGCAACGGTTGCTCGTCCGGTTCATAACCTTATGGACTACACGACACGGCTCGCCCGACGCCGAGGCGACTCACATCAACGCCGAGGCGACGACGCATCTCACCGACCTCGCCTTTCTCGTGCAGCCGCGTTTGTGTGTGGTATGGCTCCGATCCGACCTTCCCCTCTCCCACCGACCTGGAACCTTCCGAGAAACACGTCACTAAACTTTCTAGACGGGTGAGAAAATATTGCGGGCCACGGTTATATACACCGGGGAGGACAATATAAGCAGGGCGGGGTTCCCACTCGCGTGTGAGTGGGGGAAGGCCACGGTGAGGGTCGTTGAAAGCAGTCCGAATTGGAGTGCACGATGGGAGCATGTGCGGTCGGCCCCGTAGATCGGCGTCGAGCAAACTTCGCCCGCGGTTGAGAGAGGTTGAGCGAGGCCTTCCTTTCTTTCTCACGGTCACCAATGACGTCGGCCGGCCAAAAAACAAAAAAAAACCAAACGAAAAAATTTCGGTTGCGACTGGTCGAGCGATGGGAGTTGTCGGCGACGCCGTCGGTACCTGCTGAAGAGCGCGGGGGCTCCCGGGGAAAGGTCACAGCCACCCCAACGATGATTTTGCCGTCGGGAGGAAGGTCCGCACAATGACCCTTACGTAGATCGCAGCAGGGTGTGTGTGACCGAAGGAAAAGGGGTGACGAACACGGTGAGGAAGGAGAAGAAACCAATCTCCGAGACTGGAAATATTTGAAGCATTTTTTCCCTATCGTTCATTCATTTTATGCAAAATGACTTGTGAGCTGAGTGATATGGTTGATCTGTTCCAAGGCCTACATGACAACCATGTTCCTCACAACATTTTTTATTTTATTTATGGTGCTTATTGAATGAAAAACCCCATCTCTTTGTGTTTTTGGTAGCGGATAGTGCGAAATGAAAAAAATGCGCGTTTATTCGGATACATCTGCACGACTCAGGTGCATGGGTGACTAGCAAGAATGGTGATTATAGAAAACTGTATACGTTCATCTGCAAAGTCTTGAGATAAATTTACGGTTCAATAAACTATCAAGATCTTGTGACAAGCGATATTATTTTGATCTCTACAGATTATTTTCTGAAAGAAATATATCACGATATCTAGAATGCGACCGGAATATAAACTATATCATAACTAATATATAAACAAATGTATAATTAATAGATACAAACGAATTCAAATAAGTCTATTAATGGGAAAACTAGACAAAGCAAGAATCGAGCCCCCCCCAAAAAAAGACAATTGGGAAGCGTGGCTATGGAGCTCACTGCTATAGGAGTGACACATTGAAGGAATACCTCAGTAAGAAGAAAGGGCAGTGGTAAAGATTTTAACATAAGGCCGAAATACGGACAGGGTTTTAACACATTAAACGATGATGTTATTCAGATTTGGGGAATTTACATGCAAAAAAATCCCAGTCAAGGAGAAGTAATATATGTTAACTAGATTTAGTGTAATATGTTCAAGTTGTTTATCATAACTTTCATTTAAGGTAAACCTTATCGTATGAATAATTTCTCAAGTTAATTTTACGAAAAGTTTCCTTCTCGAGAGAATTGATGTCCAAAATTCTGCCCATTTCTCAAAGAAAAAAGATTCTTAATGCGTGGAGGCTGGCGAGCACGTACATTACTTGTTTTATCTAAACATTTCCCACAACAACCTCTTTGTCGGATGACCTGCATTCTGAGTGTGTGTTTGAGTGTAGAGACGCAGAGTCATAACGCTTAAAATTATTTCAGATTCCTGAAGCCTTCATGCAAAGCACGAAAATGGCCACATAAAAGGTACTTCAGCAACCACTCTGATTAATAAAAAAATATCCAAAATGATATACATGTACCTTCATCAAGAGAATATGATTTTTAAACAAAAATCCAGTACATTTGCTGATGTACTGAAAGTTAAAAAAGTTGCATCAATGGTTAAATAAGTTTTAAAAGCAGTTCATCTACATATACATCTACTTAATACCCCGCAAGTTGCCGCAGGTCGTGTGGCGGGGGGTGTTAGGGCACCACCCTTATTTAAGAAAAAACACGCATGCAAAAACCCTAAATGTATACAACCCATAAACAAAAGATGGTGTGCACTCATGCAAAAGCCCTTGCAACCCACACACATCCAAGCGCTCAAACTACCAACTAACATACACGTCCACCTAGAAGTATACCGAATAAATTTGAAATGTTTAACTTTGTTCCGACTTGTAAATTAAATGTTTTTCATATTTTTAAAGTGACTTTGGTTTCTTACTATTATGATTTCTGATTGTTCTGGGAAAGAATGAGTAATTGAATCCATCTGTATTGGAATCTATCTCCCTTATTTTATCTTTGTGGTCTGATCTACCTAAGTAGTGTGGGGCCATTAAAATTCCTTTAGTGTCATCGTTAAACCCGTTTGTTCTGAACTTTCAAAAAGTCTAAGTCAGTTGTTCAAATAAATACTATAATCCTTAGAGCAAAACGTCCTCCTTCCATATGCAGCAGGTACCGACGTCGTCGGGTCGTATTGTGCCGGAAATTCCGAGTATTAGAAAAAAATTGGACTTGTGTCTCATTATAAAGTCCATCAACTTCTTTTGACACCCCACACGGACACTGTCGAATGAACGCACCCGTGTAACAGAAATTACAACACCAATTTCAGAACTATCTCGCTTGGGGTGTCTAATTTAACTTCCTCATGGCCTCGCCTTACATTTTTGTAAAGGAAAGAGCGAAGTAAAATTGTATCACATTATCGGATCATCAGTGCCAAGCGCCGTGAAACCAGACGTGTATTCGCTAGATTACCTCTCAGCCAGTAGCGAATGGGAATTCGGAGCACGGAGCCCGTCCGAAGGATGGAGCACGGCCGTTGAGAGAGAGTTCACCGTGTAATTTTTAACCCGGAATAAAATGCCGATGAAAATTCCTCTGCCAACCGATACCAAGTCCTTAGCGCAGTGATCACAATAATTATCTTGCCTTTGACACAACCAAAAGTGGAAGTATCCTTCAAATCGCAGTGATATCGCCTGATTCTTCAAGACTGGCGTGTGGTTTATCGCCTACCAGCCCAAGGATGACGGGTTTACCACATCCCAGCTATTCCAGCAGGCTACAGCAGTGGTTTTGACGCACCGGATTCTCATATCAAGGATCTTGGTTCCAATGCTGGAGAGTGTCAGATTCACAAGGGTATCCTCTTAAGTGTCGTCGTTCCAGATGAAAAGAGGCACAGGGTCTGACGGGAAGACACTGACATTGGCGTCACCCTGAGCGAAGCCTTTCGGCAGGGACTGAGCCTTTCAGAGGACTCCTCTCTTTCTCCCGAATCCTGAATCCACCACCTCATCCTAACCACAACGCCGAAATGTCGCAATTGACCTTCAAGAGTGCCCCCCGCAACTATATACCCAAGTTCTCCGCCATGAATGGATTCTGTGCTCTGATATCCGCACCGCGTTGGTTTGTTTTCACGGCACGAAATCGCTGCCAGAGGGGGTGGAGAGAACGAGGGGGGAGGGGGAGAAGACACCACATTAATACGAAATATACTGCATCGCATTTACCTTTGGGGAAGACAGTGGGATGGAGGTAGGTTTATGACGTCTTCATACGTCATTTCCAATTCTCGCCACTTGAGCGCGTGGGTCGTAATATGCAAATAGCTTGCGGGGTGAGAGAGGGTGGTTGTGAGAGGGGGCAGGAGAAGACGGAGGCTTGAGGGGGTGTAGTGGCGTGGAGGGGGGGGGGAGGCTCTAGGGTCACTCATCCCCAACCAACTTCCAGGACGAGTTCTACGCTCGTCCCCCGCGCCATCAGTCTTACTCGCGCGTAGATGGCAAAACCCAAAGGCGTGTGCGTGCGCGCTAAGGGCGTGATTCGCGGGGGACGACGGAGGAGGTCGGGGTGAGCGACCGAGCGCATCTGGCCGTGGTTAGGTAAGCCGCGGGCGGACGACGCCCATGGGGATAGGACCGTCCATCGGATGTGGGCAAGGTGGGGTAATCAATGAATGGATGCGACGCGGCGGTGGGATTTGGATCGGACCTGCATAGGCTCACAATGAGTTCGGACCATGGTTCAATTGCCCACGACGTTTCGATTGGTTTCGGGGCGGCTTGAGGCATTTCGTTTTTCCCGCTTGTGAACTTCCATCGCTCCCGATCTTACAAATACTTTTTTCTCTCCGCCCTCTTTCCGCATTCTGATTATTTCCTCGGCTCCAAGTGAATCTGGGTCTTCCTCTAATTCTCTTGAACTATATTTTAGGTTTCTTTCACTTAGATATATCATCTATCCTCCTCAATTGCCAATGCTATTGAAACTTTTTCAGCTCGTTAGTTTACATAATTTATTTTATTCTGTGTAATTCGCCTTTCTTATTTATTTGTATGCTCTGATGTCGACATGATCTCCCTTTTACACACAAATTCCTACTGCCACAACTCTCCTTAGTTTGCAGTATGTCTTTGCTCAACATTCTGAACCAAAAACTGTGATATTTCTTACCATTGATTAGTGCATTATCATTTTCACTTTCATGTTAATTTATGAACAACAAAGTGAAAGACTATTTAATTTCTGCAATGATGCTTTTCCTTGTGTTATTCTATACCTTGTATACATATATAGATGTATATATGTGTGTATACATAGAAACACGTACACATATGTATGCGATACATGTATATGTATGTTTCCCACCATTCCTGTGTTCCCCAAATGGCGGGTTTTCGTGTTTGACTGCGGATTTGACCATTGTGGCTTGTTCCTTCTTCTAGTTATGCGTGCCACGGAACACACTGTTCTCTCAATGCAATATGATATTGCATGATTAATTTCGTTACTATCCTTTCCTCTTGTGTACTCGTCTATTTTTCCTTTGGTGGATGAAACAGCTCGATAACTAAGGCCATATCTTGGATAAAGAATTGAGGCAAGTGATTGCATAAATCCCCCGCAGATTTCAATGTTATCTACTCCTTCCTCCTTGATGGATAAATTGTTAGAGCATCAGGCGGCAAGTCGAATTTCCGAGAAATATTCGAAAAATTTTGTTTAACTATTTGTACTTCCTTTCACCTAACTCTGTGTTTACATTCTTCCATGTTCTCCTCTCATCCATTTTTGTAATCACTTCATCCGTGATCTATGGTTTCCTTGTCCTTTTCCCGTTAATTGTTCCTATAGTGTATTCTGCAGCTTTCGATATCACTTTTCTGATACAACCCCATTTTTCTTCGAGAGTACTCAGCTCTTTACCGTCATCCATGATTTTCTCTACAGTCTGCTGATACTCCTTCCTCAATAATCCATTTAGTGCTTCTACATTCCATTTCCTAACCCGCCGCCCCTGCCTTATCTTTTTGAAACGGACGTTACATTTCAGAACAACTAAATTGTGGTCAGACTCCGCATCCGCTCCCGGGAAGCTGTGCGAATTTGTCACACTGTTTCTAAACCTGTGCCTGACCAGAATATAATCTATCTGATACCTTTCTGAGTCTCCTGGCACTTTCTATGTATACCTACGTCTTTTGTGGAGTCTAAACCATGTGTGGGTGATTGACGAACTTAATTCGGAGGCATGCAGTTAGCTACTGGGCGACACCTGTAACCCCTGCCGTCTCTTCCTGTTCGTTCGTGCCTTCGTGCTGTGAACTGGAGATTCCAGCAAGGTGACCCACAAAAGTACTTTTAATAATCAAATTCCAGTAGAATAAATAAACATCATTCGAGATTACTAATAACATCTTCCGAATGTTTGTTCCTTGCGCTTGACTTGATAACGAACAGAATGTATTTCCTCAGTGTAATTTTCAGCTACATGGTTAAACTATAGCAAAATACTTCAAAACAAATAAGACTGTAGGGATAGATAAACTTCCCGCGGAACTCCTTAAGGATCCAGAAAAACATGGTAGAAAGAGTTTTTATAGGCTAATTCGGAACATATATAAGGGGGAATTTAGCAGGAAGATTTCATCAGATCAGCCTTAGTTCCCATTGCAAAAAAGAGTGAGGAAGCCATATGTGACGACTATAGGGCAAACAATTATTTTACACGCAGCTAAATCGGTTTTCAGGGTCATCAACAAGATGATGGAGAGCAGAGAGCAAATGATTTTACTTGGGTATGATCAGTTTGAGTTCAGCATGGGGAGAGACACGCGTGTCACCATTGTAGTAATGAGATCACTCATAGAAATCAACGCCGAGTACAATCAGTATGTATTTGTCTGTTTCGTAGATTTCGGAAGGGCGTTTGATAGAGTGAATTGGGAAAAACTTATGCGGAGTATTGCAGAAAATAGGAATGGTTTGGAGGGACAGGAGAGTGATCCGCAACCTGTACATGTCTCAGACTGCTCAGGTGCGAGTGGGGAACGGAGAGTCCGGATGGGCAGTGTCAGGAAGAGGGGTAAGGCAGGGTTGCCCATTGTCACTGGTGATGTTCAAAGTACATTTGGAGGAAATGATTAAAGAGGCATGGGAAGAATTGGAGGTGGGAATAAAAGTCGGGGGGGGGGGGATTCGTAAAATCAGGTTTGCTGATAACCAAGCTCTAGTTTGTCATTCGGCCAAGGGGTTGCAAGTATGCTGAGTGAATTGGAAATTCAAAGCGATAGGCATGGGATGAAAATAAATGCTATCAAACAAACTATTGTGAGATTTTAGAGAAATAAGAAGGTTAAATAAGCGTAAAAATTAGCGAGAATATATTAGACCAGATAAAAGTTTACCAATCTTGGATATATTTTATACAAAGATCGTTTACGTGGTATGGACCAAGGAAGAAGAAACGTGTTAGGCAAAGGAACAGGGAATCGATGACCCTGATATTGAGTAAGGATTATTAGGAAAAAACCTAAGATATGAAGCGTGGTGTTGTATGGTACGGAACAATGGGCTTTTAAGCTGTATATTGTGGTTTCTTTAGATTTGGGTGGGGATAAATGTTTAGGTGTGGAAAGGCGAAACGGACAGAAAGGAAAACAGACAAAGAAGTACTTGGTATAGAGGTGGAGGAAAGGAAAGTGGTATGAGAAATCCAAAGGAGGCAGGCAATGTGGACGCAAAGTATTTTGATCGGCAATAATACGTGCGTATTGAAGACTATGACAGAGGGGAGAACGTTGGGCAAGCAGGGAAGGGGAAGGAAAAGATTAGGCATACTAGACGGAATGATGGGAGGAAGGAATTATTTGGATTTGAAGAACAGGTCATCGCAGTGTGGGGGGTCAGTTTGTCTTGTTGGACGCAGCTAAGCAACAGAGACAAACACTTGCAATATTCCACTTTACAGATTCTTAATAGCAATTAGTTTAGGTGTACTTCACCATTTTCAAGCAGCAGAGCTTCAAAATGGTGAAGTACACCTAAACTAGTCGGTATTAATGAATGTATAAAGTGGAAATTCGCAAGTGCTTTCCTTTGCTTCTGTCCCTTTGGAACAATTCCCCCTCATCACATCTGAGTCTCTATTGTACGTTGTTAGACGTAGCTAAGAAATGTAGCGTTGTTCAGTCTGTGTTCATCCAAAACTATAATGCATAGAATACCAATGTATATATAGTTATGGCAAATCTATCGAATTCGGACCTCTCCCTATATATATCGCTGCTATTTCGTCCATATAGTGGTGTCCAGCCAAAAACATACCTTAATCTGTAGATTACCTTATAATAAATCGCCGACGTCGCTGGAACACTCATCACGAAATTCGCCCGGTTCGGTGCCAAATAGCTCATAAAATCGCATGGAAAGTGAATTCGATGTACGTTTTACATCAGGCACCGAGGTTTCGTCTACTTCTTTTTGGGTGACTTTCCACTTCACAATTATTTTCTTTTATTTTTTTTCGTAATAAATATCGAAGGATCAAATATTATATTGTTATTAGTTATTATTAGGTAATCAACCGGTTAAGGTAGGTTTTTGGATGGTCACAACTATCAAATAAACATTTTGTGACTCCCCACCTAGCAAACTAATCTATATCAGGTCCCTCTTCATCTCGGTGTACTTCTTTCCTCCCTTCATCCCGTCCAACATCCCTATCCTGTTCCTGCCCTTACCTCGCTTGCCCAACATTCTCCCCTCTATTACCTTCTTCAACATTCCACTACCGCTCAATACGCCTTCCATCCATTTTTCCTGCCTCCATAGGATTTCTCTCAACAAATCCCTCTCCTCACCCACCATCTCTAGTACTTCCTCATTTGTTTTCCTTTCGGTCCATTTCACCTTCTCCATTCTTCTCCACACCCACATTTCAAAAGCCTCCAATCTACGTCTATCCTCTTGCTTCAGCGACCACGTTTCCGCGCCGTACATAGCTACGCTCCATATCAGAGTTTTTACGAGTCTTGTCTTAACATCCCTACTCAACGTCCCCGTCATCTACTCCCTCCTCCTTGAGAAAGCCTCCTTGAGAAAGCCTCCTTGCCTAGCGCAATTCTTCTCCTTACGTCCCTACCACTTTGACCGTATTGGTCCAGAACACTTCCGAGATATGTAAACTGCTCTACCTGCTCTATTTTCCCCCACCTATTTAGTATTTAGCTTAGCCTTTTATTGTTATTATTACGTAACTGAAAATCTTCTCTTGGATCACCGTGCTGGAATCTCCATTCCTAGAGCTTGGAGTAATGAAGGGTACAAATGGAGAACATGGATTATACGAGGGTAGGCTGAAAACTCATGCACAACCAATTCAATGGGTAATTTGCTACTCGGAGTGGGAAGATAGTACATTAGTTACCATAACAAAGAACGGATAGTAGAAATTTTCCACTATTTTCGTATGTCTGGTGGAGAATTGCTACCATCCGTTCTTTTTATTATGCTCGAATTCCACCACATCACGCCTGAAACTACTCAAGCTATTAGCTACCGCCCTGTCCCGAGCCCTTATTTTCAATTATTCAATTAATATTTCCACGAACGATCACGTTGTTTAATAATAAGTTTTCTAAGTATTTAGAATATAATGATCTATTGAAATGAACGCTTTCTCGGTGTTGGAAGAGTTTGACTAATAAGGGGCCAAGTTGAAAGCATTTTAATACAGAAATTACACGGAGTAAAAATTAATTCTCCTTGACTGGGACTCGAACCCAGTTCCTTTCTGTTTCCGGTCAAATGCTTCAACCAATGAAGCTCTAACAGTATGTATTTCAATAATCATTGCTTAAAGTACTCGGCTGGAAATCAAGAGTATCCGGGTTCGAGTCAAGGTCAAGGATTTTGATATTTACATTGTGAAATGTCGTAGTTCATCAGCGAGTAACTCCATTGAAGTACATGTGGCGGCATCTTCCGCAGTTTTAGATTTTCATAATTATTATTATTACACAGTACCCAGCGAGACACAGCCAGGGTGTTTGGCAGGGGGTGATTACACACCAGACTACCCTAGACCCAAAACACCTTTCCCTCCTAGCGCGATCGGAGACTTTTTTCTCTGATCCCGATTCGTTTGTGGGAAAAATGGCATCTTAAATCTACCTGTTCTACAATTAATCTCTCTAATCATACATTTTAAACATCTTAGGTAAAGATACATCCTTACAATTTATGCAAGAGATTTAATATGTAATTTAACCTTCGCTCAATGAGTGATTCCCATCCTAGTGACTCTAATAATGTTGATACGCCACTCGTTTCACAAATCTAGCTCCAAGTAAGCTCCTAGATATCATGCTAAATGTACCAAATGTGATGAAGAATTACACAAAAAGTAGCTCGGGAAACATTTTCTCATCATCCCATCCGATGGAGAGTACTTCAGAGGGGCGCAATCACCAACCCCTTTACCCCTTCTTCATTCCGCACATGAGTGATAGCCGCATTTGTTCTTTACCCCCCCCCCCCCAACGGTTCCTCAAGCGGACCCCCCCTCCACACCTCGCAGGCCGGGAGTCCCCCTCTCTATGTCCACTTGGGGAATCTCCGAGGTCGGCAGCCCGACACCCTTCGTTGAATTCGGATTGCGACGCTCGGTCTCGCTGCCTGCGATAGTTCCTCCGCAGATGTGCTGCTTCCCAGGGCAGGGTGCCAGTCCAACCAGCCTCAGTCGACCGAGCAGGGGTTCACGGGGGCGACGGGTGATTCACGGGTGGAGAGATATCTCTATTGAGGATTTCGTTCCACGCGCATCGACTCACTGCAGAAGCAAATGGACCGACGGCCGTTAACTCACACTGGTCTGCGTTGGGTGTTTGGGAATGGGGTCATCTAAATCTTGGCCCTTGGGCACGGGAATGACACTCGTTTGAGGCTCGGGGATCAGAATAGCGATCACGGGTCAATTTTTTCCGCATTTCGGATTGGAGGGATTTTTTTTTGTATTAGCCGGCCAGATTATGATAGGTTTTCGGTAGACCACGGGACTAAATCCCCCGGCACAACTAGCGGACCACGGGACTAAATCCCTCGGCACACCATTAGCTAACAATATACAAAATACGTGCATACTTAGAGCCCATTTTAAATGTTACAATAATTGATGGTTTCAGGAGTAACTTTATGGAATCGATTCATATTGGAGATGAAAAATTAGTAACTTTGTAATTCCACAGAAAATTGATTACGATACGACCCGGGTTTCGACGTTCAACGTTATCTTCAAGTGACGTCTTCAGGACCTGAAGGTGACGTTGAACGTCGAAACCTGGGTCGTATCGTTATCAATTTTCTGTGGAATCACAAAGTTACTAATTTTTCATTTCCAATGTTACAACTAATTCTCTAGCTCTGCATACTTTCTACCTTCCTTAAATTCATTCCAATTGCCTTTCCCCTTTCCCCTAAACGCTTTTTCATATTTACACCCCTCCACTTAACTTTCCCATCACTCTCCCCTCTATTGCCGACGGCATCCCAAAGCTTCTCCCGAATTTCTTTCAACACTCTTCTATCTTCCCCATACCATGCCTAAAACGTGATAGTTCGACATCGACATAAATACCCCGCGATCCGCCATAAAGGTGTGTGGCAGGGAGAGCAAGCACAAGGCGGGAATACAGGGTACGTGATAAGGGAGGATATGGGAGAGGAAGGGTAAAATATTTAGTAAAAATCTCTCAAATAACTTGCAAATTTGCATACATGCTGAAGGAAGACTCAATTCAAAACAAGGATTAATTCACCCAATGAATTAGTTATTTTTATGCGAAAAAGGTGAATAAGAAAGAACCAATACCACAATAGTTGATCGTGGTTCTCTTCTATTTTATTTTGGCCATTCTTCTCCCAACCCAAATTTCAAAGGTCTACAAGTCTTCCCTTTTTACTCCAACGGCCAAGTTTCTAGATGATATAAAACTAAGCCCCTTATTCAAGTTTTTCATGAATATTTTCTTAAAATCTCTACTTAAGGTCCGCCACCAAAATCCGCCTCTTTGTAAAGAATGCGAAACGAAATTGCTCATGTCTAACGAAATTCTTCTTTTAATGTCCCCTGACTGGAGAACTAGACAAACTGCCGAGAGCAGAAATTATTCACCGTTCTATTATAGGCGGGGGGAACAGTATTAAGGGCTTTCAAAAAAGAATTGCAAAAGGGGTAAAATATTTTTTTGTGGAGGAATCTGAAAAATCAATGACATTGCTTGGCAATAATGTTTGCTCGTATTCAGAAACTGTTGACATGATGGTAATTTTCATGAAATAATTTTCCCACATATTACGGTTTCTTATATCGTTGAAGAGTGAACAAAGGTGTAATGAGGGGATGATTGTTCATCGAGCGTTGGGTTTTGTCGGTGAAATCGTGCCTAAGCCCTTAGCTGTGTGTGACATCTGCTCGTTCAGGCTGTGGGACTTCGGGATGGAGGAGATTCCTTCACTTTTGCCTCCAGTTGGTTTCCAAACTAGCTTACATTCAGCAAATGTCATAATTTGAGCCTTTGCTGGGAGTGCCCGGTCCAAAATGCATTAAAGCGCTCTTGGACCCTAAATTCAGCGAAAGAAACGCTCTCTTGGTAAGACCACCACGTTGGTTTTCAATGAGGATAAGCGTCCTCCACACTAAGAGACTTGTGGGAAAAGTAATCCCGCGACAGGGACCAGCGGACCATAGTCAAATTAAGTAGTTTCAGGCGTGATGTGGTGGAGGTGAACCAACTGAAGATGATGTAATACATCGAAACCCGGTCGTACAGCTCAACTTATCCAGTGGAAAACTGTTGCTATCCATTCTTGATTGCCAAGAGTCACACCATCACGCTGGGTTCCTCAAAGTGGTTCACGGAAAGGAACTCCAAACTACAGGAATTGACTTCGGGAATCCTGGTCACACTAATACCCACTCTTACATTAGCAAACATAATGGTATACGTCTTTTTCCGACGGGCGATATGCCAGAAATCTCAATTGTAACTACTAATTCGAAAAACGAAAGCGATAAGAAATAAGAAAATGATGTTATGTGAATTCTATTTTTTCTAAAGTGGACCGCTTACTCATAAAAGCAAAAAACTGAACTGTTTAGGTTCACTCGGGAGAGCCTATTTGCGAAAGCAGACACTTACCCCGTGCCGTCCCCTGGAGGGAACATTAGAAGGAACGTAACAAGGGGTCGTCTTAGGGCAGTGCGAATTTCGTGGAAAGCAGAAATAGGCTTAGATGAAGGTTTTGGCATAATCAACACGGAGTAGTAGTAGTTTAGGGGATGCGGCCGACAGTTCATTTGCGCCTCTAGGGGTGAATGGGAATGGAGGAAGGGTGGAGAGAAACCCGGTGCATTAGCCTACTCTAAACGAAAGGCACCAATGGGTCCGCAGTTTAACGTCCCATCCGACGGACTCACTCAAAGTGCTCTCCACAAAATATGAAAAATACAAAACCCCACTGAAAAATATCTGTCGCTCGGACCCATTCGAACCCATGCCCTCTCGGTGGGAAAGCACTACGTTACCCACCGCACCATCCGGATACGGAATATCTATAGAAATGTCCAAAATCCTGTGACAACAACACAATCTTAAAAAAGTAGCTCGTATGGTGAAAGTTTCCCCTAAAAGTGATTATGCAAGTTCATCCATTTGTGTAGGAATGAGCCGTACGCGTATATTTTGAAGAATATCCGTCCTGATATAATATTGTAGACTTTGAAAGCGAATCAAATTGAGAAAAAAATCATTAAATATAATACACAGGAAAACTCGAGTGAACCATATGAATGACCGTTGAGTTACCACACGGTTATAAACTGTATAGATAGTTCGGTTTGATAGGCGAGGGTAGAGTTCACCAGGTACTAAGCCCAACGGCGTGTGAAATTCACACCTCAGAGTACACACGCCAGTTCCTTTCTCTGAGGAAACCAGAAAGATCTAAAACCCGAAAATATCGCGCAGTTCGGACGAAGCTGGTGGTGTCCAGAGAGGCGCTCCCGGGAATCAAACCCGGGCCCTCCCATATGGACAGTAGCCCATTGCCCTACCCACTGGACTACCGCAATTCCATTGAGTTGTTGTGTGACATATTCAATCTGGGGAGAGAAGTACATCATCATTGTATTCTTATAGCTCCTATCATTTATTAGAACAGTGCAACACATTGGTTAACACTGATTGGTTGATGATTAATAAATATCAATGTCTTCATGAAACACAAAAATGGAATAGGCTCACTGCGTTTGTTTACACCGTAAAATTGGCCGAAAATCTAAGAGCGAGAAATCTCACGGAATCGCGAAGCAATGGTAGCGCGTGCGGTCAGGGACAAGTGACGTAATTAACATTTCCTCCGATGCTTAACCGTTTCTCGAGATCGTTACGTTTTAGAAGTCAGCGAATTGACCTAATTTCACTAAGAACAAGCATTATACCAAGCAGAGTAAATTCATTTCGTGCAGTTATTGTAATATCCTTTTAGAATATTGTAAAATTATGTTTTCAGATAAATATGACTCAGTCATGTGTTAATGTTGATGCATGTTATTTTTTTATTGGAATACATAACTGTGAGCGCAAGTGCTCAAGAAAGCTGCGGTTGGCTCAAAAAGACCTTCGTATTAACAAGAAGCGTAGAATTTAATTATAATTAAAAGCTTTATTATGGCAATTAACGTATTATCCTTGACAAATCAGTCAAGTAAGAAATGGTAAAAGACCAACACACAAAAAAAACAATAAAAAAACAGAGCTATTGGAAAAACCGGTTCACCCTCAATGGTTTATTCGATAAAATACAATTAGTATTCTACTATTCACAGGCACATTCCCTAGCCAGGCCATGAAAAACATTCCAACTAGACTCAGAAGCGTGTTCTGTTTACAAATGACGGTTCTCCACAAGCATAAACGCTGAGCAGTTCCTGCTAGATCTTATATACGTATACTATCTAGAAATAGGAGACGAGAGAGGTTGGCTTTTGCGCAGTGTTCTCGAAGGATCTCAGGACTTTTATCTATTATATATATATATATATATATATATATATATATATATATATATGGAAGGAATATATAGAAACACTGTATGGTAAAGAACTTAGGCCGACAAGGTTAGACATAGAAAAGGAACATGACGTAGAAGAAGATAGCTTAGGTCCAAGCATACTCGACGATGAAATAGAAAGGGCATTAAAGGAGATGAAAACAAATAAGGCTGTGGGGGTGGACAATATTGCTGTAGAAATGTTGAAATGGTTAGGGAAAGGTGGGAAGAAGGCCCTATATGGGCTGATTCGTAGTATCTATGAGGAAGGAATCTGGCCGGAAGATTTTGTGAGATCGGTGTTAGTTCCTATTCCAAAAAAGGGAAAGGCATCGTCATGTGAGGATTACAGAACAATAAGTTTGATATCCCATGCAGCTAAAGTTATTCTCAGGATCATCAAAAAAAGGATAGAGAGTAAGGCAAATGATTACTTAGGGGATGATCAGTTTGGGTTTAGGAAAGGAAGAGGTACGCGTGATGCCATTGCAGTAATGAGATCACTAATTGAGAGGAATATAGAATACAACCAGGACGTTTTTGCCTGTTTTGTAGATTTCGAAAAAGCGTTTGATAGAGTGAATTGGGAAAAATTAATGCGTACATTGCAGAAAATAGGAATGGATTGGAGGGACAGGAGACTGATCCGCAACCTGTACATGTCTCAGACTGCTCAGGTGCGAGTGGGGAACGGATAGTCCGAATGGGCAGTGTTAGGAAGAGGTGTAAGGCAGGGTTGCCCATTGTCACCGGTACTGTTCAACGTATATGTAGAGGAAATGATTAAAGAGGCATGGGAAGAACTGGAGGTAGGAATGAAAGTCGGAGGGGAATTCGTAAAATCGGTTAGGTTTGCTGATGACCAAGCATTAGTTGCTCAGTCAGCCAAGGGGTTGCAAGCATTGATGAGTGAATTGGAGGTTCAGTGCGATAAATATGGGATGAGAATCAATATTAATAAAACAAAGGTTATGCGATTTTCCAGAAAGAAAAAGGCTAAGCTAAATATTAAAATAGGTGGGGAAAAAATAGAGCAGGTAGAACAGTTTACATATCTCGGAAGTGTTTTGGACCAATATGGTCAAAGTGGTAGGGACGTAAGGAGAAGAATTGTGCTAGGCAAGGAGGCTTTCTCAAGGAGGAGGGAGTTGATGACGGGGACGTTGAGTAGGGATGTTAAGACAAGACTCGTAAAAACTCTGATATGGAGCGTAGCTATGTACGGCGCGGAAACCTGGTCGCTGAAGCTGGAGGATAGACGTAGATTGGAGGCTTTTGAAATGTGGGTGTGGAGAAGAATGGAGAAGGTGAAATGGACCGAAAGGAAAACAAATGAGGAAGTACTAGAAATGGTGGGGGAGGAGAGGGGTTTGTTGAGAGAAATCCTATGGAGGCAGGAAAAATGGATGAAAGGCGTATTGAGCGGTAGTGGAATGTTGAAGAGGGTAATAGAAGGGAGAATGTTGGGCAAGCGAGGTAAGGGTAGGAACAGGATAGGGATGTTGGACGGGATGAAGGGAGGAAAGGAGTACACCGAGATGAAGAGGGACCTGATATAGATTAGCTTGCTAGGTGGGGAGTCACAAAATGTTTATTTGATAGTTGTGTCCATCCAAAAACCTACCTTAACCGGTAGATTACCTAATAATAATAATAATAATATAAACCATAAACACAGTAATCAACCTGAAGGTCGGTTTAGTAGGTGATGGTAGAGCTCACCCATGTACCAAGCCCGACGGCGTGTGAATATTCACACATCAGGGTAGGGGGGCCAGTTCCTTTCCCTGTGCCGGTTATGGTTTCCCAGGAAGACCTGGTACCCGAAAAATCAACTAGCTTGGGTGGAGCTGCAGGTGCCCAAAGTGCCTTGCCCGGGAATCGAACCCGGGACCCTCTGGTCAGTAGTCCAACGCTCTACCACATATATATATATATATATATATATATATACCTTGCAAGCAACCGCTAGAGTGTGTGGCAGGGGGTGAATACGCACCAGAATAATTTTACCAATACATGACCCTACCGCGGTCGAACAATGTTATTATGATCCCCTATCGTTCGTGGAAAACATAGCATCTTATATCTAACTGTTCTACACTTAATCTCTCTAATTTTCTTAGCATGATCTCTCCTACCGTAGTACAATTGGGGCAATAATATATTCCCACTTCACTAGGAATTCCGAAAAGAGTGGACTCATCAAATTACGTTAATGAACCCGAGGAGGTTGTTGTTGATAGGTGATGGCGGAAATCATTCAGAACCGAGGGTGGGCTGTAAAACATTCACGCACTCAGGGTAGGAGAACCGGCTCCTCTCCCGGTTTTAGGACGCACACAAGTTCTTGTTGCCAGAGACCCCTGAGTGGATATTGGGCGGCGAACACCAAGAACACCACCTGGAATGCTCCAGTCACTCGGCACCCCACGGCTAATGTTAGAGGTACGAGGGTAGGCTGAAAACCAATGCACACATTCTTGTAGACCCCAAAGAAAATGACCTTCAGAAGCACTCCTGGTGGCATGTGGAAGTAACATTCCCCCTCAACACGCATAACTCGCGTGGGTACGCCGCCATACTTCTCAAAATACACTGGATGAATGTAACGACCTCCAAAGTGCGTATGCGAGGCTATAGTTCGATTTCAGCGGACCACATAATAACGGGGATCTTCTTTGCTCCCTGGTAGTCATAGTTGCTTCACCGCTCAACATTCATGGAATAAGTGAGGAAGGCAACAAAATTTTCATAGTTTATTTTGCACTAAGAAACATAAACACGTATAAATCCGTGCGCAACTTTGTGGATGTGACAAATTTCCATGCAAGTAACAAACCTTTGTACCGATTAAATATCATTAACGAGTAATTTCATCAACCTTTCTTTACGTACTCTGTCATCCAGAAAATATGTTGTTATTGAATATCATTATATTCAAATTACAGTTTGCACATGTAGCATAGCTACGATGATCAATCTAACACCGAAATAAAATTACTATCCGCGGCAATGCTCAAGTATCAGAGGATCCACTCCGAGGAATCTCGGCATCCATTCCGAAATTCTCAATGGGAACCCTTAAGCCTCAGGGTTTTCCCTTTCGGCCAGCGTCCATCCCAGCGGAGTGAGTAATGGGGTTAAAGTTAGAGCTAAACCTCCTTAAAAAAATTACTTCGAAGCTTAGAAAGGTTGATACCTTCGCATTGTTTTAGCAATAACATTTTTCGGATAATCACAAAGCAAAAAAAGTTGCATATTTTAGCATTAATTATTACTCCTAGGCATTAAGAGGAGGAGCATGATGGATGGATCCTTCAGCATGACAATGCACCTGCACATTCAGCATTGAATCTTCGCCAGTTTCTGGTAAAAAATTCAATCACCATCCTTGATCATCCTCCTTATTCGCCAGATCTCGCCCCCTGCGACTTTTTCCTATTCCCAAAATACAAAAATGTGATGAGGGGACATCACTGGGAAGATGTGGAAGACACAATAAAGGACTTCCAAGGGTGCTTTAAACAGAAAAAAGAAGATGGAAGAAGTGCATGGAAACGAATGGAGAGTACTTCGAAGTTGACAAAATCGATGTAGACTAAATTTTGCAAAAAAAAGTTTTTATGGCCTCAGTTCGCATATTTATTGTACAGACTTCGTATAAAAACAGGCTTGGCAGTCTAATGCGTAGTTGCTCCGTAGATGGCAAGCTTTCAGCTGCTACTCGCAGACTACCGGGTTCAAATCCGGGTGATGCCAATGGAAACTTCAAGTGATGTGATTTTATAGGTCGAAAACTGTGTGGGAAAATCGAGGATGGCACAGAGCCACTGAATCTTCTGGCTTCTCTCGGTTGATTTGGTAAATAAACGGCAAAGACTCGAATTAATCGACAGACACGCCCCCCCCTGCCTTTTAATGAACATAAAAGTGTGTAAAATTTAAAAAAAAAATTAACTCTTAAGTAAATGATGAAGTATTCCCTTGACTTCGACCAATACAAAAAGAAAAGTTATTATTTTTAAGTAGAAATGAAGAGTGAAAAGTTGTTTATGATACTTAATGTTACGTTAGTCGGGGCAATCAACTTGGAGGAGCTGAAGCCAACGTTCTTTGGCGTGATCAATTAATTCTACGGTGTAACATTTTCTCCCGTCCATGCGATCGCGGACAATTGGATTACTGCCCGTTAGCTTCGGGGGAGAATGCACTTGGGAGTCGGGGGAGGGAAACGAGTCAGTCAGACACTGTTATCCGTTGCCGGTGCTGTTGTCACTCGGCGACCGCTCCGATTAAATACTTTCCCGACAAACGAAGCGCTGGCAGGCGCATTGGTATTAGCACCGAAGCATCCGTTGTCCGAATGATGAACCAACTCGGACTAACACAGATTGCAACGTCAATAGTATAGCGGTTCTTCGAAAGTGCTAGAAAGATAACTTCGGAACACAAAAATACATTTTTCTTCCTATCGCATTTACGGCTTCCGCAAATATTTGCCGACAAACGATGAATTGATTTTCCCACGCAAGATTTATTCCCTTAACAGCAACAAGAAGGATCTATTTAGATACTGCATTAGATCTCAGAGAGTAATGGCAGCAAGAATGTTATTGAAATGTCCGGTTTCATTATATTTCTTGAACGCAAAATATCCGTACCTTTCGTCTTTAAATTATGCACGCCTTACCTTCATTATTTTATTCCCTCTCTATATTTTTCCCTTTTCTTGAACACTAAACATCATTGCCGGCGATGTGGCGTGATACCATCATCGTGGCGGTACGCAGTGTTCAAATATGGTGAAACTCTGAAATGACGAAATAATACTTGATTGCAAGGCAAGGCAGTATCATTTTCAAATTCCTAACTATTCAGTGTAAGGCACCCAGGAGTGATGAAAATATTTTTCTTTTGTTTCTGAAGAAGTGAACCAACAGGACTTATAATATATAGTAAAAATTAATTCCTGTCCAAGGGAAAGGTAGTTGTTATTTTTAACTACACTTTGTTGCGGTAAGGTTGAAGGTTATTTCGTCGCAACGCACTTACGGCGTTTAATTTTTTTCATAAATCAGCTTGCACGAATCATAAAATATGTCATTACGCACACACACAATGAAGATATCCCATTTATTTCGTTTCTTGAGATTTCATGTGATCATTATTTTTATCGGGAATACTCGTACCAATGCTTAATAATATTAAAGAGACTCAGTATTAAATAACGCACACAGTGGTCTATGTGCACCGAACAATTTTTAAAAATGTACTTCTTTGTTTTAATCGCAGGACAAGTTTTCGAAGAGTTAGTCATAGCATTGTCTCATAAGCTCGTTTCTAGGGCTTACATAAGGCTGAGAAAAGAGGAGTGCATTCAAATTATTCTGTGTCCAAAATATTAGGTCAGCTAGGCTGGGAATCCCACTCGGAGCGAAGCTTAAATTACACATTGAAGCTCTTGCATAAATTGAAAGGAGGTCTCTTTAGCAATGATGTTGAAAAAGTATTATTATCCCCACCGTACTAAGTTAGGAGAGATCATGTCAATAAAATTAGAGAGATTAAGTGTAGAGCAGATTGATTTAAGATGTCATTTTTTCCACGAACGATAGGGGATCATAATTACTTTGTTCGGCCTCGGTAGGGCCATATTCGGGTAAAATTATTCTCGTGTGTATTCACCCCCTGCCACACATCCTAGCGGTGGCTTGCAGGGTATATTAATAGATAAAAAATAAATAACCATCAGCAAATCCCGAAGATGATTCTGGTTCCCATGGCAATGGCTTTAAACGGAGACGTCCTGATATGTAGAAATGCGTTGAATATACAAGAGTATAATAGCATCTATTTATTTTAGTATACTTAGTACCTTGCAAGCCACACCGCTAGGGTGAGGGTGAATACACACCAGACTAATTTTGACTCGAATATTTTTACCCCTGTCTGACTATGTCATTCTGATCCCAAAACGTTCGTGGAAAAAAATTACCTCTATAAAAAATCCATCTGTTCTACATTTAATCTCTCTCGTTTCATTGACATGATCTCGATTGCCGTAGCACGATGGGACTAAGAATACATTTTCAACATCGTTGCTAAAGAGCCATCCTTCTAATTAAAGCAAGAGATTTAATCTGTATATATAATTCTGTCTAAAATTATATTTCATTGTAACTTTTCGTCAAATTCTTATTTTCACAAGGCATTGTTATGATATAAAAGAATTAGATCAAGATCAGAGAAAATCTTCCATATTTATCAAAACGTCTTGCGATAAAAGATGAGTATGACAGGCCTTCTAGAGGAATTAGGCTGGGAGCCGTTTGAGATGAGAAGAGAACAAGCTAGTATGAGAAATAAAAACAGATTTACACCTGGTAAACCTGTGAAAAAGGGGGAATTTGTTTTTTTCCTCATACTGACGAACTTCCACTACATCTAACCTGAATCTGTTGAATGCATTCGGAACAAGCCAGACTTAAATTTTTCGCAAGGTTCAGAACACACGAGTTTAGCGATGACACAAAGGGGATTATTATGGCCCCACACTATTTAGGTGGGTCAGGCCACAAATATAAGATAAGGGAGATAGACTCCAGCACAGATATTCGTTCTTCCCTCGAACAATCGGGAACCATATCAGTAAGAAATCAAAGTCAAAATAGAAACAGTAAAGGCAAATGAGTTACAAGCGAAGACAAGATTAAACGCTGCATAGACACCTGGTGCATTCGTAGGTAAGTACGTGTTTATGTACAAATTTCTGTAGTTTGTGTTTCCAAGTATGTATTTATGTAGTATGTTAGTTGTTTGAATGAATAGTTGCATGATGTTAAGCTTGCATGGGTTTTGCATGAATATGTACGCCTCTGTGGATGTAATTTTGCATGAATTTGTTAGTTTTGCATGTGGATTTATTCTGTTTTACGGGCGGTTTCCTAACACCTCCCTCCACACGCCTTTGCGGGGTATTGTGGAGATATACGTAATTGTAACCGCTCAATCCCTCCGCCCTTTCCATCCCCCTTTCTTTCATTTCCCTCCCCTCCCAACGTTGCTGCCGCAGACTCCACCGAACGGAAATCAGTTTGGTTGGCTGATACTATCAGCCCAATCTTTCTCTTCCACTCCACTTTTCGCACCCCGGGGCGTTCTCATGTTAATTATTTCTCAAGAAATGACAACGACCAGCGGGTATCTCTTTAATTTTTATTTTTTGGTGAAGCTGCAAAGAATAAAAAGGAAGTGCATCATGCCGTTCCAGCGTGCGGAGTGCAACACGAAGATATCGCGCGCCGCGATAATGGTCAGGTGTCTTGCATGAGTTGTGGTGCAAGGGCCGACGTTTCCAAGTAGAACTAGGCTGGTGGAACCCGTCGTTGAAATTACGTCGCGAGCAAGGAACGAGAATTATTAACGGGACAAACAGGCGAAATAGAGGCTCGCGGGATAGAGGCTAAACGGCGGATCTTGCATGAAATGCCGATAGCTTATCCCTATGTATTCGATGTATTCTCTGTATTGTACTCAGTATAAATAAGAAACTTAATGTAATTAAAACGTTATCGGTAAACAATGTATATTCAGAATATCTAATTAATAAACTTTACCGGAAGAAACTTACGAAAATAGCCTTAATGCACATTTACAACCCCGAACATTTAAAAGATTCCACTGCCAAATGGCGACAAATTCTCTATCTAGGGAATATTTCTCAAAAAACAATCAAAGTTTTACCCAAAAAAAATTAAAAGTGCCTTTTACAGTGGTGCCTCAAGCTTAAGGGCATGCCTTAAGAACCTGATCTCCCGCACTAAAGACAAAGTCCCCAAAAACGAGAGGAGTGGAGTGTAGGAGTTAAAGTGCTCGGAATGTAACACGAAGTACATTGGGCAAACAGGATGAAAATTTAAAGAAAAGATAAAAGAACGCCAAAAATGTGTTAACAATTCGAACATAACATCCCAATTTGCGAAGCGCCTCGTCGAAAGTGACCACAAAAGTGACTTTGTGGTTAAAATTCTTCATTTTGAAGATAAAGGTCAAAGGCTCGATGCTTTGGAGCAGTTGGAAATTTTGAAATGCAAGGGTGAAATGGCCACCGAAATTTTGTATCCCTCCAACTCTTAGACTTACCACTCTTCCAAGTCGACGATTGACACCGAAAGATGTAATTTTCTTTATCTCCCAGCTACATTTTAACGTTTTTATCCCTCCACCCTCCCTCTCTGACCAACCCCCCTCTCTCGATCAGAAGGCACATAACGTTTGCTTCCATGAGAATCACCTGATTATGACGTTCAACGTCGAAACCTGGTTGGTGTTTTTAAATAAAGCGTGTGGAATTACAAATTCAATAATTTCATTTCAATATATTATGCAAATTCCATAAAGTTATGTCGGAGACGACAAATTTGTTTAGCTGCTATTCGACCTGGCTTATAATTATGAGTCTGTTTCGGATGGTGCATGAAAACTATTGCATCAACGAGATTTGTTGGGTTTTTATCAATAACACAAGCACATTTCAACGGGGGCTGGGAATTTGCGATGGCTACTTCACTACAAGATCAGTCCCATAAAATAAGTAGAAGAAATCTGGGGAAAAAAAATTATCGCAGATCAAAGTGCCAATTGATCAAATTCTTCATAAGAGCACCCTTAAGTATCGACACTTCGATGCCAGTGCCTCCGCCAGTTGTGGTATGCTACCTGTAAGGCATCAACAGGATCCTCGTTCAGGCACCTCGTCACGGCCTTTTTGACATAATCCAGTGGTTCAAAATGGTACTCAAAGGGGTTAGTTATACTTGGGTCGTACTCAAAAGAGCTTGTCTTGTCACCAGTAACCACCTATTCTAAAAAAATCGGAGATCTGTCACAGTGATCTTTGAGGTTCAAGGGAATATTGTCACACAAGCAGTCTTCCGACAGCATCTTGGGGACCATCTCGGCACACATCTTTCTCACGGCTTAATTTTCTGTAAGAATGCAATTCACTGCAGTTTTATGAATATTGCACTCTTCTGCTGACACCCTCACACTTGGGGATCAATAGAATTGAGCTTGTGTCTCACTTTTCCATATTTTCACTCTGTTGTTGATGGATGTCTTGTGCCAGTGGAAAACCAATCCTAGGGACATTGTTGTGTCTCCCGAACTCGATTTTCCGAGCTTAATACAAAATTTTATCGCGTATCTTTGCTCCATGGAACGTGAATTCGTGTCGCGACCCTCGAACAGGGGCCCGGTTTTGCAGTGATAAGCAGTACAAAATGGCCCACAGACAACTGACGCGGGTGGCGTTGCTTTCCTGAGACCTCCCGCCCCAGCCACTTTGAGTACGCGGTCCGACGGCTTGGGTGTTAAACAGTGGACCCCCTTGCCGCCTTTCGTCAAAGAGCAGCCTAACACCGACGACACATGGGTTTCTCTCCTCCCTTCTGCGAGTCCCTGAAAATAATACCCCTGGCAAATTTCTCAACTATCCTCACTAACCTCAACCATCGGTTGAAGCTACTACTCCCATTATAACTACTACTGAAGCAACAATATGTTGACTTTGACCATTCCCTCCATCAAGTGCTCATGCTCTCAACCCCCATTCATGTTCACGATCTAAGGTGCGAGGATATGGCATTATCCGTTGACCAACTCGTACATATTATCTCCTTTCGGAAGATAAGCTAGTGCCCCTTTACGACGCTTGCGACTCTCCGTTGCATGTGAACCGCCTCCCGATGGAGGAGTGCTCACGGAATCGGACTCAACGCGAAATACCGAGCGTTAAGGGTGACTCATCCTAGGGGACATCGGACCTCCGAGAACGTCAAAAATGTAAAAATATATTTAAAGGAAACGGGTCTTTTTAAACTGTTATTGATTTATAATATGAGAGATTTTGACGACAAGTAGGAGTTTGAGTCGGATTAAACCATATGGAGTAGGTGGGGAACGCTAAGCCTTGCCGCGAAGCCGGTCTCAGTGTTCTCCAAGCTGTTGAAGTGGCAGGACGTCAGTTATTGTAAACCTCTGCGCGCCGACTGTGTCACGAATAAAATGGAATCGCCGATCGAGCAAAGTTAGGTGATTACAAAGTGTTGCCTAAACTGAAAAAATCTCTTGAGGATATTAACAAAATTATTCGTGAGGCTTACAGGGACTCTGCTCTGTCCCACTCACAAGTTTCGAGGTGGTTAACGGCCTTTAAGGAGGGCCGGGAAGAGGTTCCCGACGAACAACACTCAGGGGGGCCGTTATCCAGCAAAACCGACAACAATGTGGCTCGTGTTCGACAACTGTTGTACTCTGACCATCGTTTGAGTATCACGATGGTTGCCAATGAATTTAACTCGCCGTCTACTGTGGTGTTTTACACTTGTCACAGAAGATTTAGCGATGAGGAAACTGTGCGCCAAGTTCGTGCCCAAGGTGTTTGCACAACGAGCTAAGAGTCCACGAGTTCCTGGCCAAACACCCAAGTGCCAACGCTGCTCCACCCCCTATAGTCCATACGTCGCTCCAGCAGACCTCTTTTTGTTCCCTCGGGTCAAGGCCGCCCAGAAAGGAACCCGTTTTTCGTCTATAAAAGAGATCCAATCAGCCATGACGAAGGCCTTGCGAGAGGTCCCCGAAGAAGCCTTCCAGGGCGCGTGTCGGCCATGTATGAGTCGCTGGAAAAAATGTGCAGAGGCCCAAGAACAGTACTTTGAAGAATTGTAAGTGTTTGTGAAATCAAATCTTTTCAATAAATTATTTTTAAAAAATAATTGCATAACTTTTGGAACGCACGCTGTAAGTATGTACTCTGTAGTGGTTTGATATGACCATTACCGAGGAAGCACTCACCAAAATAAACATCTACATTGCCATTCATACTATAAAATAGTTATTATTATTTACTCCCGTTTTCCCTGCTATTTCAACATCCATTCATTTATATCCCGTCACATTCCTAAGCGTCTCAATATGTCCCCAACCGACTTCCTACGCTTTAATTATTTCATAGAAAATTGCGTACAGTCCGCTCTTTTGAGAAATATAACCCTTGTCTAGGCTGAAGTTATTAAAATGCAGGACCGACTTCATACTACCTTGATCAAAAAGTTCCCGGAATTTATTTAGAAAATTAAAAATACAAGTTTATTCATCTAAATCTATATTTTCCCCTTCAAAGTAATCCCCATCGACTGCAACACACTTATGCCAGCGCTTGATCCAATCCTCGAAACATTTTTTATATTCGGTTTTCGGTATGTCCATCAGTGCTTCCTGCGATTTTTCCATTACTTCCTCTCGGCTGCTAAAACGCGTTCCCCGTAATGGTTTTTTAACTCGATTGAACAGAAAGAAGTCACAGGGAGCCAAATCAGGTGAATTCGGTGGCTGTTGGATGGTATTTGTTGCATTTTTCGTCAAAAAATTACGAATAATGATAGCACTGTGCGACGGTCTCGACGCACCGTGCGACGATTTCTGGTCTCTTTCGGCGAATTGCTTCACGCAAACGTCTCATAACGCCCAAATAATACTCTTTGTTTACTGTCTGGCCTTCTGGCAAAAATTCATGATGCACTACACCGTTGTAATCCATGAAAACCGTCAGCATTGCCTTCTTTTTTGACTGAAAACGACGTGGTTTTTTTGGTCTCGGCTCATTTGGTGAACGCCATTCACTTGCCTGATGTCTGGATTGCGTGTCGTACTCATAAACCCACGTCTCGTCTCCAGTAATGATCCTTTTGATGAATGTGGGATCGGATTCAGCCTCGCAAATCATGTCTTTTGCGACGTCAACACGGTCTCTTTTTTGCATGAAATTGAGGTCTTTTGGCACCAACTTTGCTGCTACACGACGGAAACCCAAATCATTAACCACAATGTCTTGGGCGGATCCATAGGCAATGTTCAAGTCCTCCGCTATTTCTCTGATGGTTAATTTGCGGTTATTGACCAACATTTCTTTTACTTTATCAATTTTTTCACCGACTTTCGATGTCGATGGTCTGCCACTGCGTTCATCATCTTCGATTGACTCACGACCACTTCTGAACCGCTCGTGCCACTGGTAAACGACCGTTTTTTTTAGAGAATCGTTGCCGAAACACTTTTCCAACATTTCCAACGTCCGTGCGCCACTAAATCCGTTTTTTACGCAAAATTTAATGCAATTTCGTTGTTGCAAATTTAAATCCATTTCTGCAATTGTAAAAAATCGCCAACACACACAGAGATAGATGTACTCTTGGCTACGTAACTTTTGCAAATGTCAAGTTATGACACTAAGATTTAAAGGGAATATCAACAACAGATGTACCAATTTAACAAAAAAACAGAACTCAAATCGGAACGATGGGAGCGCCACATGGTGGTTATTCCGGGAACTTTTTGTTCAAGGTAGTACTCTAACCGCTGCATGAGGGTCGGAGCAAATTCTTCTCTTATTTTTTAACACACTGTCGGACATACGTGTATTGAACATTTTGTTAAAACTAAGCAATAAGACCGATGCAAAATAATATATTCATATTTAAGAACGTTGTAAGGCAGTTGTCAATTCATTGAATGTATTTACGCCAATTCCTATATGAATCACAGCAGATTCGTGTATTTCTTCAGTTACCTAGAAGAAGTATTTCACAAAATATCCAATTTCAATTCTGTGATACGATAACTTCCATAGAATTCAGTAAACATTTTGCCGATTTATATTATTATTGTTTTTATTCAAAGACATGTTTACAGTTGTTTATTTATGATAAATAAATGAAAAACCCTGAACCTTAATGATCATTCGCTCAGGGCTATCAATGCCCTTGGAGTGGTTCACAAGCCGTATTTAAATTTGATTAAAATGTTGTGGGTTAAAATAATAATTGAATTTCAAAGCACACATGAAAACATAAATTGGAATAAAAATCACAAAACTGATTATTGATCAGTATTCAAATATTTTCCATCAAAATTCAGTGATTTCCACAGTTATTTACAGAGCGAAAATTGTGAGGCATGATATGTACAAATGACGAAAGTTTCGAAAATATGAACGAAGAAAATGCATGGGATCGTGTGTTTCCGGCACCAATAGTGAACTTCACGTCCAATAGGTTGCAAAAGATATTTTAAAACTAATAATTCGTAAAACAAAAATTATGCACAGAAATCCAGAAACAGCTTTCGACGACTCAGCCGAGTTCCAGGAAGGCAGTTTGGTAACTTTAAGGTGTTTTTTCACGCGGGCATTTGAACACCGAAAGTGAAATGGACATTCGAATCGATTCGAATTGCGAATAATTGCGCATACTTTCCCTCAATACCGCTTTTTTTAGATCATTACTCTGATAAAATTTAGGATACCAATCCAATACATCAGCGAAAGTAAGGGTTGCGGAACAGATAGAAGAGTCAACGTATCTAGGAAGTGTCTTAGAAAAAAGAGGGAAAGGTAGCAAGGACATTTGAAGATGAATTGCGTAAGGTAAAGTTGCTTTGGTATTTACATGGCATGATAAGGGGATAATTCAATGCTGGACATGCAAAATTAAAGTGGAGCTTTGCTTAAATGATATCCACTAACATAAGAAGGCAATAACCCTCTTCACTTCTTTATGAACCATGACATCAAAGCGTAAAATACCTTCTACGCATGCAAATGAACTTTGAACGTTGAAAAAAACAACGAAATAGGGGCTAAGTAAAATAATTATAACATCAAAATCAACATTATTCTACTGTGAATAATTATTTGTACTAAAAACCCGTCGTTCGATGTAATTCCGATCCCTTACAGCCTAATTTACATTTGTTGTATCGTGCATTGTCTGGGATTTTCTGAAGAATTACTGAACGACATACGTAATACTAATAATTATGAAACTAATAAATTCACATCCAGTCAGGCGACAAAAAAGTTAAAGCGTCACCTATATTCACTTTCCCTTCCGCGAATTCATGCGGACGGATTCTTAGACGTGGATACGGGTCTTGAGAACAATATTTCACGCAAAAATGGTGGTGACTTGCCATTCCCCATCGCCGCGGAGGTCGACACCCTTATCCACCCACTCTCCCCTCCTTCCCGTGGCCCTTATGTACCTACGCACGTGTACCTGGCAAATCTCTCCCCACGCCGACGTTGCCTAGACGTTGGGAATGGGAGACGCAAGCTTTCACGGAAATGAGACAGCCAAGTCTCCATTAAAGGACGGCAAGACAGGGAAGCTACACGGGGCCTAACCGCCTCGATAATTAAAGGATGGCGCCTCACGCTTGTCCTCACAGGGACCAACCGGGGGAGGGAGGGTGGGGTTGGCGGTGGCAGGGTCCCCGCGCCCATTCCAAGGGGGCGGCGCAAGAAATCGCACCTCGTGAGACAGAGAGAGAAACCGTTCACCTTTTGTTCCCGAATGCCTTTCTTCCTTCGTGATCCTCTCCCCAGTCTCCAGCCCCCCCCACCCCAGTGTTGGTAAACGTCCCAAGACACCGCAGCGACGCATGACCGACCACCTCCTGCTTCCGGAGGACCCGAGACGACATTAGCTGAGAGCTTTCCAAGCAATTACGGCGGGGAGTGCGACGCTTACAGCGAAATCTTCCATTCCGACCCCCGACGGGTAGTCAGTTACTTGTGCCACGATACCATTGACTCTCATTACGTGTTGAATATAACAGTGAAATTTCAAAAGTAGACCCAATAAGGGACGGCCGGGCTCTGGGGGCGGGGGCACGCCCGGGGCATGACGTGATGTGGACAGGATCCCGGTTTCGCGATAGGCGATATGCATCGATACAATCACGCATCGATAATTTTCTTTCGTTCATCACCGTGCAGAATATTACTTGACTATTAATAGATTCGATGATGTGAATTGATTGGAAAGTCTTTCAAAAATTATTAAACGGACATAGAGACGCGATTCCGTATCGCGGAAAATGCATTGCCTCATATTGCATTAACTCGTTTTACCTTAAGTGGTGTGCGTATTATGAAAGAAAATCAGAAAAAGCACTCGTTCCAGAAAATGCACTTGGTATTCGTTGATAGATTTATCTTAGTTGCACGACGCGTTTCACCTTACTATGTGTTATGTATTTTATCAATATTAATATGCGCATGCAGTACAATAGCACATTTTTTAAAAATTAAACGTAGTTTTGCAATTTAACCGCACAATGGTTTAATTAATAGTAATATGACTGAAACCATATGTATCACATTTTTAAATTAATTATAGGAAATAAACAAAAGTAAATCATAGGAATAAATAAATAGTAAAACAATTGATCACTCATGGGAAATAGCCAAAAACTATCACGAAGGTAATCGGTAAAATTAACCCCTCAACATATAAAAAAAATCGGCACATTTCACGTTGGTAATAGATTCGATATAATATTTGTTCCGACACGCCATTTGATCGATAATACTGAATCAATGTGTCCAATTAGCACACCGTAAGTAATCCTAGATATCGATACAGGTGTACAGTTCAATTAGATTCAATGGTTGATCCCTAATAATCCCTGATAAACTGAGTAGCGTATCAACATTATTGAAGTCACTAGGTTGGGAATCACTCATTGAGCGAAGGTTAAATTACAGATCCATTCTTTTGCATAAATTGGAAGGATGTCTTTTTAGCAAAGATGCTGAAAACGTATTATTGCCCCTATTGTACTACGTTAGGAGATTTCAAGTTAATAAAATTAGAGAGATTAAGTGTAGAACAGATAGACTTAAGATGTGATTTTCTCCACGAACGATAAGTGAACATAAAAACGTTGTCCGACCGCCGTAGGGTCATATTCGGGGTCAAAATTAGTCTGGTGTGTACCCCCTGCCACACGTCCTAGAGGTGGCTTGTAGAGTTCTAAATTATCTAAATATCTAATACCTGGCGGAGGCTCCGTGATCAACTGGCAAAGAGACCCCGCAACCCTTTCCGCTAGTTATGCAGTGACGGTCACGCGTATTCACCTGTGAATACTCACGTGCGCTAAACGCACGGCAATAAAAAACATGGCGAAACTACGCAAACCTAATTGAATTGTGGATTAATACGCCAACATCTGGAAGTTCGAGCAATCAACACATAATATTACATCACCGGGGTTTGACCTGGGATACCTACATAACTGATTTGATTGCTGTGACGAGATGCAAATAATGGACATGAGATAAAGATTTCACATTAAAAATAGACCATTCTCCTGAAATAAGGGGGTGTTACGTCATTACTCGTAAAAGAGGCTAAAACCACATGCAAAACCAACAAATTCATGCAAATCTATATCCAAAGAAGAAATGCGATATTTTTGCCAAAGCGTTTTTCTCTTGCAATCATGCAAATATTTCTATGATATATATATATATATATATATATATATATATATATATATATATATATATATATATATATATATATATGCATATATATACATACATGTATATATATATGAACCATGAATACAGTAATCAACCCGAAGGTCGGTTTAGTGGGTGATGGTAGAGCTCACCATGTACCAAGCCCGACGGCGTGTGAATATTCACACATCAGGGTAGGGGGGCCAGTTCCTTTCCCTGTGCCGGTTATGGTTTCCCAGGAAGATCTGGTACCCGAAAAATCAACTAGCTTGGGTGGAGATGCAGGTGCCCAAAGTGCCTTGCCCGGGAATCGAACCCGGGACCCTCCGGTCAGCAGTCCAACGCTCTACCCGCTAGACCACCGCGACCCGCATACTACCTTGATCAAAAAGTTCCCGGAATCGAGGAAAGTGATCTGTGATCTTTTTTTCACTTCCAACATCTCATCATCACAGATCACTTTCCTTGATGTAAATATTTCCCTAACTAACAACAAATTTCTAACCTCCGTACATACTAAACCTACTAACAAACAACAATCCCTTCATTTTAACAGCTGCCACCCCTACCACACCAAACGCTCCCTCCCTTACTCCCTCTCTATCCGCGGGCACCGCATTTGCAACCATCCCGAATCCCTCAACAAATACCTCAACAACCTTCACCATTCCCTCCTCCAACGGGGATACCCAGATTCTCTCCTTCACAAAAAAATCCTAAAACAATCCTACACCCCCAATCCTCCCTCAACCACAGACTCCCACCCTCTCTCAATATGCACCACCTACTTCCCTGGCATCCAGTCCCTTAAATTCATCCTCAAAGACCTGTACCCCATCCTCAAAAATCACAACGTTTCGTCCAACCTTCTTCCTAAATGCCCTTCTGTTACCTTCAAACGGCCCGCCAACCTATCAAATCTCCTCAAATCCACCAAGCCTCTTTCCAAATACCCTCCCACCCCCAGAGTCACACCCACTCCGTGCTTGCGAGCAAGATGCAAAACTTGTCCTATTTTCACCACTCCACCCCTCTCCATCCCACCTTTTAACTCTCTCCCGCCCTTCCCCCACTCCTTATGCACATCTCAGAATGTAATCTATCTTCTGACTTGCAAACTCTGCCCGGCATTTTATATAGGCCAGTGCTCTAAACCCCTGAACCTCAGGGTGAATAATCATCGCGCCTCATGTAATCCCTCTTCCCCGTCCGCGGGTCTTCCCATCCCAAAACATGCCTCCCACCACAACACCCCCTTCAACCACTGTTACAATGTTTCCGTGCTAGCATCCCTTCCCCCATCCGATAACCCTATAAAATTAAAAACAATGGAATTGGCATTTATATGGCTGTGTAAAGCCTATCAAACATCCGGGTCTCAATGTCGCTCACTAAATGGGGGGGTGGGGCTGGGGTGGATGGAGGTGGTGGGACAATTTATTCATCCGCATACATTTTGTCATCCTTGTCCTGGGTTTTGACTTGTCAAGCCCTTATGATGACTTGGTGAGTTGATGCCTTGGTCATGTTTGTTGTGGGATCTGTGGATGAATTGTTAGTTTTCTGTGTCGCTTGTTACTATTTCCGCATCCTCCTTATTCCATCTCCGCTCCCCTCTGGCCTCCCTTTCCCCCTCCATAACCTCTTCCTTCACCCCTCTCCCACCACCTGTTCTCCGCTCCGCTTTCTCCCCCTCCATATACCCCTCCTTCACCCTCCCCCACTACCTGTTTTTCCCCTCTCCCTCGTCCCATACTCTCTCTGCACCGCGTACCCTTTTCCTCAGTCATATCTTATCTTCTGAAGAAGACGGAGCTCGAGTCCGTCGAAATTATCAAGATATTATTGTGAGTGTTCTTTTTATGTGTTCTCGTGCTGTGTTACTGTCTAAGTTATATATATATATATATATATATATATATATATATATATATATTATAGTTAGTTATATATATTATAATTTATTAGTTATATATATATATATATATATATATATATATATATATATATATATATATATATATATATATTTCCCTCCCATGGACTACAACCTTGTCGTGGTGGAAGGGCTTGTGTATATTTATGTATATAAATATATATATATATATATATATATATATAAGTATATATGCTTTCTTCGAAGTAACACGGAAGTGTTGAATAAAAAACTTAGACAGTAACACACAGCACGAGAACACATAAAAAGAACACTCACAATAATATCTTGATAATTTCGACGGACTCGAACTCCGTCTTCTTCGGAAGATAAGATATGACTGAGTCATATCTTATCTTCCGAAGAAGACCGAGTTCGAGTCCGTCGAAATTATCTAGATATTATTGTGAGTGTTCTTTTTATGTGTTCTCGTGCTGTGTGTTACTAAGTTTTTTATATATGTATATATATATATATATATATATATATATATATATATATACAGGCAATTATATGTTATTATGCATTATTATTTTTTACCTGCAATTATATACTGTCAACTAACACACACATGCACCTACGAATGTGCCTAATGTTTATACAACGTTTAATCCCTTCCTGATTGTTGGAATGTCTTTAATACTATATTGACTTTGATTTCTTACTACTATGATTCCTGTTTGAATCGTGTAATTATGGTACGTAAGTCTATCCTACCACTTACGACTCAAATACAGTGAAGGATATTCCTGTATTTTTAACACGAAGTGTATTGAATTTACCTTTCACTTTCAGCAATACCATTGAATGAGTTGGATATATGAAGCGTTGATTATGCACTCTGACCTGTGCGTTGGACTCGTTCGGTATACTATTAACATCGGGTGGCATTTCTGCTATTTGAGTTCAATAAATGACTATCTAGTGACTTCAGTTGTTTGTTAGTAAGGTATTCTACATTTCCCATCCTTTTTCAATCCTGAGTCCGAAAAGCTTTCAGTCCACCCGTATCCCCTTTCCAACAGGAAAAAGCATCCACGCTGGTCAATACTATGCTCTTCAAATTTTAATCAGGTTAAGCTGTAAAAATTGCATCGATAATTTCAAGTTCAAGGGCAGTAGATCATGTTGAGTTGGGCATAAAACTGCTACGGATTGCTTGAATATTTTGAAAACATTACCGAAGAGCTCAGGATAGGGAATTCACTAGAATAATAACCATCCATCACAAAAGCAAACCTTACTTAGTCAATTGAGATAAGAAAAGGAAGAAAAGACGAGTTCTTCTCCATATGTTCCTTTGAAAGGTTTGCGACACGGCTAATGACCTTTATTTTTTCATCTTCCTTGGAATGGAGGACGATGCTGAACAATAACTTAAAAAAAAGGCCACCAACTGGGTGAACTCGTCCCACAGAATGTCGCTCTTTCGAAGTGTATGTGAGAGGTTTCCTCCTGCGTGGCTTAATCCTACCCTCCATATAACAAAATCTGTTGACACTCTTAAGCAGGAATCATCCCGAATATTCTGTAACCAGGTCCTCGAGAGACTAATATGTAAATGACTCTCGACCAACGTGGACGCTATGATGGAAAACATACAGATATTCACAACCGGATTCACCGATGCGAGAAGACCGTTGCAGAAGGAAAACTTAGTCCTCTTTACACGCAGACCTAATTTAGCTGTGAGATATTTGCTTCTTTTTTTTTAAGTATAATGGTACACTTTTCGGCTCCCTTTCCAAAACACATCACGCGTACAATTAGACGCCAACACTTCCATAATGGAGAACTTAGGACTAAGGTAGTGTACTTGCAGAAGATTGGAAAATATAATCAGTATTAGGGATTAAAGATATACAGGGCTTTAAGGGGTGTCATCAAACGTAAAATATACGTTCAAGCATTTAATAACCTCCGAAGATTCAAGGTGCTCGGAGTTTCGGAGAAAGACACTCTCTCAAGACTCGGAAAACCTTCCACTTAAATTAACTACCCGCAGACTTTTCACATTTTAGGAAAGTAGATCGGATCTATTTATGGTGATGGGTTATAGTTAAATTTTTTAAATTTATTATATTATAACAATTAACATTATCTATCTGTAGGTTTTCGCAGGTTTTTCACACTCCCCTTCATGTGTTTTCCTACAGTGGGTTTTTTCGTCAATGATAAAAACCTCATTATTCCTTACGTTTTTTCCACATTGCGCATATCTTTCTACACTCATAGCATACTTATGCATACATGTAAATCGATTGTCACTATCTCGATCTTTTTTATATAATTTCGCACTCAAATTTAATTATATTTTCATTGGAAGTATTTGACGATGGGTTAGATGGAAGAAGGGACTGCCACCAAAGTCTCAATCTCGCCCGAATAAAGCCGTAATATGATTATCATTATCACATTCGAATGGCTCTGCTGTTAGAGCACCATAAAAATAAATTCCTAATCGAAATGAAGTCGTGTTCATTTCCCAAACGTCACTGAAAATTCAAACCACAGTAGAATGAGTGCTTTAATCCATCGGACGAAATTAATGTCAAATTTTCTATTCAAGTGCATCGCATTACTATGCTACTTATGTAGATGTAGATGTAGATTACCAAGTCAAAATATTTTCAAGGGTTTCCTCTGATTCAAGGAAAACATCAGGAAGGCAGGTTTATGCTCCCAATATCTCAAAACCTGAATCGCTGAGCCGCGTGTCGCACTTTTTCATTTGGAGTAAAAAATGAAACCATTTGGGAAAAGCTAGAGTTGTACTGTTTCGGTATTTAACGTCTTACAGAGTTGAAATATTCCCATGCGGATTAAAGTAAAGCACCTCCAAAACGTATTGCATGAGATATCTAAAATAAACAAATGAGGAAGTACTGGAAATGGTGGGCGAGGAGAGGGGTTTGTTGGGAGATGTCCTATGGAGGCAGGAAAAATGGATGAAAGGCGTATTGAGTGGCAGTGGGATGTTGAAGAAGGTGATAGAGGGGAGAATGTTAAGCAAACGAGGAAAGGGCAGGAACAGGATAGGGATGTTGGACGGGATGAAGGGAGGAAAGAAATACACAGAGATGAAGGTAGGTACACCTGATGTAGAGTAGGTTGCTGGATTGGGTTTTGTTTGGAGTTACAAGACATTTATTTCATTTCATTATGTCATAATTACCTATGTCTTTTCACCATTACCCATTACTTCATTATGTCAGATTACCTAATAAAAAAAACCTAAAATAAAGAGTGAGCTGCATCCTTTCCAAAACCAAGTGAATTAACGCGGGCACCGGTTTTCATAGGATGACCCTGAACAAAGCCTCTGGTCTATAAAGTTCTCAAATTCAGTATACGGGAGAGGTCTCTTCCTTAGCCCGTGCCACCGTTGGCTCCGGAACATGGGGTGGTCCAAAGGCTTCGCACGGAACAGGAACCCATGACCTTACGACCAGCAACCAAAGGCTCCATCCACTAAGTCCAACACCTTTCCCTTAAAGTAACAACCCCCTGCCTTTCCTCAAACCCATTCGGTAGGAGTTATTGCCATAGTTACGGCCTAGGAGCACGATTTGAAGCCGTGTTTAACGCCAAAATTGTGGAAATTTGCTCTTTTAACTTTCCTTAAGACCCGTATATTATTTATTATTATTAGGTAATCTACCGGTTAAGGTAGGTTTTTGGATGGACACAACTATCAAATAAACATTTTGTGACTCCCCACCTAGCAAGCTAATCTATATCAGGTCCCTCTTCATCTCGGTGTACTTCTTTCCTCCCTTCATCCCGTCCAACATCCCTATCCTGTTCCTGCCCTTTCCTCGTTTGCTTAACATTCTCCCCTCTATCACCTTCTTCAACATCCCACTGCCACTCAATACGCCTTTCATCCATTTTTCCTGCCTCCATAGGATTTCTCTCAACAAATCCCTCTCCTCCCCCACCATTTCTAGTACTTCCTCATTTGTTTTCCTTTCGGTCCATTTCACCTCCATTCTTCTCCATAACCACATTTCAAAAGCCTCCAATCTACGTCTATCCTCCTGCTTCAGTGACCACGTTTCCGCGCCGTACATAGCTACGCTCCATATCAGAGTTTTTACGAGTCTTGTCTTAACATCCCTACTCAACGTCCCCGTCATCAACTCCCTCCTCCTTGAGAAAGCCTCCTTGCCTAGCGCAATTCTTCTCCTTACGTCCCTACCACTTTGACCTTAGACCCGTATATTATTATTATTAGGTAATCTACCGGTTAAGGTAGGTTTTTGGATGGACACAACTATCAAATAAACATTTTGTGACTCCCCACCTAGCAAACTAATCTATATCAGGTCCCTCTTCATCTCGGTGTACCTCCTTCCTCCCTTCATCCCGTCCAACATCCCTATCCTGTTCCTACCCTTACCTCGCTTGCCCAACATTCTCCCCTCTATTACCCTCTTCAACATTCCACTACCGCTCAATACGCCTTTCATCCATTTTTCCTGCCTCCATAGGATTTCTCTCAACAAACCCCTCTCCTCACCCACCATTTCCAGTACTTCCTCATTTGTTTTCCTTTCGGTCCATTTCACCTTCTCCATTCTTCTCCACACCCACATTTCAAAACCCTCCAATCTACGTCTATCCTCCTGCTTCAGCGACCACGTTTCCGCGCCGTATATACTACTACACAAAATATTGATGTTCCAAATCAAATGAAAGAATGTTTTGATCTGAGTATGCCTTTTTTCTTTATTATAAACATCCGAAAATTCATTGAAATCATAAGATACGATTAATATGTTAGCTGGCTGTTGAAGCCAAACACGAAATATTTATCGAAAAATTCTTTCTTCTGCTGTTATTAGATGGACTAATGACACGTGTCCCGCAAGAATTTAAAAGAAAAGAGTTCAATTTTAAACTAGGATGTTCAAACTTTAAGGTTTTCCTTCGAATCGTTGATTAAACATATTCAAGATGGTCACGAGATAGAGGTGATTTTTTTCCTTAAATCTTGTGAAATGCCATCAAATATGACTGTGATAACGTAAATGAATGAATATAATTATGTACCATTTCTTGCCCCGAGTTTATTAGGTATTGGGAGAATTCTTGTGATAAAGCCCTTCGCCAACCGCATCAATGCCCCCTTTCATTAACAAGCCAAATGTGGTCGATCCCAGGGCTGTGCGAGGGAGTAGAAACACCTTAGACTCGGGAAATTATGTCAATTCTATGAAACCTTTCTCATTTGAACAAGCGGCTATTTTTTCGGTTTAATTGATGCATGGGATTTTTTTTAAAACAGGAACTTCTTTCATTTTCATGCATAAGCAATACCGTAGCCACGTCGTGTCGATGATCTTGCGATTGCAAAATCACGTCAATGCATTCAAATAATCGAAACGGTGACTCTTAAATTATCGAAAGTACAATTCATCTTTGAAATAAAGTATACTTCACCGGCAGATAAGATACTTCCAATTGCAACCTGTTCAATTAGGTGACAAAAAATTTTCTAACGCCCCGTTTTATACGAAGGTACCGTTTTCTGGCCTTAGTGTCGTTAATTGTCGCTTTTCATCCTTCTATATTCAAGCAGTGCACATGAGAATCTACTTCTTGACAATTTACCCTCACTATTTCCTCGCCAAATCTAATGCGGTCCACACGGATTCATTGTCTCCTTTCTCTCCAAGTGATATATTCAAATAAATTTTCAGCAAGTTGGTTTTTTTACGTATAGCGATTTCCATACTTATCCATATCTCATCTGAACACATTCTCAAGCTTTTTAGACTTAATTAATTTATCTATCCATCTACAGGGTTGCACCCAAAAGTGGTAAAACTGTGTAGCAGCTCAAGGAGCATACTTTGAAGATTATTAAGTCGATGTAAATATATCGTCAATAAAATTCTTGTAAAAAAATCAGTCCTACCAGTTTTGGGTGCGACCCTGCATTAAATTATCTATATTCTGACATGCAATCAATACTCTTCAATTTAAATAGGCGAATGCATTACCCCCTTGTTCATTCGAATGAACAATCACCGCTTCTCTAATTCTACCTTACTCTCTTCTCTTCTTATCCCTTCATACGCAAATTCCTACAACCTTTCCTTCGATCAGCGCTTTTCCCTAACCATCCTAGAATCCCTATCCGATCCAACTACCAATATAAAGGTGAGGACTCGCGAATCCGCGTATACATATTTGCATTGCGATCTTTTGAAATTCCCGGTCTTAACCGTCACCACTAGATCCTTACTGCTTTCCTGCTCCCTTCCCAGAACACCTTGCGCTACCTCCTCCCAGGCACTCGCATTCCCTCCGCCTATGACCATCTAGTCAGACCCGAAGAAACCCGAAAGCTGAAGCTTTCGTATACATACTTATACATTCTTTCCACTACCAACCAACTTGCTAGCTTGAAGTAACGAAAAAAAGGCATTCAGAAGAAGGTACACAGTTTCAGGTTGATGTCTTGGAAGGGATCCATATTGTAGAATTAAAAATATTTAAATTTTCCGCAAAATAAGAACTCGATCAAATCAGATTCATATGTTTTATTTACTAAGTCGCGCGTTTTGTCTCGATCACTGATAATGGTTCGATGAACCGAGTCGCCCGCCGTAATACATCTTTTGATTTTGTGGAAAAGTGCACACAATAATAATCCTCCAGTGAGGGGATGCGGGTTTAACATCTGTCTGAAACGGTCGTCCAGAGCAGCACGAGGCGCGTCGCCGCAATTACCGATCGTTGGCTGGCAGGTGACCGGAGCAGTGTCCAGCACACGAAGAGGAGGCGGTCACCCGTCAAAGGCCTCCAGGAAAAGTGAAACGAGACACGTTTCTGACACGCTGGTGGCCTTGATAGGACTCGACTTATAATTAAGGGTGCAAGTTGACAATGAGCCAAGAAATATTTTACACGTGCGCCACACACTGGTGGGGCGGGTGCATCGACCTTGAAAGTTGGCGGCCATTACATCACGTGGACCAATGCTGACCACTTTCAAAAGGTCTTCTTGCGATCGGGTGGCTTCTGCTCGAACATTGCCAATCCTGTAACCACTCTCCCGCCCGCGTTCCACGTCGCGGCGCTGTCTAGTGACCTGCGAAGCGGCGGCGAACGTTCTGCACTCCCCAAATGCCCTTCAATTTCAGAATACACAAACAGGGGTTTTTTATGGCTTCGCATGAAGAATGAAGCTTTCTTTTGATTCTTTAGAACAAATTGCTACATTCGTCCATGCTACATAAGACCTACGGTCTTAGGGAATTGTAGAGTATTCCTCGGGTCAAAATTTCCATATGTCTGACTTGGTCTTCGACAATTGAACACAGTCGCAGTCCGCTGTTTTGTTAGAGGGTTTCTGTAAAATATTGCTGGGAATTCATCCTGACGAGAAACACCTGTAACCCAAGTCCCTCGGACATCATGTTCCGTCCGTCATGTCGATGTGTACAGCCATCGACAATATATTTGCAATCTCTGTGTTAAATGCGCTAAAATTTTCATTTACTCTACGAAATTTACTGTATAATTAGCAACAACTTACAGCATCATGTATCTTGAGGTAGAGATATCACACAAGAGCGTAGAGGGCGATCGTTGCGAGCGCTTCGAGGATAGGGACGTCCGTCGCCGTCGATCGCCGTGGTCAGTCCTCTTCAGCATGGGCGCCACGCTAAGGTCAACTATCTTGGGCGCCGAAATTCCTCGAGACGGCTGATTTGCCCGAGGTGCGGAAATGCCTGAAGTAGTAAGGGGGACGACATAAACCGGAGGCTCAAATATTCTCGTGCAATCATACAGACACATATTTTCCTCGAGTCTGAACAGACATGAATTTGCCGTCGTTTCGATCAGGGTCGTTGTCAGCAAAGCATGATCGAGGGAATCCGCCACAGACAGGGCAAGCGTCAAACGTGAAGTGGGAAAATGATACTGGAAGTTATCTTTCTGCAAATGACTAATATTCTTGCAAAACATCTCAAACATTTTTCAACCTCAAGTGAATTCAAAAATAAAATAATAAAGGCTAGTAACAAAATGTGATAAAACTATTTTTTTAATTTCACAATAGTCATAACCATTTATCGTTGCTTGAAAAAAGAGCAACATTTATAAAAATCAATAGGACACTCGTATATAAGTGTGCACATGCATACATATATATTGGAGATCAGGGTAAATGATTACTTAAGGGATGATGAGCGTGGATTAAGGAAGGGGAGAGACACGTGCGATACTATTACAATAATGACATCACTAATCGAGAAGAATATATAATACAATAAGGACGTATTTGCCTGTTTCGTAGATCACTAATCGAGAGGAATATTGAATACGATCAGGACGTATTTGCCTATTTTCTAGATTTTGAAAAGGCATTTGATAGAGTGAATTGGGAAAAAATAATGAATATTCTTCAAAAAATAGAAATTTAATGAAGGGATACAAGGCTAATTCGTAACCTGTACAGGTCTAAAACTGCCCAGGTTCGAGTGGGGGATTTAAGGTCCGAATGAGCAGTGTTAGGAAAAGGAGTAAGGCACGGTTGCCCATTATCACCGGTGCTGTTCAATGCATGAGGAAATTACTAAAGAGGCATGGGAACAACTGGAGAGTGTATTTGAAGTTGGCGGAGAATTCGTAAAATCAGTTAGGTTTGCTGATGACCAAGCATTAATTTCTCAGTCAGCCAAGTGGTTGCAAGCATTGCTGAGTGAATTGGAGGTTCAGGGCGATAGATATGGGAAGATAATCAATATAAATAATACAAAGATCATGCGACTTTACATAAAGATAAGGGCTAAAGTTCACATTAAAATAGGAGGGCAAAGAAATACAGCAGTTAAAACAGTTTACGTATCCCAGAAGTGTTTTGGATCAAAATGGTCAAAGTAGTAGGGACGTAAGGAGAAGAATTGCACTACACAAATAGGCTTTTTCAAGGATGAGGAAATTTACGACAGTGACATTGAGTTAAGATTTTAAGTAAAGGCTAGTTAAAACTTTGATATGAAGCGTGGTTATGTACGGCAAGGAAACATCGTCACTGAAGCAGGATAATACGCGTGGATTGGAGGGTTTTTAAATGTAATTTTGGAGAAGGGTGGATAATTTGAAGTGGCGAGAAAGGAAAACAAATGAGGAAGTGTGGTGGGTAGGGAGAGGAGTTTGTTGGGAGATATCCTATGGAGGTAGGAAAAATGGATGAAGGGCGTATTGATCGGTAGTGGGATTTTGAAAACTGCAATAGAGGGGAGAATGTTATGCATACGAGAAAAGGGCAGGAACAGGATAGGGATGTTGGACGGGATGAAGGGAGGAAAGAAGTACACAGAGATGAAGAGAGACCTGACGTAGAGTAGGTTGCTGGATTGGGTTTTGTTTGGAGTTACAAAATATTTATTTGATAGTTGTGTCCATCCAAAAACCTACCTTAACCGGTAGATTACCTAATAATAATAATATATTATTCATTTCTATATATATATATATATTTATTTATTTATTTATTTATATATGTATATAATATTTGTAATCCAACAATATAATGCGTCCATTACAACCAGTATATTAATTTTCAACTTAAACTAATACTAACTTGGCACTTCCAGACTCTACGGCTTTAAAGAACCAGGGCATTTAAGTGCTTCTCTTTTCCAATGTGTATAATATTTCATAGTAATTTCTAATTAACTTGTGCTTAAAATCAAAAGGCTGACTGACTTACTTAGGCAAGAATAGCTGTCTTTTAATAAAAAAAATCACTTTTCTAAAATCTCGGGAGATATTTAATAGAATATAGAATTATGCAACACTCTACTAATCCTGTATTTCATGAAGTTACATGCCCTAAGACGTAAAATCAGAAAAAAGCATTGTTAAATCCTATAACATTTCCAACTCCTTTGATGAATTCCAAAATTCCTATCTTAAACTCCTCTTTGCCTCGCCTAACAAGACAATCTCCCCTTGATCACAATCTTCAACATTCCATTGTTAATCAATACATCTACGTCGGGCTTCCACTTTTCCTAACTACGAATTTCTCCCAATAGTCACCTCTCCTCTCTTATCATTACTTTCGCTTTGAGTGTTTTCCTTTCCGTCTATTTTAATTTTCCTGTCTTCTACAAACTTTATTTTCCAACATTTCCATTCCATAGTTATCCACTTCGTCAAATGTAGTCAAAATTATGCAAAGAGCATTTTAGGAAACGAAATTCCTCCACACTAAGACCACATATCGTATGTTAAGCAAAAAGGAGGGAATGATACCCAAGGTAATGGATAAATATGGCACCAAATGTGCAAATATGTGGGGACAAAGGTCAACACGGAGTTTAAACACACAGGAAAACCCAAGATAGGCACACAGCTTTCGCAACTCCCATGATCATTGACGGCCAATTATTTTCTCGCTAGAGAACGCCTAAGGAGCGAAACACAACATTAAACCACTATTTATGCCTACTTGCTGGTTTTTTTGAACGGGATCCCCGCCAAACAAACCGAAATAAGAAGCGCTATTATTAATTATTAATACAGGCAACTTTGTCTAGTTTTTCCTCAAGAGGTTATCAGATTTCAGAGGGCACGCATCTTATATTCTCAGAGTAAAAGGAATCCTTCTCACAAGGTGTCAGATTCAAGAATTCAACAAAATGATTGAGTGTATTCAAGAGAATCAGGCGAGATTTAATGGAAATTCGCCATAAGAAGAAAAACAAAATTTGCACTTTTCCACTGATTTATTTGTGACGTACAACGCGTTTCAATTCATCGAACCATCTTCAGGTACAAGACAAGATTCAACATGTGATACATCATACGAGATACATACTCGTATGTATACCTGTTTGAGGAATTGGGGGGGGGGGCAGTGAATGGGAAGCCCAAAGATACCAAAACCAAAGAGTCCATATTTCCCCTCTTTGTCCTCGCCTACCTTACTCCTCACTCTTTTCTTGCCCTCCTTCCTCAAACAGTTATAAATATGATGTATAACAATTTGAATCTTGTCTTGTACCTGAAGATGGTTCGGTGAACTGAAACGCGTCGTACGTTACAAATAAATCTGTGGAAAAGGGCAAATTTTGTTTTTCTCAAAATGATTGAGGTTAAAACGACAAGTTCGTGAAAGATGGCTTTGGAAGTCACAGAGTGACTGAACCATCTGAAAAGGGGAAGCTGTTGGTGGCACGAAGTCGGAATGTCAGATTAAAATTTGTCGAAAAGAAGAAATTTCATCCGAGGCATGAATAATTAAAGCATTGAAATAAACCGACACGACAGGAAATAGTGACTCAATGGGGACGGTGGACTGCGGAGCGAACTGACTGGAGAAATGAAACGGGAATCGTTTTTCCCACAACCAATCCTCGAACAACAAGCTAAAGGGAATGATACACCAACGTATTAACACAAATCGAGGAGTTTTCTTTTAAATACCTGAAGAATGATCTGATATTTACCCGGCGAATAATGTTTTCCAAGATTATTCGCCGGGAAAGTACTAGAGAAACCCGGTGGGAGACCCGAATAAACTTGGAAAAAATTTTAAATACTTGTTTGTCTCCATCTTTTTCAAGGCTGGCATTCCCTGCAATTCGTTCTTCTTTCGGCTTGCGGGGATTTTCTTAGATCGATGGAATGACATTTCACGCTTGGGCTTGATATGGACCCACGTGGATATTGGACGAGAAGGGAGTTGGCGATTTCGACGCTGGGGAGGCAACAATAAAACAGATCAAATGAGTGAGATGCACCTAATAGAGGTTGGATAGAAATACAAGAAACAAAATTCGCTATACTGCTCTCTGCAAACGATGTAGCAGTTATGTCAGGAAATGTAAAGGGACAGGAGAGGACGTTGGAAACGATGGAGGGCATATTCGCAGCAGATAGCATGAAAATAAATTAGCTAAAAAATAACAATGTGATTTTAAGTGATTAGAAGAGATGTGAACCGAGGGACATGATGAAGAATATGAGGAGAGGAAATAGGGAATGTTTCGGAATATTCACATTTAACCAGTTGAAGTAAAAGAGGATGGGAGGAGGAAAATCGAATCCAATAAAATAAGTAAGAATTATACATGAAGAAAATCTTATTCCCCCCAGGAAAAACTGGTCTAGAAATGGGATAGAAATTGTTGAGGACGTACGTGTGGAATGTAGCGCTGTATTGATATGAACGTGGAATAGCCCTCATAGTATGGTGCAACAGACGTACGCTAGAGGTCAGCAGGGTGGATAGAATAACAAATGAATAGTCACTGAGAAGATTCGTAGAAAAGGGGGAAATATGGGAGCATCTGGTGAAGAGAAGGACATCATTGAGTGGATGTGTACTGAGACATGAAGGGCTTCTAAACACGATAATAGGAAGCAATAGGGAGGGAAACAACAGTGAAGGGAGACGACGGAGGACAATATATACATAGGGCAAGTACGAGAATGGACGATACTATGGACTAATATCCAATATGGACATTAACTTAACTAGCATAGAAGTACTACGGACGACACCTGCTTAAATACAGGTCAAATTCACGCAGTAAATTTGAGGCAGGTAACTTATCTGAGGCTGAGGAATTTATCTTACACGTATATGACTTATAATTGATGGATAGTATTATTATTAATGATGGTAGTCTACCGGTTAATGTGGTTTTGGATGTGCATAATGACTATCTCCGCTACATTTCTAAGTCTCACCTAACACGTCAGAATGCGACATATTACACTAGAATAAAGCCTTCTTCGATTGCTTCCTCCCATCATTCCCTCCAACCAGCCAATCCAACAGACCTATCCTTTTCCTCCCCCTACCTCGCCTGCCCAACGTCCTCCTTTCTATCACACTCTTCAATATTCCTTGGCCAATCAAAATGCTCCACATCCGCATTTTCCTTCCTCCTTTGGATTTAACCAACAGTCCTCCGACCTCTCCTATCATGGACAACACATCCTCTTTTGTTTTCTATTCCGCCCACTTATTTCTATTCTTCTCCACGCCTACATCTTGAAAGCCTCCGATGCACGCCGTACAAAATTACACTCCATTTCAAAGTTTTCACTAATCTTCTTTTTGCATTCATTCTGAAAGCATCGCAGTCTAGGGCAATTCTTCATCTTATGTCCGAATCACTTGGACCATTTTCACTCAAAACACTTCCTGAAAATCAAAATGCTCCTTTTCCTGTAATTTATATCTTCGAATTTTAAATGTTCAACTAGACCTTCCTATTTGTCGGGAACCTCATGACCTTTGTTTGATTACATGGATTGACTACACCCCATAGTAATCACGCTGATTTTTTAATAAACTTAGCAATGATTGCAACCCTTTCGCTGATTGATTGATAGATAGAGGTTTTTATTGGAGCGAAATTGAGACCAAATGGTCCTTTCTTTCATTTAACCCATTATAATATATTATATTATATAATGGCCATAAAATTTATAAGTACATCCATGCACAATACCTATACACGTGCAAATAGTTAAATACATATTGGCAGACGGACATACATTCATCTACATCTACAAAATACTCCGCATACCGTCGCAAAGACGTGTGGCAGAGGGTGGTAGGTCACCAGGCATTCTACATATAATCCCTCTATTTCCTCATGCACCTGGCATCCCGTGACCCATCAAAAACCACGTGGATGGGGGGACCGAGCACCAATGATGCAACATGCCAACATATATTACATTAGTATTACATGGCTGGCAGCTATTTCTATGCCTACACAAAGAGGACAAGAAAATACAATAAAAGAGGACAGGTATGCATTCAATTCAGACACTTATTACCGGTTAATATTCTACATGTTCGGGACGGACTCGTACACATAGCCCACACTCCACCTGGAACAAGGGCGCACGGGCGGCGGGGGGCATTAGGACGCCGGAATCGGAGAGTGTTTTGTGGGAATTTAATCTCGTGCGTACATCCCTATTTTAGGCAGCGCGTACCTATTACTTTCTTAGTGTTCCCCCTTTCATTGTTGTCGCGAATAGTGCCCGGAAAAAACGAATGCTTGAAGCTATCAATTCGGCAACCTAATTCTCTAATTTTGTGACCATTGTCGGCCCTGCCAATTTGATTAGGGGGCATAATTATATCTCCAATGTCGGATGCAAAACCACACGCTTTGTATCTTTGTAATAAGTTTAATCTAGCCCTGCGTCTTCGCATATCTAAAGGTTCCCACCCCCGATTCCGTATTAAATGTGTGACCCTTTTCTTTCTTACATTAAGCACAGATTTGCATTTCCTAATAAAGATATGAATTCATTCATACACATACATACATAAAATAATATGCGCCTACACATACACAAAGTAAATTACAGTGGAGAAAGCAAACGATAAAATAGGAAAAGCCTACGCAAAGAATGAGGTTTGAATAACTAGGCTTGATCATCCGCAAATACATAGAATTGATTTTATGAATTCCGCTCCTCCCACTCCTCTATCTCCATTTCTTTCCGTAGCAAAGATGGACAGGAGCTTGGTGCACGATATGTGTTTGAATTATGATATATGATTGACAGTTCACTTCCGGTATATATTGTGTGAGGTGTGATCCTTTTCACGGCTAGACCTGAAAAATGAAATGACATATCCTTAGGCATGCCGCATTGATAATTGAAATAATTAAAGGAAAACGATATATTTGCAATTAAACACGCCATCGGTCTACGTTAGAGAGAAAATAACCGCGCTACACAGTTACGTTCTATCACGCAATTTAGAACACCTTTTCCTTATTCCCGGGATAAGGACCTCCTTTCTCTTATCCAATAAATAAATAAACCAAAACAATTATACTCTAAGCGGTACTCGAACTCTCGCCTTTGATGCCCTATTCACCGAGAAATCTAGGTCATAAATACAATATGTGGTAAACAAGATTTTGAAAGACGTAGTAGCTTAGCTTCTCACAATTCAACCACGGAACTAATATTTATATGCCATTGTGGTGCGACAAAATGGTGAAACACCAACCGAGACCGAAGTCCAAACTGTGTAAATTATTATTTCTGATATGAAATAACTAAAAGACAATAGAGCAGAATCGAAAACTGGCTCCCAAATAGTTAAAGAGACATCTTCCGTAATGCATGGTGATTGAATTAAAACTTGCGAATTCAATGGAAGAATCTTGGGCTAATTGGAGTCTTCGGGTCTGCAGTGACAGAGATTGAATGGAATCTAAAGAGAAAGCCTGTTTGCTTGGAGTACGTGATGAAAATGTACAACTTGAAAATAAACAAAAAGAATTAATCGATTCAGTGTGAAACCGATTTCCATGAATAAGAGGAAGGTGGAGTCTCGCCTCTGGTTGGACAGAAGACTGACCAATAGTTTCAAAGAGTTCACGGTGGTGGATAAATCACAGGTATTATTGACAAGGGTCGATTTATGTGCATGGACGATGTGGAGTAATCTACAGCTTAAAAATTTGGCTCAATCTAACTTTTTTTCAGACTGACATAAAATTCTTCTCGAATAATTTAATGCTTAAAGGCGTTCAATAATTACCTTACTGAGCGGAGAGCAGAATTTAAAAATGAAAATTTGAAAGTAAAACTAACAAACAAGTTCAAAACAATGTCTACCTAATTCAAGTTTCGGACTTCCTGTCACGTGCTACGAAATAGGCTTTTTTTGGGACATGTTCTTAGATCTTAATATTATCAAAACATTGCACATATCTGAGGCATTACGTATATTTTGCTTCTGCTTGCAAATGTGGGTACACCATTCCTGAATAGGTATTGTCGCCTATTTTCGGTCACTGGCTCTTTTTCATTTAATTGTTGCCGTGCTTCTTTATCTTTCGATAGCTAACAGAAACATTCACCGATTGCGAAGCAGTACGTATCATGAAAAATTTAATGAACGATAACATTTAAACATCCCGTGCACAGGTTCTTGGGAAAGTCGAAAGATATTACCATTTACGGAGAGAGCAAGGACGACTCGCATACAGACAAACGTTCGTTCCTCGACACCTAAGGTCATAGTCGATATATCGACATACGGAAACAAATTCCATCATTGTCGTGGAACAATAAGCTGTTCTCAAGTGCGGTTGAATGAATGCGACATACGATTCGTTTAATTAGACTTGCCATTGTTATGGTCATGGTTTATATCCTGTAGAATTATTATTTCTAACTCAATTACATTTGTGTATGGTAGGAAATTTTATTTGCCAAAGTTTTTTTAGTCAGTAGAAGAATGAATAATTATGGTCATTCCTTTATATCTGATGCAATGTACCACAAAAGTTACTCACGAGAGAAATTAAAAAAATAAGAAAATATACCTGGGATAAATATAAGTACGTATGTACTGACAAATAGAGCCAAAAGCACACGTACAGCTGCTTAGGTGGATTGAAACCCTTCTCTATAGCGCAATGACAGAGGAATCGTTTTTTTTCCAACAAAATATGACTTGAGAGGTTCGACTCTTGATATTACGATAAACTGTAAAAACAGGAAACTTTTACTCATTCAGCATTGCTCTACTCTTTTTCATATTAAGAATCAGCACGAACAAACTTTTCCTATAAATTTAGCTAGGCAATAAGAGGGTTATATTAAGTACGCTCACATAAGGCAGGCTAATAAATCTACTCTTATTCCAAGTATGGGGGGAAAATTGAATGGGTAAATTGTGATTACGATATTCACCGAGAGAAGGAAAATATTGTCGTAAGGTTATGCAAACTACGGAAGTGTTCAAAAAATGTTTTGACATAGAACAAAGAAATGACCGGAGGGAATACTAGAAGATTTAGTCGGAGGTTTTGCAAAAGTCGAACACGTAGGGCGTAAACAATTGAATAAGTTCTCACGTCACAAATGACCCCGTGAATAACCGAAAACCTTGCGAATTAACGCGCGGAATGGAATCGTTGTTTTCCATGCCCAAATAGCTTCGGGAGTGACGGCCGGTAATCGATTTGCCGACCGGAGACGTAATATAAGTATGCAAATGATCCCGGAGTGACCTTGTGGCCAAAATGTGGGCGAGCGTAAAACGAAGGAATTGTTCCGAGAAATTTCATCAGGGCGCTCGTTTTGTGTCTGTGGCGATGCCGATCGCATCGTGAGTACCACGGAGAGATTTTTCCGAGTTCCTTCTCAGAACTCCCGGGTATTTCCCCTTTCTCTCCCGGCGTCGGGCAGAGCAAGGTCGGACCCACCCAACCGCACGGTGAAAGGTTTTGCGCGGGCAGCCTCGGGTAGCGCGGGGGAAGGAAACGACCGGGAAGAAATTTCGGGGACTGAATATGCCGTGCGCGGAACGTTGTAGCATTCAAAAGAATTTAAAACACAATTACAGCCATTGAAAATCGGTCGAACATTCTATTAAGCAAGACTCACTTCCTCCTTTAGGCATTGTTGCGTCATTGCTACGCATACAGTTATCCGAATCATAATGTTTTAAAAATGAACTCGAATGGTAGATTAATGGAAGTTTATCCATCTTGTGCAAATGCTTCCCTAACACAGCCGTTTTCAATTTAAACATATTATATTTCTTAATTAAAAGTGTGGAAATTGAATTAATGGCTAACGTTTATGAAATAACGGTTAATTTAACCAATGAATTCAAACATAAAAAGTAAAAATGAACGATTTGAACAATGCTTAGGATGTCTGGTCAGGGAAGGCTTCGACTTTTAACAGGCTGTCAACAGTAAATGGGAGAAGTCCAAGCAACTGTGTGTCGCAATACATGCGCGCACTGAAGCATCCAGCAGACTTAATCAGTCAAATGTGTTATATAATTATGCGCATCTTAGAAAGCAACAAGTGACAAGAAGTGGAATATTACGATAAAATGTATTTGATGTGCATTTTATTCCATCACTTATGCATAATTTATTCTGATTATTAACAATTAGTGCCGAAAAAATGCTTGTAACCATTTCTTCCAATGGTACAACGGTTAAATGTCCTATGTAAGCTTCCACAAAACAAAGCTGTAATAAATGAGGGTATTATATTGAAGTATGTACAATTAATAATGTTGCATATTTCGATTCGATATGTATCGTATTTAAGATTGCACTCTCCATTATCTCTCATTTTATATTTTATGCATTTACGAGGATATGATAAGGAGAACTGCAGGTTTCCCCAAATTATTCATCTGACATCAGCATTTAATGAATGGCATTACTGTACCTGAAAAGCATTACTAATACCACTCCATCGATAAATATGATGCATATTACTATTTTGAAATCAGAAACGAGGGTTATCCAGAAAGTAACTTACGTTATATGTAGCGAGCGGGGGGAGCCGAATGATTGCTGTATTGACACACCACACACACTAGGGCAGTACGCTTCGAGCTGCAGTGTTGGGAAGGCCGCGCCGCTTGTTGTTGGTTTACAGCAGTGAGTCAAAATGAACAGCACCATAAGGAATCCCACCAAATGTAAAATACGTTTAATGATAAGGTTTATACTGGCCATAAACTTCAAAGCTGCTGACACTCATCATCGGGAAATTTGTGCTGTGCACCGACTAAGTGATGACTGACAGTGTTGAGCGTCAGTGGTGTTTAAGAGTGAACGGACAGTTGTCCAAGAACTGGCCATCCGTCAGTTTATCTGTCACATGGCCAACATTGTTTAACTCGCGATGACATAGCACTAGGACACGTACCCATGCTTCTCCAAATACACTGGATGAATGTAACGACCTCAAACCTGTGCATGAGTGTTGAGGGGGAATGTTACTTCCACATGTCACCAGGAGTGCTTCCGAAGGTCATTTTGTTTGTATTCTACGAGCAAGCATCTGTGCGTTAGTTTTCAGCCTAAACTCGTACAAAAAGGAATAATGCGACATTTTGTAAAAGATCAAGAAATATTTTTTTAAATCTGCTACGGCTGACTCATTGAAAAAATATTTCTTTATTGCTGAGTACTGGTGGGGCGCTCTCTTACCTATATGGGCAAAGAATGCATAAAAATAAGACTGGACCGCGTGCTACATAGTGCCTATCAACAGCCACCACATTTGGCTTCCAAGAAGTATGAAATGCACAGAACGAGTTCTTTCGGCAACCTCCGTGAATCCTTCAACCTCTCTCATCCCATGAAGTCCTAAGTAAGTCGGGATATAGTCAGCGTTGAAGTAGTTCAGTGGTAGCTCGTACCGTGGGAATAATGCTGCCTAGACATTGACGCCAATCTCAACGAATAGGCACTTTTATTAATCTCTAAAATCAACTAAATAACTCGCCTCTAGTTCTAATACCACAACTGAGGAAAAAACATTTGCACTTTTCCACGGATTTATCTGTGGGAAAGTGCAAAATTTGTTTTTCTAACAATGACGAACTTCCATTACATCTAGCCTGAATCTGTTGAACATGTCATAACTCATTATTCAATCAATGCCTTCCTTTAAAATTCTCAATAACCTGGCACAACGAACAACAGCAACTTATTGTCCACTGTATGCATTCATTAAACAAATAAATGCTAATGAAATTTCACAGGATGTCACTTAAATGAAATTAATGAAATTATGCCGCGTAACGTCGAGACAGAAAACCTGTCCAGCTGCTCTCACAGCAAGAGGTAGTCGACTTTAATTCCGAGTGTACTCAAGAAAGAAGAAATAGAGAATGATTATGTAATTCAAAGCCGAGTGACTATAACTCTTTAGTTGGTGGAGTGGTCTCTGACCAATCAGTGACGGCTTTGGCGCTAGCTAGAAACAAGTCAATTAAAAGTTCTACCACGGACGTCTCAGCGATTAACGCGCCCTCCAGTATTTTCAATGGCAAATTAGTTTTTCGCTACAGTAATTAGATCGATGGCATATGGAATACTATACCTTTATTTCTACTTAGCGTGAAGAAATGTATTTTTCCTTAGGGCGTTCTTACAATGCATCAAGACGCATAACTCGACGGGGGTAGTTTAATTCTGCCTCACGAGAAAATGCTGAGAGATTGGTCATAATCTTTTCTGAAATCATTCATCTCTGTGATTTAGCGTCGAAAGTCTCATTACAAGCACATAATTCCGCTTTCTGAAAGATGCCAAAACTGGTATTTCATCGAAACAGCTAGAACGGTAAAGTCGTAAAAAATACATTGCCATTACGTGGCAAAAAATTTCAAGTGATTATTTTTACCGAAAGATGTTTCACGACAGAAAAATAATATGTCGAACAAAAGAGCATTTAAAATGGTACTACAAAGAGATGAGTTTTTTTAACCTTGTAAGGAATTATTCAAAATCACGAGGGAAACCATATCCTGCCGAGAAAAAAAAACAATTTATTGTATTAGTTAAGATTTCATATTTTCGCCTGATTGGTATCACTTCACTTTTTGCACCGTATAAATTTAAAACTTATGGGATCTTAAAGTAGGCTATGTTCTAACGATATCTCATGACGATGCATCACTCGTCAGAGACATTGAAAATGAAACATTTCAACTTTCCTGCGGTAGCCGAAGTGGAAAATGTGAGTCACTGGGTGGAAATGGAAGTGGGAAAGCAACGCGTAAGACGTCTGGGGATGGAGATCTAAGACGTGTATAGATGCATGTCAAAGGTAAAACACCCCAGTTTTTAAAGTTAGATTTAACCTCATGGACTGCGGCGCTTCGCGAACGACTAAGAATGCCTGTGACATTGTATGCTCGGTATTTCGTCACAACATACTGTTCCTTTAAAAGCCCCCAAAATTTCAGATGTTAAGAGTCCTTGGTTTAACACGCTAAGGCACTCGGCCGAACATCGGGGGATCCGGGTTCGAATCCTAGTCGTGGCGAATGATTTTAACACTTTGAAAGTGTTGCACGTGTAAAGATAATGAGAGCCAATATTCCTCAGGATAACCATGTATCCCTGTAAGTAATAGAATGAATTTGAGTACAAAAACTTCAAATCCATTCCTCGTATAGTGAGTGTCCAGCAATTAGTCACGAAGATGAGCTAACCCAAATTCAAGATGGAGAAGAAAACAAGGAAGACCTGTAACTGAGTAACGGCAGTGAGAGAGAGAGAGAAAAACTTTTAAATGCACGTAACACGATGAACACGGTGTGACACAGAGACCTAGGTGAAACTCTAAAGAGCGTATCCCCTGTCAAAAAAATTATGATATCGTTAAGTCCATTGATCGACACGAATTCAATAGTAATTGAAGTTGGTGAGCGTACATCTACATCTACCTAATACCCCGAAAGCTGCCGCAAGGGCGTGAGGTGGGGGGTGTTAGGAGACACCACCCATAATTAAGAAAAAAACCACAAATTTATACAATCCATAAACAAAACATTGTAAACGTGCATGCAAAAACCCTTACACCCCACACATATGCAGACACACAAACTACCAACTAGCATACAGATACATCCGCAGATGCACCTAACATCTTTGCAATGTTTAATTTTGTTTCGACTTGTAAATTAAATGTTTTTAATATTTCTAAAAGACTTTGGCTTCTTACTATTATGACTTCTGATTGTTCGGGGAAAGTATGAGCATTTGAATCTCTCTGTATCGGAATCTATCTCCCTTATTTTATTTTTGTGGTCTGATCTACCTAAGTAGTGTGGGGCCATTATAATTCCTTGAGTGTCATCGTCAAACTCGTTTGTTCTGAATCTTTCTAAAAGTCTCAGTCTCGCTTGTTCTCTTCGTATCTCAAGTGGCTCCCAGCCTAATTCCCCTAAGAGACCTGTCACACTTGTGTTCTAATCATAACAATTTTTAACGAATCTGGCGTATTTCCTCCGGAAAGCGTAAGGACACTCCCCTCCTTATCTACCGAGTCTCCAAGGGAATCAAGTTCATGCAGTGCCAGCGTACTTCCTATTCTGAGGTTCCGGGTTCGAATTCTAGAGTTAGCAGAATTTTTCATAGGTATCCTTACATTGAGTGTCATGTGGAGAGCACTTCAAGTGGATTAAGCTCTCCATCAGATGACACGCCATTTTGTGTCTTTCATTAAGAGTAGACTAACCCCGGGTTTCCCACCACCCTTCCCCCATTTCCTGTAAAAACTATCTCTACCAAATTACGAACCTATCCCTAATGGTACAAATTACCCCAGCTATCACTTGTCTTCACTTAATGATTATTACTAGAATAACTGCCAAACATTGAATTAGGTTATGGTCTATGGCCGTTGCGGAATTAAACCGAGAAAATGGGGTGAATTGGATTTCGGGCTGCACCCTATTTGTGCATGCTTTTGTATTATATTTGCAGGTGCAAGTGTATGTTAGTTGGTAGTGTGTGTGTTTGCATGTGTGTGGAGTGTAAAGGTTTTGGCATGAATGTATAAAAACCATGTTTTGTTTTTGGACTGTATAAGTGTTTTTTTTTCTTAATTACGGGTGATGCCCCAACACCCCCCGCCACACGCCCTTGAGGCAGCTTGCGGGGTATGAAGTAGATGTAATGCTTTATTAATTCAGAGGTTCAGCGGCCCTCCGGCCCTAAAGCAATTGCCGTCCGTCTCAGTTGAGTGCGCGATTTCCTGAAAATCACGTTACCCGTTTTATAACTTGAATTTGAATAAAAAGATTCTCATACTTTTACTTTTGGCACTTTGGTCTCCGGGTAAGGTTCCGTTGAAGAATGCGATAAATTTTCACTCGGCTCAAAGGTCAACAACCCTTTTCCCACCCCCTAAAATATTAGGCACCGCTTCTTCCTTTTGATATTTTTTTCTGATGCCATAAAGTAGTGATAATCAGCTCTGCAAGTAATATACCGGGGTTTCTTTGGTGTTCGATTTCTTTCGTCATCCCGGAAATTATATGCCTTTCCGTTTTTCCCCTCTAACCCTTTCGTTGTAAATTTTATTGCGCTGGTTTTGAACTTTGGCTGAATTTTCTCAAACCTGTGAGTAGCCAATCCGAAAGCAGTGTCCTTACTCAGTGCCAAATTAAAAACACTTAATTCCTCGGAAACCTTTATCTAACATTTTTAAATAAATGGGAGTATGCTGCTCTATCTTATTGGAGAAATAGAGAAGAGTGTTACTCATAGAGAAGTAAGTGTCTGATTGTGAACTGGCGATAAGTTGGAGTTTATGAAGAACAAATGGAACGTAACAATTTGAGCAAATTGGCCAGAGTGAATGGACGACAAAAATGTGACGTGAGGAGAAGGATGAAACAGATATGGAGAGTTTGAGTGGAGTGGGGAGAGAGAATCCGAAGGCTGCAGTGGAAGGGAAAATGGTGGATGGGCGGGAAATACGAGGGTAGGCTGAAAACTAATGCACACATGCTTGTAGACCACAAACAAAATGACCTCCAGAAGAACTCCTAGTGGTATGTAGAAGTAACATTCCCCCTAAACACGCATGCGCAGGTTTGAGGGCGTTACATTCATCCAGTGAATATTGAAAAGCGGAAGATATGAGACGTGTTCTAGTGCTATGTCAATGCGAGTTAAACAGCGTACAGTTGTCGAATTTTTAACTGCTGAAAGAAGTGACTCCCACTGAGATTCATTGTCTTTTTAAGGCTGTTTATGGTGACGATGGTGTTGATAGGTCTACTGTAAATTGATGGAAGGTAAAATTTCGTGGTTGCGAGCCTGAAACAGTCATAATTGTTGATGAAACACGCAGCGGAGGTCCAATCACTGCCACAGACGATGAACACCGCAAACTCGTCGAAGATTTGATTCAAAATGACCGGCGAATCACTTAAAAGCGTATCGCAAACCATATTGGAATACTCAGAGAAGCTGTCGGCTTCATTATTGAACAATTGGGATACCGTACAATCTGTGCACGATGGGTACCACGCCGTCTCACAGACGAGAACAAGCAAAACCCTCTTTATACCCCCAATCTTGCGCATTGCGATTTTTATTTTTTTCCTCAACTCAAGAGACACCTCATAATAATAATGATTACACCTCGGACGATGAGGTGAAAGCAAAAATTCGACAACAGCACGCTGTTTGACTCGCGTTGACATAGCACTGGAACACGTCTCCATACTCCCGCTTCTCAAAATACATTGAATGAATGTAACGACCTCAAACCTACGCATGCGTGTTGTGAGGGAATGTTACTTCCACATGCCACCAGAAGTGCCTCTGAAGGTTAATTTGATTGATGTCTACAAGCATGTGAGCATTAGTTTTCAGGCTACCCCCATAAATATAGAACAAGGGAGTTACCGAATATTATAGGTCGATACGGAAACAGAACCAACGAATTTGGTTGTGATTCACGCTTGCTTGCCGACGAGTATCCATCGACACGAAGAATTAGAGCGTATTAACGATCAACTACAGAAAACTGCTGCTGGGATTGATGGCAGAAAGCACTTGAGAGAGCAAAGGAAGTGTGGAATGCGTTGGTGGGTGAAGAGTAAGATGTAAGTGAGGTGGGAAAACACGAGTTTAGAAGCTAGAAATGAAAGCGGGAAAAACAATCGGATTTTGCGATATAATTTACGTCATTATAACTAACCAATCGTTTAGAAATTAAAATGCACGCAGTTAAACGTGAAAAACGCCGGGAGATTCAGAGAAATATCAGTCAGATTACGATACATTGTAAGGGACGGATTTTGGAAAACCGCCATAAATCCACACTACAACCCTGGAGTGGATATATGGATAGATATCCTAATGCAACGCTGATTAAATGCAAAACGTATTCAAAAGGAAATAAATGTGTAGAAGAATAAGAAAATGAATTTAGAAGCTTTAATAGGGACGTAAATGAAGGAAGAATGTTTTACAAATGTCTAAGTGAGAGTAAAGGAATGGTCGGAGTAACGTAAATGAAAAGCGGGAGCATATCAATGAAGGATAACGGAAGCCGATGATAAAAAAGACTTATGGTGAAAATAAAAAGTATTAGAATGATATAAATTATAGAAAAGATATTTAGAATCATCAATGAGAGAAGGAAATTGAAAAAAACACACGCACAGAATTTACGAGATGAACGTACATTCAAAGAGTTAAATTACATACCTGAGCGAGCAACAATTAGGTTTTAAGTAATGCCATGGAAAGGCCAGGGTGTGTGGGTATGAAGATTTCACGAAGACAAGAGGAAGCGGTCGCTCAGCACAGAAAGATGAAAGGCCAATCAGGAAGTAGGTGAGGAATTCCCACGCACACTTCGTTGATAATAAGTACGGAGAAGTATTAATCGAAGCAGAAAAAATTCATGAAAAATAAGAGGTACTCGTAGAAAAACTATGAGGTGAAAAAATTAGCCCAGAGTGTTTACGTAGGACGGAACTAGGATTAGCATGGAGATAGCTTATGTCCAAGCTTATTTGACTGCCAGTGAAAAAAAACATCCATCTACATGAGAGCCCACGCAGGAGGAACTAAAAAAGGAAAGTGAAAACAATTTGAGGAAAGTGGTTTTTATTAAAAAATTGGCAAAATAATAAGCGTTCCAGGAAGAATTAAAATTGTTGAAAAGGATTTCACAAAGAGGAAGAAGTTGACCACAAGGACCGTAAGTACAGGGTAAAGAAAAGATTTTTTATAAATTTGCAATTGAGGATAGTATTTCATTACAACGAAACTTGGACGTAAAGGAAAGATGATTAACATAGAATAGATGCTTTGGAGAATTGTGGATGAAGAAGAATAGGAAAAGTGAAATGGACGGAAAGAGAAACAAAATTGGTAGGAAAGTGGGTTATCCGGACAAATTCTGTCACTTTTTGAGGTCGAAGGGAGTCCTGAACGTTCGGTATCGTATTCAAAATCTTCTTAACCCTCTCGAAACAACTGGTGTCACTCAAAAACGCCCGATCTACCCGTATTGTTATCAACATAAGCTGCATTGAGCCATGTCAAGAGCCTCTTTCCCAGTTTTACCCAGTTTCGCCCAAAATTTGATTGCGTAGCGCTGTCCCAATTACCGGTTCATGACGGAGCCTAATGAAATTACGTTATAAAGATTTCGCAAGCGAACGTTATAGAGATTTCGCACTCCGCAAAAGCTGGGAGCCAACAGCCACCGGCCTCCAGCCTTTCCTGAGAGTTCCCTCTCTCGAACCCAACCAAAGAAACCACCTCCCGTCCATCCTTCCAACCGGGAAAAAATAAGTTTTACTGCTTTAGGGACAGACCTTGTAAATGATGGTAAGCATTTTAAAAGTGGGGAAAATAATTCGGAATTTAAACAAATTTAAGAAAGACAAAAGTGCTGCACGCATTTATCACTGAAATATCCAATACGGAAACTGGAGCAAATGAAATCATTCCAGGATTTGGGAAGCATATTAACTTGGATTGGAAGCTTTACCGAGGAAATAAGAAAGAGAACACCTATGGATAAGAAATATTTTGGAAATCTGAAAGGAGTTTTGAGAGCCAGTAGAATTCTATTAGGATTGAGAAATATATTTAATAAATATTTCGCTCGGAGTTTGGTGTCTTATCGTGGAGAAATATTTAACAGTTAATAGAAAGATGAAAAGTAGTGGAAAATTAAAAAAAATGGCTGTGGAGAAGAATGTTTGAGGTAAAGTAGACTGATGAACAGGGAAAATAGGCATTGCGGATGAGTTCTTCCTGGTATTCTACCAGTCAAATTAGTTTTGGATTGACACACAATGAACAACAATAAACTGAAAACTGAACTAACTGCCTCTTCTAAAATATCACAAGCTGAAATCCGGCACTATATTTATCTGTTCTTTAATTCCACTTCAATTCTATCTCTCTTCATCCCGCTCAACATCCATATCCTATTCCTGGCCCTTCCTCGTTTGCCTAACATTCCCCCCTCTATCGCAGTCTTCAACATTCCACTGCCTATCAATATGCCCTTCATCCATTTCTCCTGCCTCCTTAGGATTCATCCCAACAATCCCCTCTCCTCCCCCACCCTACCTAGCACCTCCTCGTTTGTTCCTCCTTTCTGTCCACTTCAACTTCTGCATCCTTCTCCACACTCACAATCCAACACCTCTAATCTTCGCACCTTCTTCATCTTCGCATCTTCTAACCTTGCTTCAACAACCATGTTACAACGCTGTGAAAAATCACGCTCCATATCAAAGTTTTGATGAGTCTTATCTTAACATCCTAACCGAACGTTCTCAACCTCAACAAGTCTTCCTCTTACGCCCCTACTACTTACACCGTCTTCACCCAAAACACTATCACGATGGATAAACTGCTCCTCCAGATCTAATTTTTGCAATCCTATTTTATCGCATAACTTAGCCTTTCTCTTTAACTAAAATCTTATTACCTTTATTTTTCTTGCATTGATTCTCATCCCATACCCGTCACATTAATATTCTAACGCTAATTGTAATGATTGTAAATCTTTGGTCGAGAGGCTGGCACAAGATTAATTATTCGTGAACCTGATTTTATTAAGTCCCCCACCGACTTTCATTCCTACCTCCAGTTCTCTCAATTCTTCTTTTACCATATCTTCCACATGTATGTTCAAATTCATGAATCATAACGAGCGTCTAAGCCGTCTGAGACACCTGCAGAGCGCGGATAAGTTGAGTTCCGTCTCTGGAATCTACTCCTATTTACTGCAGAAGAAACGTCCATTGCACCCAATTAAACCTGCCAAACGACTTCTCTAAATATAGGAAGCGGACAGCTAATCCTGATTGTATTCTGTGTTCCTCTATAATAGTAGGATCATTATTACTATGGAAAAACGCGTGCCTCTCCCCTTCCAGACCAAACCTGATCATCCCCTAAGTAATCATTTGCCTTCCTCTCCATCCTCTTGTCCTATGATCCTAAGTGCTACTTTAGCTAGGAGTAAAAAGGGATGAGAATAACAGGAAAAATCTACTGTAATCTGTGACGAATCCAAGAGAGAAAGGTCTAACTACTTCTAACAATGGTCATATTATGAAATTAAACAGAGAGGCTTTAAACACTATTAGTATGGATACGTGATCTGTGCAATAAATGAGCGAATTGGTGCAATCTAGCGGCCATGACGCGGACTATACCCCCGACCACTAGCAACGCTAATTACCTGAGTGTGTTCAAAGTTATCAAGAAATTACTGAAATGATGACAACTGTTTACGGCGATAATGCTCTGAAGAAAACATCCATTTTTAAGTGAATTAGGCGTTTCATATTGACCGACAAGCCCCCATGGGCGATGCAAAGAACGACCTTAAACCACCTGTGTTGACGACAACTTGATCGTGTGTGGTCCCTTATCCTTACCGATCATCGAGAAACTGCCCGAATGATAGCTGATGAACAGAATTTAAGAAAATCAACAGTGCACACTATTTTAACCGGGCATGATGGCTGGATCCTAAATGTGATGAGGGGACATCACTGGGAAGATGTGGACACAAGAAATCAAGAAACGACGAGAAAACTAAAAAGCCCAACTGCGAGGACTTCCAAGGGCGCTTTAAAGAGTTGAAAAGAAGAAGATGGAATAAGTGCATAGCAACGAATGGAGAGTACATTTAAGGGAACAAAATCGATTTTGACTAAATTTTGCAAAATAAAGTTATTTTGGCCTCAGTTCGCGTATTTATTGTACATACCTCGGATATCTACAACGAATAATGCTATTTTCACGCATCTGTATTGTTCACATCGATCGATGACAAATGTTGCATCAGCATCTACCATCACTTATACAGCCCGCAATCTACTGACAGCTATACCGGAGGGGATGTGAACACTCTGTGAGAGGGAAGATGGGTTACCTCGACAGCAGCTGCTTTGCTTTGATCCTCCCTTGTACCCAGCAGTATTTGCTCATAATTCTAAGAATCGCTATTAATTTTGTTTTCAAATATTTATTAATCCAATTAAAGCCGAAGAATCAATTTCTAATGCACTCACTCTTGGAGCACTTCAAATAGTTCCGGTGCGTACCGTCAATTGGACGTACGTGTATATTTGTTTTCTAAAAACTTGCACGATTTTGTTTTCGTTATGGCTGGAACATTATATTCTGTGCACTTCTTCACTTTTCCCTCATGTCTCGTAAAAACATAATGTCAGAAAAGCAAGCCTTAGCCCAGGAAAGATTTATATCAGGCACTGCACGCGTCAAAGGTTAATGCAAGGACGTGTTCTGGAGGATAGTACCCTTTACCTTCCAAGGTCAGACGGGGGATGGCGCCTTGAGTTAAGGAAGAATGAAATGTGAATTGTTACTGTTATCACAATAGAAGAATGCACCCAGTAAAAACCTAACAACTGTACGAAAGAAGACACTCTCCCACTCGAGGTTTAAACGGAAATTCTTATTAAATATAATAATTGATTATTGCCCCAAATTAAATGTCATTCAGTAATATCGCATATTCAAATATTACTACTAATGTGATATGATAATGCTAGTTGTCTAACATGTTCAAGGGGTGCCAGAAAAAGCCATTTTTATATGATTGAAAATAATTCCAAGGCTAATGGAGCAATGATTAATTCAATCAAGGTAGACTATGGCGAAAGATCCATTAAAGAGATATAAATAGATAAATAAAACGTGTGTGTGGAAAGCTCTTCGGCGACGCACAAATAAATAAAACACAGATGTAAATGTGCCGTCAAAACTGCGATTCAGAACCAGCGAGTTTAACGATGACACAAAAGGAATAATAATGGCCCCACACTACTTAGGTAGATCAGACCGCATAGATAAAATAAGGGAGATAGATTCCAATACAGATAGATTCAAATACTCATTGTTCCCCGGAACAATCGGAAATCATAATAATAAGAATCCGAAGTCCATTTAGAAATATTAAAAACATTTAGGTTACACGTCAGAACAAAATTAAAAATTCAAAGATTGTGCATGTGTATGTTTGTTGGTAGTTTGCATGTGTGTGTGAAAGGGTTGGGGCGAAAGGGTTCGGGCATGAATGCTTACCATGTTTGGTTTGTGGGCTAAAAATTTGTGGCTTTTGCATGCTTTTTTTTCCCTAATTTACGGGTGATGCCCTAACACCCCCCGCCACACGCCCTGGCGGCGGCTTGCGGGGTATTGAGTAGATGTAGAGATGTCCTTTCTCTGTGTTTCTATGTTTAAAAAAATGTACATCTTAGTTTATATTAAAATATATACATGGATATATACATTTATAAAAAAATGTGTGGGTCGCGGTAGTCCAGGGGTTAGAGCGTTGGACTAATGACCAGAGGGTCCCGGGTTCGATTCCTGGGCGCTATAATGCCGCCAGTTGTAGGCGACTGATTGCTATCACGGTGGGAAACAATAATTGACACAAGCGCGATGTTTCAAAATTGCCATTCAGTTTCCAGGCTTTCGCTTGACTCACTTTCGTATGTACGGGTTGAACGTTGCTTTTTGGGTGGTGACCTAACACCCCCCGCCACACGCCCTTGCGGCGGCTTGCGGGGTATTATGTAGATGTAGATGCTTATCGTAGTTACAGTGACAAGGGTGTATACGAGTACATACATCTCGCCGAGACATGCGGTTTTTTTCTCTCAATTTTCTGGCGCTCATGGGAAACGACATCATAGAAGTGGACTAATCGAAACGTGCCCATAAGTTATACGCATAACAGGGTGCGTTCCGAAAGTTATGCGATTATTTATTTAATTAATGTATTGAACAGATGTGCATAAAAACTTAATTTTCTTCAAATTACTGTCCTTGGGCATCTACACATTGTTTCCAGCGACTTTTTCCAGTGTCTTTTTTCGTCCTGATGACCCTTATTCGGAGTCTCTCCAGCACATTCACGTAGTGAGCAGCATTTTTTGTCTCTTCTTGAGGAACAAGCTCCTTATGCGTTAAGCGCAACTTAAGTCGCCGCGAGCTTTATCACTTCCTTCCCTGCTTCAGCTAGAAGAGCAAGCTGGTATGGGTGATGATGATTTGAGAGTATTTTGTGAACATTTAGCCACCTTGCATAAAAATATATATTCCGTGATATGACATAGCGTTATGTAAGTAAAATGTATGTAAACACATGGTTTCAATTACTACCAGATGCGGGAAACAATCCAAGCTTTAAAATGGAGACAAAAGGAAGGTTACCGACCCTTCGCAAATGTCATATTGTCAGGACCCTCCGGCGCCCCCCTGGCGTCCCCTCGCCTCTTTACGCCCCCATAGACTGCAGCACCGCCCCATGGGGGGCGGTGCTGCAGTCTATGGGACTGCACTTTGGGAACCACTGCGTTATAGCCTTTTGCACACCGATCTAACTTCTTCCCCTTCCCCAAGTGTTCACTCTGCAACCATCCCACTATGCAGCCAACTATTACTACTTGGTGAATACCTACAGCTTTCCTCGTATAAATCATGCCAAGTACAAGGAAACTAGGCAATAGATTTAGATCTAGCAACTATGAGAGCTAATTATGAAATATCCTTCCCCAGGATATAGCTTAGCGTTAAAGTTTTCTTTTTTATGAACAGGAATACTGTCTATATGGCTGAAGATTGTTATTTTTTTTATAATGCTAAGAACACAGAGCGTTCGCTCAATTAGGGTTTCAATAGGAAGCCGTGAGGCGAGTGGCGGCAACCAGGAAAATGGCCGTCATCGGATATTGCGGGGCGCAGAACTTGAAGCTGATTGGACGGTAGCGTTAAACTGCTGTTTCTGTATCGGCGAATGCGTTGTCTTAAGAGGGATTTCCTTCTCATTTCTTAGAGGACGTGGTAACTAAGTAATAAGTTATGACGTGGGCTCAGGAAAAACGGAGGAAAAAAATACCGAAAATGTCGTCATGCTTCAATCCGAAAATGATAAAAAAAATTATGATCATGTCATGAATTGAGGTCTGCATCCATTAATTAAATGTCGTCAATGGCTTGAGTGGTGCCCGATGCCCCATTTTTTCTTCCCGATTTTTATGAACTTCTGATTTTAATAAACTCACTTGAATCGCTAGCACAACTTCATATCCTATGAGACAAGTAACGGGCCAAAGTAAAGGCCAACGAATTTGCAGTTTTATGTGTCGAAGAGTTGATCAGTACAAGAAAGAAAGAGTTGAAAGGATAGAATATTGTGCTCTGGGAGGCATCTAAAGAGTGGCCATTCCTTTGGTACCTAGATGATCTCGGCAATTAATACTATTGTTAACGATTAAAGATAACTCTGTATCCATTTCCTCCAAAATGTTTTTTTGATCGTGAAATATAAAAAATATTTTATTGGAAATGAATGATTTTTATCAAATATTTGTTTGTTCCACAAAGGTTTTCGACACTATGACGTAGGACGCAAATCATTATACAACGCCGCTCTCTATCGATAGTAAGGGATCACGGCAAGTCTTCTGAGAATACTATTTTAATCTCTTTTTTGCAAAATGGGGTTTTTCATTTTAATAAATAAGTTGATTGAAGAATTGAAAACCGTATTATCTATTCATGAAGATACAAATTGTGAGATTGAATTCCTGTGGTTATGTATTAGAAGGGCATTCGTATAGTTTTACAGCAGTGAAGGCATGTGCAAAGATGAAAAAAAAGAATTATATACATGTCGTTCCATCTTTACTCTGCTGGAGGCCAATTGTCCTGGGATCAAAGTGATTCCCATTTTTTACCATTTATTTTTTGAATTTAATATTTTAATTTAATATTTTTAAAATTTAATTAATACGACACGTTTAATTTTATCGCCTCTTTTCTCAGGGGTTAAATCAACTGAGTTCACACACCACTGCTACTCGAAACAGGGTTCGGAACCGGAATTTAGAGTCGGGGGAGGTAATCAGTACTCGTTCACCATTTTGACAAGGTAGAATAAGCAGAACAATGTCATGGTTGTAGGAAAAAGTACTGAATCACTGTTCATTGAAGAATTGAATGAATACACCACTAGGTGCGCCTGTGGAATAGCTTGTGCCCACTATTGCATACATTGTTGGCGAAACCCAGGATATGATACCAGAATGAGGCAATAAGACGCTCATGCTATCCTTAGAATGACTCAACCGACTCCGATTGGCTCGCCAATCCACCAATGAGAGCAGTCAGGAGTTTGATGTGACGCTTTATCCAAAACTCAAGGAGTACTTTAGAGTGCGATTCAAGTCGGTTCGTATGTGTATCATGAAATCTCAAATCGTGAAATCAACTCTGTGCCAAACAGAAAAAAAACTCTTAAGAGTGTCTCTGGGAACAACGAATAAATGTCAAATGTGTTTGGGTACGCGGTGGGATTAAATGAAAATGTTCCTCACGGTGGCCACGCTGGGTTGAAATAACTCATAGATCCCGCCATAACTTCTACATACAGCATGCAGTGAAAGGAAAATTTTGTTATTTTTAGACAAAATATCAAACCGAGGGATTTCACTGTTTTGAAGTCCGAACGACCAGTCCCGACCAGTGTTTCAGATGGTTTCATTTCGCGCCTGCATCCACACTTTTCCCGCGGAGCCACTCAAGAAAAGGAGTACGTGTTAGGCCACTGCCATTATTATTTTTGGCTAATTTGAATTTCGTAAGTGAATTTTTTTGCTGAAGTAGACACAATACGGTCGTAGTAAATCGATGACACGATGGAAAAATGTAATCTACCGTTGGCCTGTTCGACATTGGCATAAATACCCCGCGATCCACCAAATAGGTGTGTGGCAGGAGGTGCAAGCACCGGGTGGGAAGGGTAAGGGATAAGGGAGGATACTGTAGTGCAAGGGAAAAGGTGAAACTATTCTTTTATGAATTATTAAATAACATTCAAATCTGTATACATGATGGAGGAAGACTTAATTCAAAACAAGGGTTAATTCAGCTAATAAATTAGTTATTTGTTATGCGAAAAAGGTGAATAAAAATAACCACAACCATTTATACAACAGGCCTCCACCATGACAAGACAGGTCATGCAGAATTGAAATTCAGAGGTAGGGAATGTGACACACCGCCGTAGGCAGAGAGGGAGGCGTGAGGTATCCCCCCCCCCCCGGGGGAGAGAGAGACTCGAGGGATGGAAGGAGAAGCTTGAAAAAAACAAAGGACAAAGAAAGGCAGCCATTATTGTACCGAGCACTACAGTCATTAAATGGCAGTCCCATGAGGCCATGCGGGAAGGGGTTCGATAATAAAATACACGAAATTAGTGAAAGTGCTTGCATTTGGGTAAATCTCTAACCCTACAGTTACTATCCCATATTATCTGTGGGAAGGAGGAGTCCTTGAGTCTGCTGGTTCTGGCATATCTTTCCCGAATTTAGCTCCGCAAGTCAATTTCCTGAAACCCTCGCTTTGATCTCAAACAACCAATGCAATGCGGGATCTGTGAGTGGGTCAATATTACCAAAGACTTTTTTACCAACAAGCAACCCACCCCAATCAAACACCACTACTAATGATAGCCAAAGCTATAATAATTCACCATGTGTCAATATTCAAAACTACTGTGACATTATCTTCTATACGTGCATAAAGACTTAATAAAATGGGAAGATTTTCACCGTTAACTTGATGCATTCTGAATTTTCCTCCATTTTTTAATGGTCATTGTAAACTCATTTTGCTTCTATTCCCATCATTCTTTGGGTCCCTATTTCTCGACTCCTATCCAAGGTGAGTTCTAACCTATGCCAGATAACATTTTTCCCCATCTCTTTCATTCCAATATTTCCCCACCATTCATTTCATGAAGTCATGTTTCATTAATTCTTATGATTTGTTTCCACCATTTATGGTTTCATGTCTCCCAAAGTTTTTTACCTGTTCGTTAATGCTTGTATCATATCCTCTCCGAATGTACGCATGGGTTAGGATGCACAACTTTCTTTTCCGAGAAACAAATTACTGCGCATATATTCAGATTTAACTGAAGACCCCACAATTGATATCAAGCTCTTACTATCGCTGTTGAAATCAGAGATGTGGGAGGCACGCTTTCTGAAAGTACTGATAAACACAACATTTTATTTTAATTTTGATAGTGTGCTATACGCGCATAATGAAGTTTTCTAATACGAGTTGAATTGGAAGGATGAGTTAGTTGCTTCTCGGCCAAAATTACAACCAAATAGACACTGTGTATATTTGTATTTCTCTGTCATTTTTCACAAAAGAAACACTAAAAACAATTTCCGAAAGTGTAATATTTAAAAATTGCGGTTTACTCTTTGGGGGACTATTTCCCACCTGAATTCCTCGGCGGACGATTCATTAGCGAATAAATATTCGAAGTTATTCACGACTTTGACAACTGCCATTTGCAAATATTTAAAGCTATCTGTAAACGATAATGTAAATCAAACTCATCGTATATTTGTTAGAGAGTGATGCTCTTAAATACGAGGGCAAGTCAATAAATAACTCAAAATACTGAATAACTCCAACAATTAAGGCATTAATAGTCGAAATTATTATTAGGTAATCTACCAGTTAAGGTAGGTTTTTGGATGGACACAACTATCAAATAAACATTTTGTAACTCCAAACAAAACCCAATCCAGCAACCTAATCTACATCAGGTCCCTCTTCATCTCTGTGTACTTCTTTCTTCCCTTCATCCCGTCCAACATCCCTATCCTGTTCCTACTCTTTCCTCACTTGCCCAACATTCTCCCCTCTATTACCTTCTTCAACATTCCACTACCGCTCAATACGCCATTCATCCATTTTTCCTGCCTCCATAGGATTTCTCTCAACAAACCCCTCTCCTCACCCACCATCTCCAGTACTTCCTCATTTGTTTTCCTTTCGGTCCATTTCACCTTCTCCATTCTTCTCCACACCCACATTTCAAAAGCCTCCAATGTACGTCTATCCTCCTACTTCAGTGACCACGTTTCCGCGCCGTACATAGCTACGCTCCATATCAGAGTTTTTACGAGTCTTGTCTTAACATCCCTACTCAACGTCCCCGTCATCAACTCCCTCCTCCTTGAGAAAGCCTCCTTGCCTAGCACAATTCTTCTCCTTACGTCCCTACCACTTTGACCGTATTGGTCCAAAACACTTCCGAGATATGTTAACTGCTCTACCTGCTCTATTCTTTCCCCTCCTATTTTAATATTTAGCTTAGCCTTTTTCTTTCTGGAAAATCGCATAACTTTTGTTTTATTAATATTGATTCTCATCCCATATTTATCGCACTGAACCTCCAATTCACTCAGCAATGCTTGCAACCCCTTGGCTGACTGAGCAACTAATGCTTGGTCATCAGCAAACCTAACCGATTTTACGAATTCCCCTCCGACTTTCATTCCTTCCTCTAGTTCTTCCCATGCCTCTTTAATCATTTCCTCCACATATACGTTGAACAGCACCGGTGACAATGGGCAACCCTGCCTTACACCTCTTCCTAACACTGCCCATCCGGACTCGCCGTTCCCCACTCGCACCTGAGCAGTCTGAGACATGTACAGGTTGCGGATCAGTCTCCTGTCCCTCCAATCCATTCGTATTTTCTGCAATACACGCTATAATTTTTCCCAATTTACTCTATCAAACGCTTTTTCGAAATCTACAAAACAGGCAAAAACGTCCTGATTGTATTCTATATTCCTCTCGATTAGTGATCTTATTACTGCAATGGCATCACGCGTACCTCTTCCTTTCCTAAACCCAAACTGATCATCCCCTAAGTAATCATTTGCCTTACTCTCTATCCTTTTGTTGATGATCCTGAGAATAACTTTAACTGCGTGGGATATCAAACTTATTGTTCTGTAATCCTCACATGATGTAGCCTTTACCTTTTTCGGAATAGGAACTAACACCGATCTCACAAAATCTTCCGGCCAGATTCCTTCCTCATAGATACGACGAATCAGTCCATATAGAGTCTCCTTCCCACATTTTCCTAAACATTTCAACAGTTCGACAGGGATGTTGTCCACCCCCACGGCTTTATTTGCTTTCATCTCCTTTAATACCCTTTCTATTTCATCGTCGAGTATGCCTGGACCTAAGCTATCTTCTTCTACGTCATGTTCCTTTTCTATGTCTAACCTTGTCGGCCTAAGTTCTTTACCATACAGTGTTTTCCTATATTCCTTCCATCTATTTTTGATTTTTCCTGGTTCAACTATTATTTTACCCCACTTATCTTTGACTGTTAGCACAGATATTGCCTTCTTACTTCCCGATAATAACTTAACCTTGCTGTATAGAGCACCAATTTCACCCTTCTTCTGTAAACTTTCCATATCCTCGCATTGCGTTTTCCACCATTCTTACTTTGCTTTATTTGTGGTCATTCTCAATTTATTGTAATAACTTCCTGAAATTAATTTTTTTCCTAATATTCACCCTGTATATTCAGAGAGGCACTTATCCCAACACTTTACAAGTCCTTGATGGTCGGCAGATAGGGAATCTTGTTTCCTGTCGCAACCCAAGGAGTAACCTACAGCCTGCGGCATCATCAATATCGAAACGTCGACCACCCAAATGATTTCTCATGGGATCTAACGGATGACAGTTGCTCTAATGGGACTAAGGCGGGACTGCAAGTCGAATGTTCCAAGCGTTCCCAATGAAATGTTTCCACCAGCTCTTGCATTTGTCTTGCGACTGTTGGAGACTTATTCATTGACTTTTTCTCGCACTGTGGAAATATCGCATGATCATCTCCCATAAGTCACTGCTTTCCAACAAAATGTATAATTTATGAACATGGGAATTTTTGTTTGTCTTCTTAAAATTTTTAAGAGTTGGATTTAATTCAATGATTCCTTGGACACATTAGTTGATGGACGCAAATTTCTAAGGGGCTCAAAAAGCCAAATACAAAAATAAAGAATTTTGACCAGTTTATTCTATGGATCAACTGGTAACTTATGCCTTTGGGGTATGATCCGTGACAGGGAGTTGTATTTTTAAAATTGAATTTACGAACAGGTTTCGATGTATTACATCATAATGAGGTAACAAAATGAAGTTTTATTGAATTCATCATTTGGTTACCTGATGATGATTTTATACATCGAAACCCGGTCGTCAAATAAATTTTATCCCGTGGAAAAGTACTACTATCAGTTAGGTGTTCATTATGTGCGATTCCCAGCACATCACCCCTGCAACTACTCAATTTGTACAATTTCACCCTTGGGCATTTCCGTAATTTCTTCTTTCGTGATCAAGGACATTTAAAATGCTTTCTCCATATGCAATGGTTGAAATAATACAAAATAATCACACTAAAGTAGTATTCATCCTGATATCCCAGTCCGTATCCCGTCCACAAGGAAATGGAACACCCATGCTCACCCAAAACCATTGCAAAGTTAAAGGACAACGAAATGTAGTGAGAAATTTTGGCATTCGAGAAATTGAATTGAAATAAAAGTTTGAAGGTTTCCATTCGACTCAGCCTCTTATGAAAATAAAAAAAAAACAGAAAAAAAATATTCAGTAATATTTCATTAAAGCAAAAAGTTAGTTTTTGAGACTTCAATTAACTTAAAACATTTAAAATGTCTTCTTCCACTCGGTCTAAGAAAGATGACATAGGACCATTTTTGTTTTTTATTTTTCAGCCGTTCAACCAAATTTCTGTTAGGTTTGAGTTTTTTCTGGGAAATTCTAATGAGCCGAAGGAAACGATTTTTATGAAGTGGATAGGATGCCATTCGCCCGATGCAAGAATCAATCCCATCATCGGTGAAACTTGAGCTACTTTAAGTTTGAGATTCCAGGCAATCAGACATCTATTTCCCTTTTAGACAACGCTGAACGAGGGCCCGACTTTGTCGCCCTCCCGAGAATTCGTGAAAGAACCGACCCAGCTTTATTCCGTGCCGAAGCGGGGTCCAATTTTTTCTCCACGCATACTAATTATATGATTACATTCTGCCTTTGCGTCGATCGCAAGCCTATTCTTCAGACAAAAGATTAACGTTACACTGACGCGAACTTTCATGATACAATCTGCATAATGTACCGCAACCTGACGAAAGGGCGTGTGGTGGTGGGTGCAAGGTCACCATTCCTAAATGAGAATAAAAACGCGTGCAAAACCCACAAACTCATACCAATCTACGCACACAAAATCGTAAATATCGATGCAAAAACCCTTTATAACTTGCATGCATGCAAATACGCACACCATCAACTAACACACACATGGACCTAATGTCTAACCAACGTTTAATCTTGGCATGCAAATTAAATGCCTTTAATATTTCTATGGTGACTTTAGTTTCTTACTATTATGATTTTTGATTTTCCGGGGAGATAATGAGAATTTGCCGAAGCTCCCTTATCTTATCTATATGGTCACCTCTACTGAAGTAGTGTGGGGCCATAATAATTCCTTGAGTGTCACTGTTAAACTCGTTTGTTCTGAATCTTTCTAAAAGTCTAAGTCTGTTCTCTTTGTATCTCAAGTGGTCCCAGCTTAATTCCCTAAAATGCATGTCACAATCGTCTTCTTGTTATAACAATTTCATCAACGAACAAACACCGAGATACCAGGAGGTGCAAGGACATTTAGAGTAAGGGTAGAGGAGGTAGGACGTGCATATGTGTGTGAATGTGGGAGAGATCCTTAATGCGCGAAGACTGCTTTAGTGTAACTTTTCCGTTTGAAAAAAACGAAGGAGCTCTTACGACAACTCTAATTGCAGTCACGACGCACACAACAGACCACTGAAAAAAACAATAACGCTCTAATTGTGAGGAGAAAGACAACTTCCTCGAGGTATCATTGGAACTAGCGCAAGATATTCCGTCATGCCAATGTCATGTTCTAAAAAGAGCTTTAGCATTTTTAATTAAAATTAGCAATTTTCCACAAAAATAAAATTTATTAATACGACCGGTTTCAATGCAACTACATCACCTTCTAGATTGATGTAGTTGCATTGAAACCGGTCGTATTAATAAATTTTATTTTTGTGGAAAATTGCTAATTTTAATTAATCATGTTATTCCACCATATCACGCCTGAAACGTCTCTTTTTTTATTAGCTTTAGCATTGTCATGGTTACGAAAATCTACATAAACATTGAAAGTTTAAGCTGTTAGTTTTGCACGTAGATCACCCAGCTGATACGGTTTTGTCTGCTTGGCGCCAAATTCTCCTTCCCTAAATTGTAGCCGAAATATATACGTGGTTTTTTCCACGACCGAATTTTGGGTCAATGATAACTACGAATATGCGATATGCGAATAAGTATCCTGTTATTGTATATTTTTGCAATTACTTTCTTTCGGGTTATTTAAGTTTTTTCCAGAACAAGTTCAAACTAATATTTGTGTAGAATAAACTAATATGTGTGTATTTGTGTAATGATTGGGATTGTATTTAGGTGAATTAACCCATTTTTTGATTTGAGATTTAGTCTTTATTTGATATATTTTTACTAATTATTTTTCCCTTTCCTCTTCCTCTCTCACATCCTGCCTTATCACCTACCCATCCCACCTGTTGCTTGCACCCGCTGCCACACACCTTTATGGTGGATCACGGCGCATTTATGTCGATATCGATGGACATGCGTGGCTGGTGACCTAACACCCACCGCCACACGCCCTTTGCGACGGCTTGAGGGGTATTTTGTAGATGTAGATGAAGAAGCATGCATCCGTCACATGAATCGAAAAAGCATGAAAATCGATATAAGATAAAATAAAATAGTAAAAACAATACTTTGAGAAAAAAACAGCACTTTTCATTCCAATTATATTTTTTAAATGCAGTAGTTTTGGAGGGAATTAATATAGCTGTTTTTTTTTTCTTTCAGCAATGAATAAGTTCCACAAAGTCAAACTTGAAACTACGAACTTCATTGAAATCAATATCATAATGTTGCGTGCTGCTCAGTAAATATCTTGAAGAATGTCGCCGTTTGTTAAGATAGTATAAGTGTATAGTAGACATATGGCATAGTTGCTCAACCTTTATCGTCCCATTCTCCCCTTTCATTGTAGCTCGGAATATTATTCAAGCCTCCCCAAGAGACCTAGTCTCCCTCGAAAGGTGCATTCCAAACAACATTCATTCATCTATCGATTTCATTTCGTTGCATTCAATAAAATTCATTGAATGTCGCGGAATACATTATCAACAAACAATAATTTTCAGATGAATTAAAATTGGCAATTTTCCACAAAAATAAATTTAAAAATTTTTTTATTGCCAATTTTAATTAATCATGATATTCCACCATATCACGTGCCTGAAACGTCTCTTTTTATTAATTAATTTTCAGGTTGAAAATAATCCACAGAACATAAAAATTCACTGATTATGGGTTCAAATTCTTCGCTGAAACTCTGAAGTCTCTCTAAAGGGGGGAATATTTCTTGTTGAGAACCTATGGCCTAGAGTGAAGAGAAAATTGAGATGGAAACACGTAGAAGTAACGAATCTGAAACAGAACAACATTTGGTATTCATCACCACGCAATACGAAGTAAACTTATTTTAACCAACTGCAAATGGATAATAGAACATTATGAGACCATGTTCTTCCTTTTCATGTATTTAAAAGGAAGGTCAGGGCGTACAAAAATTTGCAAAGTGCAACTCACTTATTTCTCTAAAAGAGATTCAAGAGCTATTTTTCTTCTTGACTACTCCACCAAATATTTCTACACAGAAATTGACGACGAATGACAATAGCTGTTTCGCAAGATGGCATTTTCTAATCCGTTTTGTCTCAAGGTTGGTCCAATCCATCTAGTTCCTCTTTGCCGTAGGGTTCTCTCCATTTGGTTCCTCCTCTTCCACATTCCTCGTACTTCCTCGTTTCTTCATTCATCTGACCATTTCATCAATCTTCGGCACTCACCCTCAGCACTATGTTTTGAAGGCTTCTATTCTTCGTTATTCCGCTTTGCGAATATTCCGTATCCCTTATCAGTAGAAACCCATTCTCCATAGGGGATGTTTTGACGAACTGCTTCTTCATATGGAACCTCAAGTTCTTTGAACATAGCAGTCTTCTTCATGAATTGTTTCTTAGCTTGAGCTATTGTTCGCCTGATGTCGGTCGAATCTCTTCCATCCCAAGTTATACCGCTAGCAAGGTAGATGAATGGAAATATGTGTGTGTGTGTGGAAATGCATAGAGTCCTCGCTAATTTTCTGACAAAGACGGAGATCAATTCCGTCGAAATTATCAAGAAATAACGTGTGAGTGTTCCTTTTATGTGTTCTTATATTTTTTGTTGCTGTCAAAGTTTTTTAAAAAATATACACAGACATATACGAGATTTACATACTTATATGTTTATAAATATGCACAAGCACATATATACATGTATTTACATACGTACAAGTATACTCGTATACTCGCACATTTTCTAGTATTTAATTTCCTGGTCGCCTGCTTGACTTCAGCAACTCCAATGACGATAAAGCTAGACCTCAGTCAAGTAATATTTTCGTTCCAAATGGATGTTTATAGTAAATTGGCAATAATTTTCGATATTTTTATACAGCAGTACCACAAGTATGGAGAAAGTGATGAGCATGTCGCGTCGGAGTTTTCTTAACATAAACCTACTCGCACGAAATTACACGGCACGAGTAATGGGTAATGCGCAAGGACTCGTAAATGGAACGCAATGACCCTTAGCATTTCGAGAGGGTCAAAAGGGTGTCAAAGTAGCGAATTGGTTAATGGATCCGAGCCTCGTCGATCGTTTAATGATGAAAACACCAAGCTCTCCAAATTGGCGGCTTCCCAAAAGGCTTTAAGGGTGGTGTGCTAAAATCATGCGGAAGTTTTTTGCAAAATATGTTTGCGGGCTTAGGGTCGGAGGTCAGCAACTCTGCACAGAGTGTAAGATTCTTCCTGCTTTCGAAGATAATGAGAGAGAGAGAGAGAAAAGAGAGATAAGAGAGAGTGGGATGATGAGATTCGGTGATTAAACTTTCGAAGGTAGTGAGTGACTAGTGGGAATGTATACTTCGCCGACATGAGCGGTCACCGCCATTGTGAAGGGTTTGGAAAGTCGGATTTTCATGCTTGGAACTTATTAAAATTTGAAGAGAGTAATAAACTCCTCAATAGAATTCATAACTTTGTTGAAATCACTTGCTCCTGGCCCTGTTTTGCTTTACATGATAATATTAGTTTCCAATCACCGCAAATGAAACTTACTGCAGCTGGAGAAGGCCAGAATTACAGCAAGTAACTTCGTCAAACGGGTGGTGGGGAAATGTGATGAGAAAGTAAGAGAGAGGTGTTATTTTGCACTAGTTAGACCTCATTTGGAACATTCCGCAAGTATTTGGGAACCGTGGGAGAAAATTTGGCAAAAAGTATTAGATGAAGTCCAGAGGAAATCCGCCATATTCGTGAAAAAATTGTTATAATAAGAAGACTAGTGCGAGAGACCTTTTAGGGAAATTAGGCTGGGAGTAACTTGAAATACGAAGAGAAGAAGTAACAGTGAGACTTTTCGAAAAAATTCTGAACAAACGAGTTTAAGGATGACACTAAAGGAATTATTATGGCCCCACACTACATAGATACATCAGGCCATAAAGTTAAGATAAGATAGCAAGATTCCAGTACAGATAAATACAAATACTCGTTCTTTCACCGGACAATCAGGAATCATAATAGTAAGAAACAAAAATAACCATAGAAATAGTAAATACATTTAATTTACAAGTCAGGACAAGATTAAACGTTGCGTAGACATACGTTATATTCGTGGTTGTATGTAGATGTTAGTTGATAGTATAGGTATTTGCATGTGTGTTCGTTGTAAAGGTTTTTGCATTAATATATACAATTTTGAAGTAATGAGATCACTAATTGAGAGGAATATAGAATACAATCAGGACGTTTTTGCCTGTTTTGTAGATTTCGAAAAAGCGTTTGATAGAGTGAATTGGGAAAAATTAATGCGTGTATGCAGAAAATAGGAATGGATTGGAGGGACAGGAGACTGATCCGCAACCTGTACATGTCTCAGACTGCTCAGGTGCGAGTGGGGAACGGAGAGTCCGGATGGGCAGTGTTAGGAAGAGGTGTAAGGCAGGGTTGCCCATTGTCACCGGTACTGTTCAAGGTATATATGGAGCAAATGATTAAAGAGGCATGGGAAGAACTGGAGGTAGGAATGAGAGTCGGAGGGGAATTCGTAAAATCGGTTTGGTTTGCTGATGACCAAGCATTAGTTGCTCAGTCAGCCAAGGGGTTGCAAGCATTGCTGAGTGAATTAGAGGAGTAGAGGAAAGAAGTACACGGAGATGAAGAGGGACCTGATATAGATTAGTTTGATAGGTGGGGAGTCACAAAATGTACCTGAGGATGACGCCGTAGCGTCGAAACTAGTAGTATCGAAAATAAAGTGGTGGATTGTAACAAAGTTTTTCTACTTTCATTTATTAAAATGAACTTCCACAAAGTTGAGGCTGAAACTATTGAGATGTTTATTTGATAGTTGCGTCCATCTAAAAACCTACCTTAAACGGTAGATTACCTAATAATAATAATAATATACAATTTTGAGCGAATGGATTGGTATGAATTTGTGGGTTTTGCATGCGGTTTTATTCTTGATTACGTGTGGTGTCCTAATACCTCACGCCACACGCCCTTGCGGCTGCTTGTGGAGTGGTACGTGGATGTAGGTATCACAAACTCAAAGGTCCAAGCGTACGAGGTGGGCGGAATTCGGAACTACTTTTATAGAGTGTATGATCACACTCTATAAAAGTAGTTCCGAATTCCGCCCACCTCGTACGCTTGGACCTTTGAGTTTGTGATACCTACATCCACGTAGCACTCCACAAGCAGCCGCAAGGGCGTGGTGATACTTCTGCCGATATTTGTTTTAGGAATGATTTATAACAAATATTTCTTTGTGTAATACACAGGGTGTTGTGGCATAATTTACTGATTTGAATCCAAATCCCCTTCAATTCAGCTGCTTATGATGCCGCATCCTGTAATAAGGAACTAATTGACGAAATCGAAAGAGCATAAGATACCCTTTGCTGAGTGCCAAACACAAATATTTGGAATCGACAATAAATTTGTTTGTTGGTAGTTGTTCTGTTTGCATGTGTGTGGGGTGAAAGGGTTCTTGCATGAATGTGTACCATGTTTGGTTTGTGGAATATAAATTTGTGGCTTCTGCATGCGGTTTTTTTTTTCTTTCTAAATTACAGGTGCACTAACACCTCCCGCCACACACCCTTGTGGCGGCTTGCGAGATTTAAGTAGATGTAGATAAATATTAATTATTGCGCATTGCATGCGCGCTATGCATTGGCATTATGCCAATTTTTTTCTGTACATTAGAAAACCGGAATAAATTATTGAATATAACATCGCGCGTTGATCAACAAGAAAGTATCGATTAAAAAGCATGAATTGCAAGTCACACCTATGGGCCTCAAATGCAGTTTTTTTAGGTGATTTTGGTTGCCTAAAAACCCGTACAAACCAAAGAATAACTCTAAAATCCGAGGAATTAAAAACGGCAGGATTCTCATGTTGTGAAAATATAATGAAGATAGTCTTTACAGTCCCTCCCATGGACTACAACCTTGTCGTGGTGGAAGGGCTTGAGTGTTCCGATGACCCCTAGAGCTGTGCTGGCGGGAGTAATAATAATTACTCCTGGAAGGGTCACCCATGCCAGATAGGTCGAAGGTTAGGAGCCAGACGAAAGGTAGTCCACGCAGCGTCTGTTCCTCAGTGAGGCGGCTGCAATGGCGTCTGACCCCAGTGGGGCGGCCATTAAGTGATGGTGTCACGTTAAAAACACTATTGAGGAAGGCAACGGGAAACCACCTCAATTATGATTCCCAAGAATATTATGATGGGCACTATAGATAATATGAGTCCTGGCAACTACGGGACTCGGCCCAAGAGGCCGTGTGTCGTGCCCGGCAGCGGGAGAGGCAAGGCTTCCGCGGTCGTCATCCCACGAAACCCTTGCAGGGAAGAAATAACTTCAGCAGGACAGAAGACTCAGAAGAAGGCGAAAGTAGTAAGAATAGGAACCTGGAACGTCAGGACAATGTTGAGGAGAGGCAAATTAGAAAATATTAAGCGAGAGATGGAAAGAGGTAACATAGATGTTTTAGGCCTCTGCGAGGTGAGATGGAAGGATAGCGGGGATTACTGGAGTGACAATTATAGAGTAATATACAGCGGCGGGGACGAGAGCCAACGAGGGGTTGCCGTAATTTTAAATAAAGGGGTAGGAAGAAGCGTAGTCAACATAGAGCAAGCGACAGATAGAATTTTACTCGTAGAGACTAAAGCAGAGCCGACGAACTTGGTCATTATTCAGGTATACATGCCACCGAGCAACCACAAGGAGGAAGAAGTCGATAGGATGTATGATGAGTTAGAGGATATAGTCACGAGTGTTCCTGCAGGGAAACATTTAATAGTGATGGGGGATTGGAATGCGACGGTAGGCGAAGGAAGAGATGGTGGTGAGGTGGGGGACTATGGGTTAGGCACGAGGAATGAACGCGGAGAGAAAGCAATTGAATTCTGCAGGAGACAGGGGTTAGTCATCACTAACACATGGTTTAGACACCACAAAAGGCGTAGGTATACATGGAAAATGCCAGGTGACTCAGAAAGGTATCAGTTAGATTATATTATGGTTAGGCACAGGTTTAGGAACAGTGTGATAAATTCGCACAGTTTCCCAGGAGCGGACGCGGACTCTGACCACAATTTAGTTGTTATGAAATGTAATGTTCGTTTCAAGAAGATAAGGCAAGGGCGGCGGGTTAAAAAATGGAATTTAGAAGCAGTAAATGAATTAACGAAGAAGGAGTATCAGGAGGCTGTAGAGAAAATGATGGATGACGGTAAAGAACTGAGTGCTATCGAAGAAAAATGGGAATTTATCAAGAAAGGGATATTGGAAGCCGCTAAAGACATTAAAGGAACCGTTAACGGGAAAAGGATAAGGAAACCATGGGTAACAGATGAGATGATTGCAAAGATGGATGAGAGAAGAAGATGGAAAAATGTAAACACAGAGTTAGGCAAAATGAAGTACAAAGAGTTAAACAATAAATTGAGAAGGGCCACAAATAAAGCAAAAGAAGAATGGTGGAAAACGCAATGCGAGGATATGGAAAGTCTACAGAAGAAGGGTGAAATTGGTGCTCTATACAGCAAGGTTAAGTTATTATCGGGAAGTAAGAAGGCAAGATCTGTGCTAACAGTTAAAGATAAATGGGGTAAGATAATAGTTGAACGAGGAAAAATCCAAGAGAGATGGAAGGAATATATAGAAACACTGTATGGTAAAGAACTTAGGCCGACAAGGTTAGACATAGAAAAGGAACATGAGGTAGAAGAAGGTAGCTTAGGTCCAGGCATACTCGACGATGAAATAGAAAGGGCATTAAAGGAGATGAAAGCAAACAAGGCTGTGGGGGTGGACAATATTCCTGTAGAAATGTTGAAATGGTTAGGGAAAGGTGGGAAGAAGGCCATATATGGACTGATTCGTAGTATCTATGAGGAAGGAATCTGGCCGGAAGATTTTGTGAGATCGGTGTTAGTTCCTATTCCAAAAAAGGCAAAGGCTTCGTCATGTGAGGATTACAGAACAATAAGTTTGATATCCCACGCAGCTAAAGTTATTCTCAGGATCATCAACAAAAGGATAGAGAGTAAGGCAAATGATTACTTAGGGGATGATCAGTTTGGGTTCAGGAAAGGAAGAGGTACGCGTGATGCCATTGCAGTAATGAGATCACTAGTCGAGAGAAATATAGAATACAATCAGGACGTTTTTGCCTGTTTTGTAGATTTCGAAAAAGCGTTTGATAGAGTGAATTGGGAAAAATTAATGCGTGTATTGCAGAAAATAGGAATGGATTGGAGGGACAGGAGACTGATCCGCAACCTGTACATGTCTCAGACTGCTCAGGTGCGAGTGGGGAACGGAGAGTCCGGATGGGCAGTGTTAGGAAGAGGTGTAAGGCAGGGTTGCCCATTGTCACCGGTACTGTTCAACGTATATGTAGAGGAAATGATTAAAGAGGCATGGGAAGAACTGGAGGTAGGAATGAAAGTCGGAGGGGAATTCGTAAAATCGGTTAGGTTTGCTGATGACCAAGCATTAGTTGCTCAGTCAGCCAAGGGGTTGCAAGCATTGTTGAGTGAATTGGAGGTTCAGTGCGATAAATATGGGATGAGAATCAATATTAATAAAACAAAGGTTATGCGATTTTCTAGAAAGAAAAAGGCTAAGCTAAATATTAAAATAGGCGGGGAAAGAATAGAGCAGGTAGAGCAGTTTACATATCTCGGAAGTGTTTTGGACCAACACGGTCAAAGTGGTAGGGACGTAAGGAGAAGAATTCCGCTAGGCAAGGAGGCTTTCTCAAAGAGGAGGGAGTTGATGACGGGGACGTTGAGTAGGGAGGTTAAGAAAAGACTCGTAAAAACTTAATATGGAGCGTAGCTATGTACGGCGCGGAAACGTGGTCGCTGAAGCAGGAGGATAGACGTAGATTGGAGGCTTTTGAAATGTGGGTATGGAGAAGAATGGAGAAGGTGAAATGGACCGAAAGGAAAACAAATGAGGAAGTACTAGAAATGGTGGGGGAGGAGAGGGGTTTGTTGAGAGAAATCGTATGGAGGCAGGAAAAATGGATGAAAGGCGTATTGAGCGGTAGTGGAATGTTGAAGAGGGTAATAGAGGGGAGAATGTTGGGCAAGCGTGGTAAGGGTAGGAACAGGATAGGGATGTTGGACGGAATGAAGGGAGGAAAGAAGTACACCGAGATGAAGAGGGACCTGATATAGATTAGTTTGCTAGGTGGGGAGTTACAAAATGTTTATTTGATAGTTGTGTCCATCCAAAAACCTACCTTAACCGGTAGATTACCTAATAATAATAATAGTCTTTACAGTAGACTCTTCCTCCTCCAATATAGCTGAGCAATTTCACGGACTGAAGGGCTGAGGACGAGGGCAAGCTACCGACTCGGGAAGCCGACAGTGCGTGGCGAATTCCCCAAATATACGCAGTTATCCGTATTACCCGTCTTCGGAACGGATGTGGTGTCACTGATGGGTATTTGTATTTAGACAGTCCGTGCATCACGATCACCCCAGAACGTTTAGAAAGAAGCTACTTTGGGACAAGATGACCTTCTAACCCGAAACGTTTGGGTGAGTCGGCGAGTGTATTACCCACCTGGCCATTCCAACTTTGATGTTGTTAGTACTGCGTTTTCGCCACCCATGCACGTATTTCGCTGCGGGAAGTCGTGATTTTCTTATCAATAATTTCTACATCTACATCTGCATCATACCCCGCAAGGGCGTGTGGCGGTGGGTGTTAGGTCACCACCCGTAATAGGGTACAAAACCACATTTAAAACCAACACATACATGCAAAGCATACCCACAGCGGCGCCTACATTTATGCAAAAACCCTCTCATTTTACACGGATGCATACACATATAATAACAATTGCACCTTAGGATGCAGTAAGAAATTTATCCAATAAAGTGATAGCCAGAATTTGAAAAGTAAGAAGGCGAAATTTCACTACCGCATGGACATGAAACATACAATGGCCTCCTCCCATTTGATCATTTGACTCGTCGTACCCTCCAAAAGAAATTTTATGAGGTTTCTCCTCGAAAATGACATTTAAACTGTAGCACACGTGTGGCCGCTCGCGTTGGGGAATTAGCACAACTCTACCAAACCATATGTCGAATTTTCGAATCGGAAGAAGTAGGTGGTGGTATTATATCTTAACACAAAAGATTTAACAGGTATTGACAAGAGTGCGGAATGAGCGGTGAGAGTAGCATTTGGAATGTACTATATGTTTAGATAAAAATAATTTGTGACACTCGTTTCAGATCAGAATTGAAATAATCAAAATTAAACCACACCAAAAATTAACCAAAACTAAACACGCCTTGGTTTTCAAGTCTTAACCTGACAAGATACAGTTCGCAACCCCACATCACAATTAGCTCTTCTTCAGACTTCCCTCCTCCACTCTCCCACCCAACGTCCTCCCTTCTATCACAGTCTGCAATACCGTGTCACACATCAAAATGTTCTGCATCTACCTTTCCTGCCTCCTTTGGATTTCTTCCGACCTCCTCTCCCATTGCACTTCCTCGTTTACTTTACTTGCCGGCAATTTACTTAACCGATTTACCTTTCCCAACCTTCTCCACGCCCATATCTCAAAAGCCTTCAATCTAAGCCATTCATCTTGTCACAACGACCAAATTTTTGCGCCGTAAAAAGCCACACTCCATATCAAAGTCCTCACTTATCTTTTCTCAACATCCTAACTTCACTGTCCGTCCCTGTCATAAACTACCGCCTACTTGGGAAAGCATCTCCGCCTGTTGAAATTCTTCTTCTCGTGTCTCTGTTCCTTGGGTTATTATATTCCAAACCACTTCCAAGAAAGGCAAATTGTCCCCCAGAGCATACATTCCAGTTTTAACGTTATATTTAGCCTTCTTTTTTTTCGAAAATCTCTTGAACACTATAATATATTTTAATGAAACTTCATAAAAAATTATCTTGAAAACCTTTTACTACAAACGTATAAACGAGGGTAATCCAGAGTGTAACCTCCGTTTTCGTGAAGCGTGAGCACTAGTGGAGAGAGCCGAATGGTAGCTGTATTGACGAACACAGCATGTCAGTACGCCTCGAACTGCAGTAGTCGGAAGGTCGCGACGCTTGTCGTTTGTTTACAGTAGCGAGTCAAAATAAACAATCCAATTGAAGTCCCCGCCAAATTTAAAGTTCGTTTTGTCATAAGGTTTTTACTGATAAAACAACTTCAAAACTTCTGAAATTCATCGGAAAATTATTGCTCTGTATATGTGAGGAGTGGCAAGAATTGTGCGTCAGTGTTTTGTCGTTCGTTTAAGAGTGAATCCGAATCTCCATGATGGCCTGTGGTGAACAATGAACTGCAACTGAAAATTGATGGAAAAGTTCGCGAAATCGTTTTGCGGTAACTAAAATCTTTAGAAAGATTCCACAGATTACTAGGCCTCTGTTGCATGGAAAGACGACAATAAAGTTAGGTTACTACGTGTCTTGTATAACGGAGGTCACTTTCTGGGCAGATATTTGGCGGGATTTTCAATTGTGTTGTTCATTTTGACTCGCTATTGTAAACAAATAACAAGGAGCGAGGCCTTCCAACTAGTGCAGTTCGAGGCGTACTGGCCTACTGTGTGCGTCTATACCTGTACAGCGACCATTCGGCTCTCTCCACCAGTTCTCTCGCTACATGAAAACGGAGGTTACTCTCTGGATTACCCTCGATGTCCAATTGATTTATTAAATATACCTCGAGGCTTTGTATAAAATTAATCGGGTCAATATTTAACATCGAAGGATTTGCTGAAAATGTTTAATCACTACCGCCAAATTCTGCTAAGGTTCTATCGATTACATACAATAAACAATACATTACATACAAAAAAACAATACATTACATACAAAAAACAATCGATTCATAAGCAATAAACCAAACATGGAATGTTATTACTCCGAATCTAGACACGAAGTCACTGAATCTCACGTCCTTATGTTTCTAGTATTTAAGCGCTCTAGATTCACCTCCCGCACTTTCGAGACAGTACATGTTACTTGCCATTATATCGAAAAAATCGAAATCTATATAGATATGTGATTAAAAAACAATTTATTCAAAATTTCGTTTAAAACATGTGAACTTTCAGAGTTTCGCGTACGACTGACGCAAAAGAATCCATTACTGTTTTTGGCAAAATAAAATGCAATAATTTCAAAAATGCATTCGTTCTAATGTATTTTTAATTTGATGCGGTCGAGCTTTGGAAAGTCCACTGGGACTAGAACTACCCCCCGAGTATGTGGAAATGCTAATGGTATCCCCAGCTCCTGCTTTTCGTTCTCAGACGTCAAACCAGTAAAAGAGAAACGCGTCCGTCGATTAATCATATCGTTGCTGTGGCATTCTAAGTCCGAAGGGTGGCTTGGAAAGGAAAATTAGATCGTAAGGCAAGGAGAATATTAGCATTGCCAGCCGAATGAGCAGGTCAAATCGGTCACTACCCTCGAGGTTAGAGGATCGGATACGGGTAACGCCTTTGAAAACCCTGTTTTTAGTGCAAACCGTGCGATATGTTTTGTACTAGATTTTGAGAAACCACCGGTGGCACAGGGAAAGGAACTGGTCTTCACACCTTGACTGGACGCATTTCGTACGCCTCAGGGCTTAATAAAAAGGGAAATTTACCTTCACCCATCACAACCATCCTTCGGGTTGATTACTGTGATGGGTGTTTTAACCTGCGACCCTCCACGGGTGCGGGTGGCAGGAAGCGTTAGGACCACCGATCATATATTTCGAAACTTTGGATAGTTTAAGAAACTATGTATTCTGAAACGTGTCTATCAAAATATATGAGGGCTGCCCAGAAAGTAAATTAAGTTTGCGTGTAGCGAGCGGAGTAGTGGGAGGAGGCGAATTTTCGCTGCATTGACACACCACACACAGTAGGTAAGTACGCCTCAAACTGCAGTGTTTGGAAGGCCGCGCCGCTTGGCGTTTGTTTATGGTAGCGAGTCAAAATGAACAATACCATTAGAAATCCCACCAGAAGTAAAATCCGTTTAGTGATAAGGTTTTTACCGGCGATAAACTTCAAAGCTGCTGACGTTCATCATTGGGAAATTTGTGCTGTGCCCCAACTGAGTGATGAGTGACAGTGCTGCGCGTCAGTGGTGTTGTTAGTTAAAGAGTGAACGGACAAATGTCCATGTTGTCCAAGAACTGGCCATCCGTCAGGCCATCTGTCACAAGGCTAGGCCGACCACTGCGGTCCTCGTCGTGAACATTGGTGCTTTGGCCATTTTTAAACTGAATGCACCACTGCCTCACTCCACCTTCACTCATAATCCGTCTCCGTACACTTTCACAAAGTTGCCTTGGAATTTCAATTTGCTTGTCTTTTTTTTCTGGTAAAAACCTAATCACTGATCTCGCGGGATTTTCTATCGCAGCGCACATTGTAACAGCTCGCAGTGAGCAAAGTACGCAGAAGAACCACAGTCTGCACAAACTACCGCAGCAGGATGGATGCGCACTGAGTGTAGTGACGTTTAAGACACGAAGATGGTAGCTCTAGCCCTACCTACCTCGACGCTAAACCGAAACGTAAGTTACTTTCTTGACCGCCGTCGTATATTGGACCGTAGATTGCTGTGAAAAATAACAATCCATGAAAAGGAGGAACAAAGGTAAAAACAAGGGCATAGTGTCAGCCGGTGTGTGTCACAAACGATGGCTAAATAAAAGGGAGTGGATTTGAATACCGTCTCTGGTCTGGTTATAATGTTTCCGCTAAAACAATTATTCTACAAACGTTAACACTGCCATCGGAACATGTAAAGCCCACTTAAGATTGTCTGAACTATTTGTGCATGTATTCTACCACGAAGAAATGAGCTATGGATGATGATCCCTGCATATTGTCATGTTTTCAAAATAATCCATACAGGCACCTTTTGCACGTACTTCCCAGGTTATGATGAGGGATTTTTCAAGCTAACATGTCATCCGTCGAGGAATCTATTTCTCTGATTTCGAATTCATGTTCTTCTGGACCTTCTTCAATACCACCGTCTTTGCCTTGTTTGAGCGAATCACTCTTCAATTCCTTTCTCAATTCTTTTGTTTCGCTTCTTCAATCCTTTTTCCCTTCCCCCCTCTTCTTTTTTTCATGTTCTCGTCCCTCCTCTTTTCACCCACGACCCCCCTCTTCGGCGAGGATGTGCAACTGCATTATTTATATATATTTACATATCAGGGTATTCCTGCCTATACGATCATATTTTAAAGACATATCGATATTTTTTCATGTTTACAAGGTCGATTCATAAGTAATTTTAAGGGAACTACATTTTGAGAGCCTATCATAATTGATCATCATTGGACGATATGGTCCAATATGGATATGGATTAATCATCGATTGGACGATATGGTCGAAAAATCGTAATCGCTCGATAAAGCAAGTCTTGTCGTAGATTACAATGATGACGTTGGATGGATACTCTTTTATTTGGGCAGTCTATGCTGGAACGTACATATCGTGTAACTCTCTATTGTAGGGATGGCTTGGCCGCAAATGCACGCGATGTTACGGTCGACAAAAAAATAGCTAAAAAAGCTGTTTTTTTGTAACATAGGTCCATGAGTGGAGACCGCAACATGTCCCCACACCCACATGGTGTTAGGCGTAGGCTTTAATTCAGGTTAAATTTCCTGCGTAAATTTGAGGCAGGTTACTTATCTGAGGATGTTAAAGACATTACAGGGCCCCACTTACAATGGTAGATCAGACAGCCAACGTAAAATCGGGGAGATTTATTGTATAACGGATAAATTCAAAATGTCGTTTTTTCCTCAAACCATTTGAGATCAAAATAGACCGGACAGTAATCCCATAGGAGATAATTATAACTGATATTTTGTTGATATTTTGCATGTTATTATTTTTACTTCATTGACCCATCTTTTGACAGGTCTACAGCATGATTTGAATATACGTACGTACCCTGTTATTAAATATTGTTGCACGTAAGTATTTTCTTTCGTTTGTTTAAAATTCATCGAGTGCATGAACAAATGAATATTTGTGTAGAGGCAACATGATTTTGTTTTGCATGTGGTTTTATTCTATTCTACGAGTGGTGACCTAACACCCCCCGCCACACGCCGCCACAGCAGCTTGCGGGGTATTATTTACTCGTAGATGTAGATTTTTCCTACGTCGAGTACGGATTACACCTATTTTCTCTCGGGATATCGATTTTTGTAATCGCCGTCACGAGATTGCTAAACCATAGTCCACGTCTGGATATGGTTTACAGTGTGCGTTGCAAACAGTACTCATTCGTTTTTTAAAAGTAATTTTTAAGTCATATCACACGAAATTGGGTTTAGTTCTCTATGAGCTCCACCCTAACTCATTAAACTGATCTTCGGGTTGACAACTGCGGAGTGAGGCAAATCGCCCAATTTCATTCACCTTCTTTACTTCCTAGTCCTTACCACGTCTGGCCGGTATATCAGATTACCACCGTTCACGGCTGTCTTGATTTTGTATAATGTTTACTATCAAAGCAGCATTAAGACATCAATTTATGCAAATGGTACAGACGAACCGCATCAATCCGACCAATGACATTTGGGCTTGTGCATTCTGATTTTATTTCTATTTTCTTAATGAAACATGTGTTACGAAATCGAGGTAATGGTCGAAGAAGCCACCGGAGCAAATATTTCGGGCGGGTAAATATTTATTAATTTTATTTGTTTCTTATAACACAGTACCCCGCCAGCCAGGGTGTGTGGCAGGAGGTTATTACACTCCGGAATGATTTTGACCCAAAATACTTTTCCCCCCTACCGTGGTTGGATATTATTCAGATCCTTTATCGTTCGTGGAAAGAATGACATCTTAAATCTATCCGTTCTACACTTAATCTCTCAAATTTTATTGACATGCTAACTGCTCTAATAATTTGGATACGCTACTCAGTTTATCATAACAACGTTTTACAAATCTAGCTCCTCTACGCTGCACGCGATCCAATTCGGCAATCAGTCCAACTTCGTGAGGATCCCATTTACTTACATCATATTGTAAATTTGACGAGGATCCCTCCGGTGGAACTGTTTGGAGAACAAAGGACCCATCGGAAAGTGTAACAAAGTTATTAATGTTGGACCAAAGACTTCAATAGATGAGCCTGGCTGTTATTCGGCACATGCGCATGTGTGAACGGCAGCACTACGTATTTTCACAGCATCCGAAGGTGGGATAATCTGAAAGACGAAGGAAGCATCACTTTCCAGATTTAACGAGGGTGCTAAAAAGCTAAAAATCTCCACCCAATTTTTATTTTAGCTCTCAAGCCGATACTGGGCCCATCTAATGCGAGAAGTGAAACACCCTTAGGCACTCGCAGAAACGCCGATCTAAAACGCGGGAGACTACAGGTTGCCGTAATTCGTGAGGAGTACTAGCTAAGGATTAGTGTTTGTTCACGTATTTTATCGCATATCATTTCTCCATGGAAAGTGGCCCCGTGGATTTGTGATGCGACCTTCGAAAAGGGGTTCAGTCTAGCAGCGATCCGCACACTGTAACGGCCCGTGGACAACTGCCGCGAGTCGTGTTACTTTCCGAAGATCTCTCACCATTTTTCCCACCACAAATCGTCCCGTCATCCCCTTCGCCAGGGAATGTCGCTTTACTTGCTTTTGGGATTTTACACTTATTCTTAAAACTCCTATAATTGGATGGAAAGGGCTCAAACAAACCTCCAGGCAGCTGGTTCCATTCAACAACAGTTCTGTTTAAAAAAGAGTATTTTTTCTTATTTGTTTTTTTTTGCCTTCTTATTTTTATGTTCAAACTGTGGCCGTTTTTCCCCTTAAAGTTTGGGTTTTCTATCTTTTTCCATAAATCTTCGTCATTCGTCATTTTTAAGAATTCTATACATCGCGCCTAACCTACTCCTTTCTCTTCTATTTTTCAAACTCTCCTATTTTAATGCAAACAATATTTCCGTGACACTCTGTTATTTTGTACCTTCCGAGTACTTATCTTGCTGCCTTTCTTTGAACTTTTTCTATCTTTTTGGATGCCCAAAGCTCCGGGCTGGAGGAAAAGGAAAATTTGAAAACTAAAACAAAACCTACAATCAATGAGGGACAATAATCAATGAGGGACAAACAGTAATTTGAAGGAACAAAACGATCAACATTCATGCTTAATTTAAATGCATAGTTTCTCCACTATTCACAAAAATTATTTATTTCTTGATTCTCTCATTAGAATTAGTATTTAGTTCTGTCAGTTTAGTTTCTCCACGCCTTTTTTTTAAATGATTCCTTTTGAGCATGATAGCTTTCGTTACAAACTGCATTTAATGCATATGTTGCCACACTCGACACGAGGGCCGCATGGTTGCAGGAGAAGCTATTATTTTTTCGTTATCTAATCCCTAAAACCTATGCTCCGGATGGGCAGTGTTAGGAAGAGGTGTAAGGCAGGGTTGCCCATTGTCACCGGTACTGTTCAACGTATATGTAGAGGAAATGATTAAAGAGGCATGGGAAGAACTGGAGGTAGGAATGAAAGTCGGAGGGGAATTGGCAAAATCGGTTTGGTTTGCTGATGACCAAGCATTAGTTGCTCAGTCAGCCAAGGGGTTGCAAGCATTGCTGAGTGAATTGGAGGTTCAGTGCGATAAATATGGGATGAGAATCAATATTAATAAAACAAAGGTTATGCGATTTTCCAGAAAGAAAAAGGCTAAGCTAAATATTAAAATAGGCGGGGAAAAAATAGAGCAGGTAGAACAGTTTACGTATCTCGGAAGTGTTTTGGACCAATACAGTCAAAGTGGTAGGGACGTAAGGAGAAGAATTGCGCTAGGCAAGAGGCTTTCTCAAGAAGAAGGGAGTTGATGACGGGGACGTTGAGTAGAGATGTTAAGACAAGACTCGTAAAAACTCTGATATGGAGCGTAGCTATGTATGGTGCGGAAACGTGGTCACTGAAGCAGGAGGATAGACGTACATTGGAGGCTTTTGAAATGTGGGTGTGGAGAAGAATGGAGAAGGTGAAATGGACCGAAAGGAAAACAAATGAGGAAGTACTGGAGATGGTGGGTGAGGAGAGGGGTTTGTTGAGAGAAATCCTATGGAGGCAGGAAAAATGGATGAAAGGCTTATTGAGCGGTAGTGGAATGTTGAAGAAGGTAATAGAGGGGAGATGTTGGGCAAGCGAGGAAAGGGTAGGAACAGGATAGGGATGTTGGATGGGATGAAGGGAGGAAAGAAGTACACAGAGATGAAGAGGGACCTGATGTAGTTTAGGTTGTTGGATTGGGTTTTGTTTTGTTTGGAGTTACAAAATATGTATTTGATAGTTGTGTCCATCCAAAAACCTACCTTAACCGGTAGATTACCTAACAATAATAATACCTATGCAACATCGTAGCGCCGCGCGGACAAAATCAAAACTTCTTTTGTCGAGTGCTAAAACTGCTTCATTCTTTACACTGTCGCCGGTAGCACTTGGTGATATCTTATCTCATTAACGCAGGCATTTCGTCGGAATGCAGCTCTTCCAGGTGCGTCACCTTCTTCCATAAGGACGCATATAAAACTCAGGCACGAAATGCTCATTCTAAGTTTTTCGCCGTTACGCTTTCTGGTAACATTTTGTGATTCGACAGCTGTCTGTTCTCTGGTGACATTTCCCGGGATAACTGCTTTGATAGATTCTAGAAGCCCTTCCTCCAACTCATACACCCGTAAAGACAGTGAGCTTTAAGCCGAATCAACCACACGAAGAGAAAATCAAATGGCGCTCTCCAGGCAGCGGTAGGCGAAAGCCGATAAAGACGAAAGAGCTTCCAACTTAATGGAAGATGACTGGTCACAGATGCCAGAACAGCGGGATTACTTCGCACAGTTTCTCGGGAGCGGATGCGGACCTGGATCACATTTTGGCACTAATTAAACGCTATGATATTAGATGGAGGAGGATGAAACAGGGAAGAAGTTGGAGTAAATGGAATGTTGAAGCACGGACCGGAATGACAAGAAATGAATATATATGAGAGAAATGGTCAAAGAGTTATGGGACAAACTGGAGATGGGAATGAAAATCAGAGGACAACACATAAAATAATTTAGGGTTGCCGATAATCAAGATTTAGATTATCAGTCAGCCAAGGGGTTGCAAGCATTGCTGAGTGAATTGAAAGGGCAGTGTGATAAGTATGGGATGAGAAGCAATGTAAACGAAACAAAGATTATGCGATTTTTCAGAAACAGAAAGGCGGAGTTAGATATCAAAACAGGAGTTCATGAACAATTTATGTATCCGAAAGTGTCCTGGACCAAACTTGTCAAGGCAGCAGACCGATAATTACGCTGGTTGAAGAAGCTTTCACCAGGATGAGGGAATTGCTGAAAGGGACTTTGAGTAAGGATGCTAAGAAAAGGCTCGTCAAATCATTGATGTAGACCGTGGCTTTGTACGGCGCGGAAACATAGTCGTTTCACCAAGAGGGTGAGTGTAGCTTGGAGACTTTTGAAATGTGGTTGGGGAGAAGGATGGAAAAATAGAAACGGACAGAAAGGAAATAAACGAGGAATTCCAAAGCATGGAGAGGGGGGGATCGCTGGGAGAAATCCAAAAGAGGTAGGACAGATGAACTTCGAGCATATTGATTGGAAAATTGGATGCTTAAGACTGTAATGGAGGGGTTTAATACCGTAAGGCAAGGCAAGGGTAGGCTCAATTAATTATATCGTAGGGTTTGAAGTTGTATCTTTCTAGGCGAGGCTAAAACGTACAAGGGTTTAGTGTTTCAAACGGAAATCTTTCTATAATGGCAGACTACCAAGTAAAAATAGTACTAAAATATATATACGGTAAATATATATGTGAGAGTAGGCTAAAAACTAATGCACACATGCTTGTAGACCACCAACAAAAACAAATAGCAAGACCGGGCGAAAAGTAAATTAAAGTGCAATTCTTAAGTTTCAAAATTATGTATTTATTTTTCACCATAGTCCCCGTTAAGGCTAACACATTTCTCCGAACGTGTAATAATTTATTTTCATTCCGTCACTGAAAAACTCTTCCGACTTTTCTCGAATCCAGGACTTGACAGCTGACTTCACCTCATCGTTCGAGGTGTAATGATTACTCTCGAGATGTCTCTTGAGTGGAGGAAAAAAATAAAAATCGCCAGGCGCAAGATCGGGGGAATAAGGAGGGTGTGGAATCCGTTCAAATTTCGGGTTTCGCAGAGCCTCTCGAGTTGCGCGAGAGCTGTGTGGACGAGCGTTGTCATGTTGCAAAATTATTAGCTGCCTCTAACACGACAAACCCGACGCCGGAGGTAATTTATATCCTGTACACGTATACACTGAGAAGTATTTTCCGTTGCCCCTCTTTCCAGAAAATCGATCACATAAACTCGGTGAGCACCCCAAAACACAGTCAAAGGAAGTGTCTTCAACAATTATGGCTTCTTCAGGCTCGGAACCACGAAATTTTACTACCAATCGATTTACAGTAGACCTATCACCAGTATCGTCACCATAAGCAGCCTTTAAACGACGATGAATCTCAGTAGGGGTCACTTTTTCGGCAGTTAAAAATTCGATAACAGCACGCTGTTTAACTCGCGTTGACATAGCTCTACAACACGACTCCATACTTCCGTTTCTCAAAATACACTAGATTAATGAAACGACCTCAAACCTGCGCATGCATTTTGAGGGGGAATGTTACACTTCCACATGCCACTAGGAGTTCTTTTGAAGGTAATTTTCTTCGTGGTCTACAAACTTGTGTGAATTAGTTTTCAGCCAACCTCGTTCTATCATTACTTAATAGTCTAATATCTAAGAGAGATGACACGGAATTTATTAATTTATTTGCACGGAACCAAAAAAATACAGCTGGGCAAAAAAGGAGAATATGCGAAGCATTCTTCCGAGATATTCGGCGAGTGAAAGTTACGAGCACGAGACAATGGTGGCCTCGTGCCTGAGGCAAGAGTTCCTCGGAAACTCATCCGACCGAATTTCCGCCACCGAAAAGGCCATATTCTCACGTAATTCACCCGACACTGAGTACACACCTTTCCGGGAACATTCGATACTCTTTCAATGGAAATTGTTTCGGCGAATTACGTACACCTAGGCAAACGTGCCCGCAGTTTCAATCACTCCGAAAACCTGATTGCAGCTAACGCGTTTCAACTAAAATAGTCCGTCCGCCGATTCATGAAACGCCAACGGACTTGGCAGACGTTTCGGCATTGTAACATGACGCGACGTAATCGTCCTTTCCTCGTTAATCGATGCAGGATTTATCATGGAGTTACATCATGAATTAAAGGCATTCAAACGCGGAAGTATGCCGGGTTAAAGTTGCCGAGGGCATTCGTGGCATCTTTTGCTAGAAAACGATTTCCAAAATGCAAGGGTTTGCTTCACGGATGTTTACTCTTTACCCTTGCCATATTTTATAGTTTGGCGCGTATTTCTTTGTGCATGGGAATTGGTTAAATATATCGTGAAAGTAAAAAAAATCGCTCCTAAAAGCAATCTATAAAATGAATGTACTGAGGTAAAAATGTAAAATGCAAAAAAATGTAAAAATGCAAACCTTTAAAAATCATATCGGTCATTGGGCTATTTGATAATTTAAAATAAAACTTCTTCAAGTTTTAAGAGTATTATTCTAGTGTCACATTACAAGTGTTCACCATAAACTTGAGTGCAATTTATATGCAAGTAGGTTCCTTTGCAAATATATTTTCGTCTTATATTGACTTGACTTACATCTACAACTATATAATACCCCGCAAGCCGCCGCGGGGGCGTGTGGCGTGGGGTGTTAGGTCACCACCCATAAAACAGAATAAAAACGCACGCAAAACCAAATTAGCTTAATGGTACTATGCAAATAATTATGGAACTATGCAAGGAATAACGGCACTATGCAAAGAATTGAATTATAAGATCTTTTATTTTGTTTATCACATTTGAATTTACTCTGTAAACAATCAGTTCTATTGATTAATGTACCCCCTCCACAGACCCTAAAGATAGATATTGTGTGTATATAGATAGAATATATTCGAATTATTTTCGGTTGTTTTTATATCCTACCTGAGGTGAACCCTGAGTACCCTGGGGTATCGATATGGGTTTTAACTCCATTAGGTTTTATGTACAAGGCAATAGTTGTTCTTCGACAACGAAACGAAAATACTACGCTGAAGGAAGACTCAAAACAACGACCCTGATTACGATACCCTGTTGAATGTAGATAGGCAAACTTTTTCCACCTGCTATTGTTTATGGACTCTGATTTTATATTTAACTTAGCTTGGTTCTTCCTCGAAAACTGCGTAACTTTTGCTTCGTTTACATCGGTTCTCAGCCCATTGCTCCCACAAGGTGTGCCCCAAAATTAGTAGGACTGAGTGGATTAAAAAATAATTTTCGCCAGAATTGATACAGTCACTCCAAAGTCTTTGAAGCAGCACCCTTGTGCGGCCACATGCCGCTGCCAGCGGGATTTCCACGCCTCGTACGCCTTCAGGAAGGAGACGCCTGGAATGCTGCTGAGCTCCTTCGTCACATCTTGTTGTACCCCACCTGTCAACAAATTAAATATTTCCCCTGTCTGTTCGGTTCAGGTTGTTCATTGAAATGTTGTTATTGTATTTTGTCCTGTTTCATGTTTCTGTTATATTTTCAATGTAAATTGGCGTTACCGCTGATTGTGAATAATGTTTTAAAATAAAATAAAAAATAAATATGCCTGGATGGGAATCCTTTTAGATGTGGCTGAGGAGGAGGATGAATTATAAATGGATGGGGAGGAAAACAAGGAAAGACGTTCCAACCATTTTGGGAGAGGAGAGATTCTTTTGAGAGGATTCGGAAGGGCGCACGTTAAGTAGATGGAAGGCATATAGAACTGCATCGAGATCGGGTTGAAGAGTGTAACACGGAGAGGAGAGCATGTTGGGGGAAAGAGGCAGGGGAGCAGTGGGCCTTGTTAGGCGTGTCGGGCTGACTGAAGCGAGATAGATAGTGTTTACGCATGTGATGATGGTGAGTAGTATTATAATAATTTGGTAATCTACCGTTTTAAGATAGGTTTTGAGATGAGCACAAACAGTGCATTCCTACGTGTCGTAGCCCCGTATAATAAGGTGCAACCAGATAGGTTACACACATTACGATAAAGTGTTCTTCAATTCTGCATCACCCTTCATTCGCACCTATATCTCCATCCCGTCCTCCCCCTAACTCCCTTTACGTACTCCCGTCTACCGCAGTCTTCAGCATTCCATCCCCATTCAAAATGTTATGCACTTCTCTCCACAAAAAGCTGTCTCCTGTCCCACCAGTACGTAGTACCAGTGCCTAGTACTTCGTTTCATTTCCTATCCTTACATTTTACATTTATCTCCTTCTCCACGCCCACATCTGAGAGCCTCCAATCCAGTCCTGCTCCAACGGCGAATTTTCCGAGCCGTATAAAAAAACCATCCATGACAAAGTTTTCACTTGCCTTTTCTGAACATCTTACCCAACGTCTCTGTCATCAATACCCTCCTCCTTTAGAAAACCTCCTTCCCCAACGCAAATTCTCCTCTTAATTCCCTACTACTGAGACCACCTTGGATCAAGACACTTGATACGAGTGTGTGTGTGTGTGCGAAGGCACAAAATGATTTATACTTTGATGCGTGGATCTCAGATAGAGTTCTGTCATGCGACTTCTAGAGGTGTAGCAGCATTCAGTCATTGACTCAATCAAATAGGCTAACATGACCAAGAGACTCCCGATAGTAGCAATAATTAATTGCAAACACGCAGAGGGCGACGATGCACATGTTTCTCTTCGTTCGTATTGCCACATGGGTGAGGTTCGCGAGTTTCTAGCCACTCGCACATTAAAAACGCGAAGGAATCCGAGAGGCAAGCAGGATGATGGGTGAGGGGCGAACGGGCACGCCTACGATCCAACAGCGACCGTTATTAGTCTCAGTACGAACCAAACAAGCCGAGTGGAGGAATCCATCTCCATCGATGACTTTCAATTGCCCACGCTCGGCAGGGCTTGCACACGGGCACAAAGACCGCCAACCCCCATTTTTCCCCCGATCCTCCCACCCACCCACCCCCCTGCCGGCATAGATACGGGGCGTTGCTCACGGAAGGCGCCGCCGACGCCACTCCATGGCACGCCCGGAGCGGTACCGCAATATTTTAGCACCAATCTTGTTATCTTACCCCCAGGATCTCCGCGCACAAGCACACAACTAATCTATCTATATAATGGAAGTAGGTCTCTTTGGCGAACACATTGAAAGTATTTTATTAGCCTCAACGGAATTACGGAAGGAGAGATCATGAAACAAGATTAGAGAGATCAAAGCGTGGGATCGATGGATAACAGATGTTATTTTTCCCGATATTGACAAGGGATCAGAATAGCCAAAGAGTCAGATTTCAGCCAAATTTTAAAAATCTCAATTTGTAAACTTTTCCGTGTTGAGTAGTCTAGTATGTGGTCAACTTCATCAAACCCTTATTTTATCGCTATTCTTTTAACTTGGACAACTATTTTATGCTTAGATTCCTGAGTGCATATAGCCGTAGTTAATTTTACCTGCTTTGTTTGACCGTTCGGTCTTGCCGAACGTCTTCCCGACTCCTAAATAAAACTTGTAGCTTAAGGTCATTTAGCTCCCCACTGAGAAGGATCATCATACTAATTGCGACAATTATTATACACGTATTTAAGTTAAATTGGTCATGGTATAACTCTTTCACTACCGATCTGCATCGGATTGCAGTATTACGAAGATGTACTATGCAGATCCGTATCTAATACTCATTTTTGAATTTCATAAAATCCACTAAAATCTGGGGTATACTACGATGGTCATCCGGAAAGTAGTACCCGTTCGTGAAATAAAGACACAAAAGTAAATATTAACAAACGTAAAAAATTTTATTTGAAAGAGGATACTTTAAACTACTTCTCAACATAATCTCCAAGCAAATTAAGACATTTGTCATAACGTGTGACAAGTTTCTGTATTCCTGCTGCATAGTCCTTCGCCGCCAGCTCATTGAGATACAGGGTCACTCCTTCTTTAAGTTCTTCATCGCTGTCAAATCTTTTTCCTGCCAAAAAGTCTTTAAGCTTTGTAAAGAGATGAAAATCTGAAGGGGCCAAGTCCGGGCTATACGGTGGATGGTCGAAAGTTTCCCATTTGAATTGCTGCAAAAGTTTTTGTGTTATCCCAGCTGCATGAGGCCTGGCATTGTCATGAACGAGAATGACACCAGTAGACAATAGACCTCGCCGCCGATTTTGTATTGCCCGCCGTAATTTCTTTAATGTTTCACAATACGCATTGGCATTAATAGTGTCTCCACGGGCCATAAAATCAATAAGCAATACACCTCGTCGATCCCAGAAAATGGTTGCCATGAGTTTCCTGGTGGACAGAACTGTCTTGAATTTTTTTGGTTTGTTTGGTGAATGAGCATGATGCCACTCCATTGACTGTCGTTTACTCTCAGGTGATGCATAACAAACCCATGTTTCGTCACCAGTAATTATGCGAGTCAAGAAAGAGTCTCCTTCATCAGAATAACGTCCCAAAAACGTCAGTGCTGCAGCCATACGCTTGGTTTTGTGCTCATCTGTAAGCATGCGAGGGACCCATCTTGCACAAATTTTTGCATAATGCAGATGGTGTTTAACAATTTCATGAACAATTGTTCGAGAAACATTGGGAAAATGCTCACAGATGTCATCAATTGTGACGCGCCGATCGTTCCTCACGAATTCGTCAACTGAGCTCACCAGTTGGTCTGTAATGACAGACGGTCTCCCCGAACGCTCATCGTCGTGTGTGTTCCCCCTCCCCATGTTGAAGTTGCGACACCACCGCCGAACAGACGACTCGTCCATTACATTGTCTCCATACACCTCCTTTAATTGGCGATGAATATCACATGGGCGAACGTTTCTTGCATTGAGGAATTTAATCACTGCCCTCACTTCACAACTGGCGGCGTTCTCAATTTTTTTAAACATTGTAAACAATCACAGAAACAACACAGGCAATGCTAGCGTCACGCAACTTGGCTCAGAGAAGGCAGACAATCCACTGAAGCTATCTGACCTCGTCCAGCGGCTACTCGCGTCGTCAGCACTTCATGCGGCACGAACGGGTACTACTTTCCGGATGACCCTCGTATATGTTCATTTTCTAATAAATTAGTTTTGATATGCATTACTCATAAGTTGGTGAACCATCGAATTAAGAGATGAAGACATCGTTACGGGGGAAGAACCCGATCATTTCGGAGAAAACTCCAGAGCCTTTGAAAGATGGCTTGGTTGAGGAAATGAAGAGAAGCCGCGGATGAAATGTGCCCCATTAGAGGCCTTCTCCACTCCGCAGGAGACGACGGAAGCCGTCGCAGACAACCGGGCCGTCGAAACATCGGGCACTTCGTCGTGGTACGTTCCGAATGGCCCTCGGACGCGATATGCGAGCCGCGAGAAGACCGCCTTGGCAAATATTCATGCAGAAGACATTGCAATGGTAAAGATGGGGAATGACACCCGTCCTTGTTAACATGTGAGTATTGTATGTGGGAGATTGAGGAGAGAAAGCGCTGGGGAGGAGAGGACAACTGATTAAAAAATGAAATTCATTTGAATGTGGAGAAAAGGATATTGTAGGCTGAGGCGGAAAGAGGCTGCAGACTTGCAAAAATTAAGACCCGATAGAAACTAAAAAAAACTTAGACACTGAGATGTTTGAAAAAGAAGTAAATAAGTTAGAAAATACGCATTAAATATTACTTAATTGAAGGCATATTGGTAAGATTATGCATTAAGGAATGCATGAAATAATGTACAAATGAAAAATAAAGCCTCTTTTTCAAATCATATTTAAATCGTTAAAAGCAGCAGAAAGCAAGAAGAGTACGTGCAAGCAATATTAAACGTAGGAGAACGGTTAGAAAAATAAAGTACTTCTTGAAAAAGGTGCTGTGAGGCAAATAGCACTTCATCTCCACAGTCTTTTCTAATTTTCGAATACTTCATCTATGGTACAAGTCTATAGGCCATATACGAGATCGCTTACGTAATCCATGAATATTTTTTAATTTAATATATTTTGTCCAAAAAAGGCTAATTCCATCAAAATCAAAAAATTTTTATTACTCTGTTTTCAACTCCTAACAGGGTTTGGTTAAGAGATCACGATAATTTATTCAACTAGTCCAATAATAAATATTTTTTAAGTCGTACTCTGAAACATATCCACGAAAGTACATATGGTACAAACGTGCGCGAATAGCAATATATTCGAAATAATTAATGTATTATTTGAATAATAATAATGATTACTAAAAATCAAACATTTAATGAGAAAAAGCCAGCTTCAATCACAAATTTGTCCCATAAAGCAAATTGGCAAAAATAATTTCATTTATGATTAGATGAATGAATCGATAATTATGAAGCTATATGAGGAGGGATGATAAAATGAAAGAAGTCTGAAAAGAGTTTCTTCAGAATGGTATCAGCTACTAAATTAGAAATCACGATCAAGTGCAATGCACTAAAGTAATCTTAGAGACTGGAGCAGAAAGGCTGAAGTCACTGAAAAATCATCACAAATTAATTTGACCGGTCGGTGAAATCAGTTGGATTGAGTCCAGCGTCCAAAATCGACATATTTAGACTCGTATATGGTTCCTTAATATTTACGAACAAGCACAGTTTGGTATTTGATTCAAAGAAATAGCATTCAGCAGTAGATTACAATCATTCGTATTCTGTATAATATTTTTTAATGATGATATGCATATTAAGGCGCTTGAAAGTTTCAATTTTCACACTCACATTCGTATTGTTTTTCTTTATTATTATGACCAATCAGAAAATAAAAAATTTGACTTTTACATAAAAGAATATAAAACATATAATATCACAACTACTAAAAACTAGATAAGGGAAAACCGGGACTGTGAGTGAGAGCGCCACCAACGGGTTAGCCCTAACCCCAACACTCCCTTGTACATGCCACGGATGTGGGTGGAGCTCTGGTAGTTAGGGTCAGAGGTTAGTAGTACCGCACCCCACGTGGGGCATTTGATTCATAAAAAAGCAGTTATTTTCGGCTCCGAGAGGACAAGCAAACTTCATACCAAATCGATGCAAAAACCCGAGGAATCAATTCACTGAGGGAACGGGAAAGTTATTATTCCATTCTGCGCTCTACAACGGCTCTTACGTAGAAACATTTGGTTTTCCAAAAATGTTCATCTTGGGTGAAGCAGCGAGTCTAGAGAAATGTCATCTGAGTCTGAACCTGGCCTCTCTGGTCAGATATCAAACTCTTGATACCTACACAAGCCCACCACAACGAAAACGAATCGATATATCTGTTCGACCACTAAAATGATGCCAAGAAGAAAGGAATCCTGGAGCGAAATATAGTTTTATCCTCCCATCCTACACGATTTCCAAATGATGGAAGTTAAACGAATCAAAAATTTAAATAGAAAAGCCTTGGTGAAATTCGCCATTTCTTTTACGGATACCTAATGATTATGCGAGAAATGTTCAATAAACAATAATCATCTATTTTTTATTTGATTTGGATAATATATTCCGTAAACATGTATGATATTCCTTTTGTTATTTTCAAATGATGTAATATGTAGAACAGGCTTCAGAGATTTTACTCCACAATTAGGTCGATGGAAGTCATTGGAAGTTGAAACTAGTAACCTTGATGATGAACATTGTTTTCCACCTAAGGTTCGAACTTCAAATTGGGAAACAGACAAAATTCATATGAGGCTAGGTCTAGGCTATAGGAAGGATGAGAAACACACTTCACGTTAATTTTCACGAGCCTTCAGCGGATGATTCGATCGGTGCAAACAATACAGTGCATGTTTCGTCGCGTATTACCTCCATCGTTGACCGTTGACCATCCGTTGACCGTTGACGAACCAAATATGGTTCAGCTTGCAACGGCTTGCCGTTAACGCAATGCTAAATTTGGATCTACGAAACTTTTACAACAAGTCTATTACAAATTTAGCTAAATTTAAAACATTATGACATAAAGTTAAACGTTTGCACGATAAATTAAAGGGAATAAAAAATGCATGATCGCTCTTTATGGCGATCTAAGGTATGATTGTATGATCTAAGGTTCACGTTTCCATTTTCATTCACCCAAATGTCCACTTGCATGCTGTGTGGTGAGTCGAGGGTTATAAAGGAAGTGCCGCTCCTGTATCAGTGCATCTAGAAAACCTTAAAGTGTGCGGGACATTTTCTTGTTCGAATAAACATTATTTTACACCGTTTCCTGACAGATAAAGTCTAACAGTTGATAATGTCTAGAGGAAAATGTGCATTCATGTGCAGTGTCGTGCAAGTAATTAATATTAATTTTGATAAAATCAAAATTCAAGTGGGGAATTGTTCCCATGGCTCCCCATGGATCCGACTCAGCGCTCCCGACTTTGCACCAACTTTCCAGGGTGGTGTACAGACGTGATGGACAAATCGCACTTCCAGCCATTCCAGAGGTATCATTGACTCAGAAATATATGCACAAATCTGTAGGAATTGCACCGATATTAAGACATTGTTGTGGGTGGTTTTGCATCCGAAATTGAAGAAATAATTAGTCCCCCCAATTACAATGGCAGGACCGACAATTGTCACAAAATTAGAGAGGTATAATGTCGAACTTATGTAACTTTCACATCGTTTCATTTATATATTCCTTTCATATCCTCTTTGTGTTGACGTCGGAATAGCTGGTAACTATGTAATACTCGTAATTTACCTGCACGTAGGCATGTTTCATAGCTGATGTTCGGTCGCCTCCTTTCCACACGGTTTTTGGTGGATCGCGGGGTGCCAGGTGCATGACGAAATAGAAGGAATACTGTATATGCAGAATGGCTGGTGACCTACCACCCCCTGCCACACGAACTTACGACGATTTGCGGGTTATTATGTAGATGTAGAAGACAAGAAGTCCTTCAATAAGATTGAACATATCTGGTGTAACTTAGCGGAATTCCTTCAAATTGCAATGTAAAGGCGTAACTTGTTTTTTCACCTTGCCAATGAAGATTATCACTTGCGAATCCCAAAAAAGCGTCGCCATAACCTTTATGACTGAATGTACAGGCTCTCCATTCTTTAGTGTAGGTGGTTCCCCGCTGGCAAACCACTGGACTCCTCTCGAACCGCTCCTTGGTTTCAACGTGTAAAGGTATATTCCATATTACGCCCACATGGATGAAACAACTCCGAAAGATTCAACCCTCTCTCCACATGCAGATTTCGCTGATACAACCGCAAATTGGCCTTGGGAAATGTCACACCATTTCGTTTTTGGTCAACGTTAGCAAAAGTGGCACCCATCTTGCGGATATCTTTCTCAAATCCAAATGTTGCTGAAGAATGTTGTTTCTACTCACTCAGAGATTTCTGCTGAATTACTAATCCCACCCCCGTTCTCTGGTCGATTATCTATAACCATGTCATGGATTTTGTCGACGATTTCTTTTTTAGTTAACTCAACAGGGCGCTCAGTGTCCCTTACCTATTCTTAAAATGTTGAAAACCATTGTTTTTTTTAATTTTAAACCATTCTTATTCAAGGCGCAAATGCACCATATTGTTTATCAAGATTTTAATTATATCCGGCGATTTGTCTTTCAGAAGCACATATTTGGATGACACACGAAATTCGCTTTCATTCGTTTTTAGGAAATTCCTCGACCATCTTAATTCCTGCCAATGCTAAGCAAAGAGTAATGGACCAATTTGGTTGAAACCTGATGAGTGCCTTCAAATGATGCCACTTGCTAACAAAAAGGTAACTTGGACATAAAAGCACTCTGAGAGTTGATGCCAGAGATTTTTCTCTCAGAGTATGAACGGACTTTATAAACTACCCTCAACTATATTTACGCAATACCTTGAAAGCCCCCACAAGAGCGTGTGGCAGGGTTAACAGCAATAAAGGCAGAAACTACTATACGGAGGACCCGGGTCCTAACTTCCTAATTGACCAATTCTTTCGGTATCCTGCCACAGATTACGATTTATATGAACGATGTAAAATGAAAAAATTCTCAACATTTCCAAACTCCCATTTTTTTAAGAGAAAGAGAATTTTAATTTTGAAGTGAAATAGGTATTCACTACCCTTTTTAAGTCTAAAATAAATGTGAAAAATGGTCACATATCAGAACACAGAAAAATGTTTAATATATAAATCATTTTGCATTGCATCTAAATATAAATCATTTAAACATTTATTTTACGTTTTCATTTACATCCAAGTATTTTTTTGGAGAAGAAAGTTAACCAGGAAACTCTGGCTATACGAAGTAATTATTCAATAGTAATACTTCTCACAATATGACATATAATTCTTGTTATGCATTATTATTATTATACAAATCTCGTTTAATTAGGCAATTATCCTGGTGGCAACGGACAGGTCTGGTCAACGCTCACTCTTACAATGAACATATGTATACGTGAAACTAAAAAGTATCCAAATTAGCAAAGGTTTTAGAAGAAACAGGAGAGAGAAAATAAGTTGATAGATCCACGCTTGCATTCAATACAGTCGTTGAACCATCTTTCTACCTCACCACTGAACGGGGATCAATGATTATTCCGACACCTATTTTCACGCCGGTGATCTCGAGACCGAGCGAATGAAAGCCACTATCCATCGTTTATCACCCATCCGACAATATGCGTCGCAGTAGTGCAAGCATCTAGGTGTCCCAAGCGTCAAGAGAAAGGAGCGATGGGTGGGTGCCCTTTGGGGGAGGGGGGCAAGTTGAAGCAAGCCTCTTGCTAATTGCCGCCCTTCCCTGGCCCCGACGCATCGACTCCGACTGCAGACGTGACGTCAGAAGTTGGCAAACTAAGCCGTCTCTCACGCCTTCGCCCGAGTGTTTTGAAAACCGTTGGAGCGCTTTTGAGGTGCAGCGCCATTGGTGACGCTCACCGTAAATTGACCGTTTCGAATGAGACCGGCTATAAATGCACGACCGAGTGGAATGAGAGAGCTACGAGGAGTGGACACACGATTGCAAAGATGGAAGGATTCCCGCTCCGTGGAGAGGACAACTGCGCGAGAAGCAACGCGTGTGGATATGCGACAATTTCTCAATCGAAAATCATTGAAAGAAAGTGTCGCCAAGAATTATCTTCTTGTATCAATCATATTTATACCGGATATAGTTCAAAATTAGATATTATTCAGTCATATCCCCCTTTATGAGGACTGCAAAGACGAACACATCCATTGGTGGGCTCCATTATACATATGTGGCTTAAAACGATTCTCATGTATACTCATTACAATTTCTCCTTTCCCTCCTCTCTTCCTTATTTTTTCTTAGAGCTTTTAAAACCCCAATTAATTAAAGTGTTCATTGATGTCCCTACTATTCTATTCTTTAGTGCGCATTGATTTTCTTTTTGTAATCTTTTTTTCCGTGACAATTTGCTCAAAGAATTTTGAAAACGCCACAATATATTTAAAATGCATGGTATTACTCTATAATATACTCACTATTTCATCCATTCCTTTCCCGTATGGATTGAAAAGGTGCGACAAACAGGGAGATACATCGGAAAAGCATTTTTCCTGAATCCTGAATCTCACAGTAAATAAATAATTATGATAGATTAAAATCACTTGGTAAGTGACCTTTGAAATTTAGTCGGCCATGATCTCGGCAATATTTTCCAATGACCTTGATAATTGGAGATAAATTATTTTCACTAATCATACCGAATTGATATACAAGTGATGTGAGAGTTTCACTAATTTACAAGAAATTAGTGAAACCTGAGAGGACTTTAATTTCCAAATTTGTTGAGTAATCATTGTAACGACCAAAAGTATCTCAACGACTAAGTGATTATCAAATAAATAAAACGACAAATAAAGAGAAAGTAAGATATTTTCATCAAGTGAGTTCGGATACTTCTTCTGAATAAATGGTATTAATTAACAGCTTCTAAAGCACACGGTTTTTCAAATGCAGAGTATTCGGGTATATAGATAGACAACGTTCATGGCCAGCCAACCCCTATTGCCCACAAGGAAATATATTCCTGGGATTTATGAGAAAAACAAAATTTGCACTTTTCCACGGATTTATTGTGACGTACAACGCGTTTCAATTCATCGAAGCATCTTGAAACGCGTTGTACGTTACAAATAAATCTGTGGAAAAGTGCAAATTTTGTTTTCTCGTAATTACGAACTTCCATTACTTCTCGCCTGAATCTGTTGAATATATTCCCGGGATTTCGAAAGAAGCGGGTATTTGTAGTTTTGTGTTCTAATTGCTCCAAGCAGCCGAGGCTGTGCCGCACCATTTAAACAAAACATTTCATCCCAGGAAAAACGCGAGGTGAGATTCGAACCGATGACATGCTAGTTGGCTGGTGAGACACCACGAAGATGATATCGGCGCCTAGCAACGCGTGAACAGTTTTTCTGTTCCCGTGTCAAAAAGAAAATAATTCTACTCTCGGCTATAAAAAACATTGCCGAGACCACGCTCAGGGTTCTGTTTTGAACTAAATAAAAACAGTTCTCCAAGCAAAAATAAAATCTCCAAAAAGAAACCAAGTACGCAAGTAGGTGTACTTGACAGAGACCCAGTTTTCCCGCGGAAATTTTGGAACTGTGCCACTGTGCCTCCTCCGTCCAACTATTTTTCGCCGAGAGAACCTCGAGTTCTGGTCTTAAATAAAAAAAGGAAATTGCAAGAAACACAGCGTGAAAATCGCGTTGCGAAAACTGGGGAACGCTAAAAAGGACGATGTGTCGCGCGAAAGGCCTTTGCTCCCAAGCCACGTGGACGACCTTTTGGGATTGGCGAGAGGGATTGCGGTGCGTGCGGGTCATCTCCATGTCCACGGCTATTCGATTTATCGTTCTGGAAGCCGAATTTCGAAAGTGATTGGAATGCAGCTGTCTAGTGTAGATTGGGTCATATTTTGCACCGCTATCGCGGATCATTTTTATTATTGTGAGGAGTTGGAGAGAGGATTCAGGAGGATTATTTATGAGGGTATTACACCCCTCCACTCTCTGAAATTTCTGAATTTTAAAAATCATTTATTACCTTTCACCCTTTTGTCAATATGCTGAAAATGTAACATCAAATGTGTACTTTTTGCTTTATGCCATATTTATTGAATTCAATTTACCACCGGTAAAAAAATAATAAGAAGAATTGATTCAAATAAAGAAGTTTTGTGTAAGGATTGCCAGAGGGGATGAGCGGAAACTTTGATACGGAGTATAGTTTTAGTACGGAGCGGAAACATGGTCGCTGAGGCGAAATGATAGGCGTAGTAGATTGGAGGGTTTTGGGTTGCGACTGTGAGGGAGGATGGATAAAGTTGAATGGACGGATAGGAAAGCAAACGAACTAGTACTGACAACTGTAGAAAGGGAGAGACAGAGAGGGTTAATCTGCATCTACATCAACAGAATATCTCACAAGCTGCCGAAAGGGCGTGTGGCGGGGAGTGTTAGGGCACCAGCATGCATACACAATTATTATTTTATGCCTTTACCTGAATATACTCGTATGTTAGCTCATATAGAAAATCCACCATGTGCTGACGGTTAATAACCATGTCTGTACTTAATAAATGTTTAACATTCTTTCATGTCTTTTAACGTGTTTCTTAATGTCCACAAGTGAGCAAGAGAAAATTACTTTGCGGATAATATTAAAATCAATTACTGCAGTACTTGAGCTAATAATTTCACGAAATTACTCTACAGAAGATTGCTCATAATGAACTGCAACAAAAATCTTCACGTTCAGTTATTTTAAATTGCAGGAGAGGATGACACTTTCTGGATACCTGCTGCTAATTTTCCTCGCGAATATACTAGGTAAAGTAGTTTCTAAACAAAATGCACGTGAGTTTTATTTTTGACTTCACATAATTCACACATGAAACGTGTAAACATGATTTCTTCAAAGTTCAAACCGCATTAACGAAAGAGTAAGACGCGTAACTTTGCAGCGGAATAAAACGGAGCTTACTCCACAATCTGGATAAACTCGACCGCTACAGTTGGATATCAGGAATTCACTTCGACATTATTATAGAGGTAAGAGTTTCTCACAAATTGTGGTATAACGCACATGAGACTTTGATTAAGTACTTGATTTTTGATTCGCCTCATTAAGTCTATAGCTTAATTACCCCCGAAAAGGATAGCCTGTCCCAGGAAACCGGAGCGAATGCGTCGATAATCATTTTGAAACCGCTCGAAGTACTGCCTCGATAAAGGATATTTGTGAACATGAAATAAAGGACACATTCAGGTGTTTCGGCACTCCCTCTTTGAAAATCTTGCCATAAGAATTTCCATTTTTCGAATCCCCCGAGAGTACTTCTCACTGTGACTCCATTCTGCTCTTGTATCATAATCTTATATCTTAACTGTAGACTACGTATTAATAATCTATCCACATAAAATCTTGCGGATAAAAATTGGCGAAATTTTCTGTTGGCGCCGAAGTGTTTCAAGAGTTTAGTCTTTCAAAATAAGATGCCTCCAAAAAATAACTCCAGTTGATAAATATCATTGCATTTATCCGGTCAGGAAAGATCAAATAATGCAGTGCCTCGTTTTTCTTAGCATGCACGAGGGTAGGCTGAAACCTGATGCACACATGCTTGTAGACCACAAACAAAATAACCTTCATAGGCAACCCTGGTGGCATGTGGAAGTAACATTCCTCCTTAACACGTATGCATAGGTATTGGGTCGTTGCATCATCCAGTGTATTATGAGAAGCGGAAGTATTGAGATGTGTTCTAGTGCTATGTGTCAACACGAGTTAAACAGCGTGCTGTTACCGAATTTTTAACTGCTGAAAAAATGGGTACAATACTGGTAATAGGTCCACTGCAAAGCGATGGGTAGTAAAATTTCGTGATTGCGAGCCTGAAAAAGTCATCATTGTTGATTAAACTTCTTTTGACTGTGTTTTGGGATGCTCACCGAGTTTATGTGACCGATTTTCTGGAACCAGGGGCAATGGGAAATTTTCCTCCGTAAAAACTACAAAACACCTCCGACGTCGGGTTTGTCGTGTTAAAGGCAGCCTGACGCCAATAATCTTGCAACGTGACAACGCTCGTCCACACACCTCTCGCGCAACTGGAGAGGCTCTGCGAAACCCGAAGTTTGAACGTATCTCCCTCCTTATTCCCCCGATCTTGCGCCTGGCGATTTTTATTTTTTCCTCAACTCAAGAGACACCTCAAGGGTAATCATTATACCTCGGGCGATGAGGTAAAGTCAGCTGTCAAGTCCTGGATTCGAGAAAAGTCGGAAAAGTTTTTCAGTGACGGAATGAAAATAAATTGTCACACGTTCGGAGAAATGTGTTAGCCTTAACGGTGACTATGGTGAAAAATAAATACATAATTTTGAAACTTAAGAATTGCACTTTAATTTACTTTTCGCCCAGTCTTGCTATTTGTTTTTGTTGGTGGTCTACAAGCATGTGTGCATTTCAGCCTACCTTCGTAGAATATAATTATCCATCGAAATGAACGTTTCTTGGGTGCATGTAGCGAATGATCCAAAGCCCATGAAAAATAGTTGGAATTCTCCAACTTGAAGGAAGAAATATGCAAATATAGTTGGGGTTGCCTATTTTAAAATCCGAACAATAAACTGCATGAATCAACTCGAACGTTTCCTCGATAGATGAGGGCAATGCTAGTGCCAGGGAATTCAAACATTCTGAGTAGGGGTCATTGCCTTTCCTTGCACCACCTGCGATTTCCCAGTAAGGTCTTGTCCCCAAAAAGTCATGCAGCTTGGGTGAAGTTGAGGATGCTCAGGAATGTCACCCAGAATCAATCCTGGCACCTCCTATCACTAGCCCAGAACTTTAGTCACTGGAATGCGACGCACCTTATAGTTTTTAATTAATTCAATCGATAAAATGTGCTTACTTCAGAGATGCTTCACTGAACATTTCAGATGATGTGGACTACTAAAGCCATTGAAGTCACTGAGACTTATGCAGTTCTTGTTTTGAAAGATCTGATGTTTTTCCGGCGAATCGTATGGAATGTAGTTCTCTCGGGTTTCCGGTCTGGTAAGGTAATCAGCGGCCAACGTTGCGACAGCAAACTCTGCCATTATTTTCAGGTATTCGAGTTCGAGAAGCCGTGAGGACGATGACAGAGTTAGCCGTCGAAACGTTGACCGCTGATTACCTTACCCGGTTGGACCCCCGAGAGAACTTCAACCATAGTTCTTTATTTTATAGTTCCCTTATAGTCAGAGTGCACAGGTGAGCCTCTACCCAGGAAATCTACATGTTTTTATGATCCTGAGTGATTTTGCATCCTTACACTTCGGCGAGCACCAAAATCAGGCCTACATCAATAGCATTTTCCTACATCAGTGATGACCGAAAGGGGATGAAAGAGAGGTCACAGAACAGGGATTATAAGATGATGGTGGCGACCCCACCATTTGGCAGGAAATGAAGTAACGGTCTTCGCGGCTTGATCGCTGCCGCGGGAGTGGCATAGATCCTTCGGTCCCGAAGAAATATCCCCGCCTCATCCCTCGTTGAGCAAAAAACTCATGTGCTCTCCCACCCACCCCGGGCTTAATCGTCGGATCTGCATGAATTGGGACGGGGTCTTCAGGGATGGGTTGGACGAACTTTCCGTATGCGTTGTCGCCGTCAACTTTTCTTAAAGAGGGAGGTGGAGTGAAAGGAAGACAACTCCCCCGTTTTCTCCCCCCGTCTTCTTCCGTGAGAAATTTTGTGGAGAGGGCGCACCCCGCGAGGAAGACTTAGCGGGGGTGAAAAAATAAAATAATCAGCATGCACGATACATTGCCAACGACGGCAGTTTCCGACTATTTCCTTATTACTCTTCTCCGTAATAAACGATTCTTTCTCGTGATTTTCTTTTTCGTTCCATGTTGCGTACTGGTTTCCTTTGTGTGATTTACAGACGGGTGATGGTGCCTTTGGCGGGCACAGGGGTGGGTAAAGAGAGAAAGTGCGACCTGTAGGACGGGGCAGTTGAAGACCCTCTCCCCCCCGGGGCCTTCCAGAAGCGAGTCTCTCGGGGATGGAGGGGGTGGGGGATCACGTCCATCCTCAGCGGGGAGATTCTCGAGTGAACCGAATTTGGGCAGCCCAAAAGTTTCTAATGACTAGTTTCACGACTACTGGCCACTGAGGGCACATCTTTGCGAAATTTTGGGCTCAAAAATTAACGTACCATAATTTCAAATGCTTATGAACGTAAACAGGAAAGTAAAATATTGGTATCACATTGAATCAGTTCAATTAACAGTTTACATCGAAATGCGAAGAGCATGACTCAATTTCGGACATTGCAGAAAAAATAAGTGCATGGCATTGAAATCACTTGTAGTAGGTGGAGGGGACGCTAAGCTTTGCTGCGAGACCGGTCTCAGTGCTCTTTCAGCTGTGGAAGCGGCACTGCGTCAGTTTTTGTAAACCTCTGCACGCCGACCGTGTCACGAAAGACCAACCAGGAGGGGAAATTTCAAGTGAACTTCTGCAACGTATTGAAAATGAACCTGATTGTTTGAACAACGTCATCACTGGTGATGAAATCTGGGTTTGTCAATACGACCCAGAAACAAAATGCCAAAGCTCTGAGTGGCACACCGACCAGTCTCCCATGCCCAAAAAGGCAAGAATGAGCAAATCAAAAGTGAAAACAATGCTCTTTGTCCTTTTCGGCAGTTAAGGAGTGGTATATGAGTTTGTTCCTCAAGGACAGACAGTTAACGCTGGAAAGACTCCAAAAAACGGTCATCAGGATGAGAAAAGACATCTCCGCTACCTGGAAACTCCATCACGACAACGTGGCTTGCCACAACGCGCTACGAGTCCCCGAGTTCCTGGCCAAACACCAGGTGCCAACGCTGCCCCCTCCCCCTCCTATAGTCCTGACGTCGCCCCAGCAGACTTCTTTTTGTTCCCTCGGATTAAGGCATCCCTGAAAGGAACCCATTTTTCGTCCTTGGAAGGGATCCGATCAGTCGTGACGAAGGCCTTGCGATAGGTCCGCGAAGACGCCTTTCAGGGCACTTGCCGGTAATGGCAGAGTCGCTAGAAGGAATGTATAGAGGCCCAGGGACAGCACTTTGAAGAATTTTAAGTGTTTGTGCACATTTGTTCAATAAGTTACTTAAAAATGTAATAATAATTACTTTTGGAACGTTCCTTGTATTTGTATGTGCATGCGAGTAAGTTGAGAAAGTTTTCGCATGAATATATATGCTTCTGTGGGCGTAGGTTTGCATGAAGTTGTTGGTTTTTCATGTGGTTTTATTTTCTTTTACGGGTGATGACCTAACACCACCCCCGTCCCACAGCCCCTGCGGTGGCTTGCGGGATATTATGTAAATGTAGATGAAAGATGTTCACTAGTTCAGGGAACAAAATTAAAAACTCAAAGATTGTGCATGTGTATGTTTGTTGGTAGTTTGGGGGTTTGCATATGTGTGAAAGGGTTGGGGCGAAAGGGTTCTTGCATGAATATTTGGTTTGTGGGCTAAAAATTTGTGGCTTTGCATGCGGTTTTTTTCCCTAATTTACGGGTGGTGCCCTAATTTTAACCCTAATTCGATTTGTTCATGGTTTGATAGATTTCCTCATATTTTGCGGGATGCCAGGTGCATAAGGAAATAAAGGGAATGTATGAAGAATGGCTAGTGACCTACCACCCCCTGCCACACGTCCTTGCAACGGCTTGCGCGGTTTTATGTAGTTGTAGATGTTCATAAGGCCGTTTCCATATTTTGTGTTTACTTTTTGATGGGAAATCTGATAGGCCATCGAGTTTTATTTGGCAATTACAACCGCCATACCGGTATTTTGGTCATTTAGGTCAGCGTCGACTAGGAGGTGTGGAAACTATTTTTAGTCACTTGAAACAAGTTTCGCTCTGCGCTTTGACACGTGTGTTGAAGCACAATATCACAAACAAGAGGCACGTGGCATCACTTTATTTTTTTCGAACATTATTTCATGCATGAATACCCGTAAAACTGGAGTGATAACTTGGCCTTTACTTTTCTGTCCCTAACCTTTGTAGTCGCAACTCTCTCAACGCTCGAAGTGGCAGTGCGGTCTTATGGTCTTTGACTAAATTTGCATCCGGTGAGTAGTCATTCTCCGAATGAAATCTGAGAGTAACGTTTATCCAATCCTAGTTATACTTTTATCATTTAGGTGGTATGTTGGTCAGGAGCAAGTTCCATCGAAATATAGACATGAATTTGCCCACACTAAGGACTTCCGATGAACATAAATATCTTTTTCCCTGCGCTCTTTCTCCCTTCGAGTTCTCATTCTTTCTACTCAATGCAGAAGTGATGAGTAATTTACAATGTAAAGAAGTATTGAGTAATCTACCAATTATCTTCCTCCATCACCACCGATCTACCAGAATCCCTTTTATGCCAACCTTCAAAGTGCCAATTAAATCCAATACGTATTCCCCATCAACAATCCATTCAGCATCACATATTGATGAGTCTAACGGCTCTGTTGCATCATACCCAAATGGACCGAGCCTGAGATTAAACTGGTTCCCGGAAACGTCCCGATGGGACAAGAAGAAAGTCTCAAGTGCATTTTTAAAAATTTAACTCCCTTCAGCCGATAGGACGTCTCCATTTTCCTCCTCAACAACGCATTCAATGCTATTTAATGGGGTGACAGGTAAAGGAAAACGATGCCGAGCTAATCCAAACATGGAATCAAGCACATCAGCCCCGTATATGTGGAATTTATTAAATCCTATGGTATTTATCCACACTTGCCCAAGATTTTAGCTCAATCTAAAGCAACCCTTCTCCAAATGGTTTCAACTCCACGAGATTAGAAAACTCTGTGACTAAATTGAATGGTGTGGTGTTGGTATTTTAACTTTGATAAGGTGTGCTGAATCAAATTAACCAAAATTCCTGCGGATCTAGCCCGGATGTTTTCTTCAGTTGGCTGAAATCGAGTGAAATGGCCTAACTTGTTGTCATAAGTGTATCATTTCATAGTAATCCAAAATCATGGGTTGATAGAATCAAGTAGATGCAGTGTTTCTAGGTTGAAGGAAAATCTTCGCAAATAAATTTATCAACAAATTTCCCTCAGCAAAAATATTCATATTTCGAAAGTTGATGATTATTCTGATGGGAAGATTATGCCAGACGTTTTCGCATGAAACATGTAGTAAATGATGGAATGAGCTAAAGAGAGGTAAACGTGTTGTAAAATCCAGCGACCCACGAGGAAGTGTCACATGTTCCCCTAATCTTCAAGGAATTTACATCTGAGGGCCCAAACGAATTAGCTTTTGGCGCGTAAAATGAAAAAGCATATAATTTTACAAAAAACACAGCAATGTAAAGACTCCGTCTGATGGCGGCTATTTCTCATAGCTTAGATTTAATTTCGAATAAACGTAAATAACGAGGACTAAAATTACATTCAGAAGTTTACTGGGATGACATTTTGGGGAAAATGAAATGAAAAAACACGAATGCATGTAAAATAGGCACCATCGCAAATCGAAACGAGTCTAAGATACGGGTGGCAACCTTTTGGCTTCAAACTGTCGTGATTAACACAAATTGTAAGTATATGCGATTCCTTCTTCAAGAAACATGGTGGCATGAGACGGGACGTGAGAAAATTATTATGAGTAAGAAATGAAAGGTGTTATTTCGCATTGAACATGGAATATGCGGCGAGTACTTAAGGTTCATATGAGCAATTATTGTCAATTAATGAATGCAAAAATGTCAAAGAAGATAAGCTAGATCTGTCGGCATATGTTACGAAAAGGAAATAAGACGGGATTTATTGAAAAACTAGGACGATAGATCTCTGGATCAAATTTCCATTGGCCGTTCAGAGTTCAATAAATTATTTATCATAATAATAAGTGACTTAATCATTGAACAGAACGTATTATTTCATCTGGTTTTCGAGAAATAACAGAATGAAACTAGATTTTCTGCCTCAGGAACACGACCATTTTAATTCACATTATCTAAATCTCACAGAGATGAAGAGGGACCTGATGTAGAGTAGGTTGCTCGAATGTATTTCGTTTTGAGTCCCAAGTTAATTAAGTGATAGTTGTGTCCATCCAAAAATCTACCTTCACCGGTAGACTACCCTATAATAATAATTCTACAGGTAAATCTACAAAACACCCCGAAAGCCGTGTGGCGGGGAATGTTAGGTCAACAGCCATGCATGCATATCGATATCGACATAAATACGCTGCTATACACCATGAAGGTGTGTGGCAGCGGTTGCAAGCACCAGGTGGGATGGGTGGGTGATAAGTCAGGATACGGGAGAGGAAGGGGAAAGGGAAAAATAATTAGTTTAAATCAAATAACGCCCAAATCTCAAATCAAAAAATGGGTTAATTCACCTAAACACAATCCCAATTATGTCACCTCTACACAAATATTAGTTTGAACATTGCCTCCAAAAAACTTAAATCACACGAAAGAAAGTAATTGCAACAATATTTAATAACAGGATACGTATTTTCAAATCTTGCGACAATACTGTTAAAATGATGGGTCTATTAAAATGAAAACAATAACATTCATTATCTCGATAAAGTATATTCACTACCAATTCTGATTATATCCTGCACGATTGCTGTCATATCGAATGCTACGAGGAAATAACCACATTTTAAATTTAACTTCAACCTATGATCAACTATTATCTCCCGCCCTAATTCTTCCAAAAGTGTCGTGACACTGCTACCTTGTTCATTAAACAACTTTTCACAACCCTCGCTGTACTCCGTTGTAATCGATCTATTTCCAGATTTGAGCCTACTTCATGAGGATCCCATACCCCCGCAGAATTCTCAAGGCGGGGCCTAACTAACGTGATTGGATGGCGTATATGTGACCATGTAACCGTGGTGAAAGCGTCCCGAGGTTTGGCGCGAATATAGTAGGGTCACCTCAAAACGTCACATATAAAAGCAATGTTTTTAAAGTTGTAAATTACAAAAATAATAACCATAAATAAACAAATTGAAATAAAAACAGAAAACAATATATTTTGTTAAATCTATATTTTAATCTTATATTCCAACCCAACTTAATTACTGCATCACAAATAACAACCCTGCCTCAAAAGGATTCTAGGAATCCGATGGAGAAGAAAAAGGTTTACTTCCATCCGGTCTGGTCTGGTCTGTAAATAATTTTTACAATTATTGTAGCTTAAAATTAAGTGGTCAGTTGATTTTTCAATTCCTGTCCGTGCTTCGGATACTGGTTTTGACAAGGCAGGAACAAGATAAATGCCGAAGATATCGACGGAACCAACTCGGACGCGAGTGCAAACGGGAATACTTGCACAATAAGAACGGCTTCTAAAGAGGTGTATACAATATTATTTTAAATTATGATAGTAAGGGAATTATTAGGGATTCACACTTTATTTGCAGGTCAGGTTAGGATTAAATAAAATAAATTCCAGCACGTGCAGAGCAACACACTTTTTCTTCGATCGGAACTACAGTGATGTGCACGTGATTTAATGCCTACACTTATGCGCAAATACTACATGCAGATTGACTTACAGGGTGCGTTCCAAAATTAATGCAATTGAATTTCTCGCACCGCTCCCGGAAACTTTCGCATGCGTTGAGGCAGTTATCCAAAATCTGCAAATATTGGCAGCAGACGAGATATGGGACGAAGTCCCATATCTCGTCTGCTGCCAATATTTGCAGATTTGCTGGTAACAGAGCCAATGAAATCTAACATCATCCCGACCGAGAGAAGTCATCAAAGAACATGGTGAGGATACGGACATTTTTATTCTCATTTACATCTGCATATTACCCCGCAAAGCCACCGCAAGGAGGTGTGGCGGGGGGAGTTAGGCCACCACCCGTAAAAGAGGGTAAAACTAAATGCAAAATCAACATATTCATTCAAACCTACACCAAAAGTGGCATATATGTTCATGCAAACACCTTTCTAACTTTCCCGCATGCAAATACATATGCTATCAACTAACATACATATGCGCTCTCGAATGTCGCAAAAATTTACCCAAGGACCTGCAAATTAGAATTGAAGAGTAAGTAGGGGAAATCTGGTTTTTTGCTCTCCAGAAAAGGAAAAGTTTCCCTCACCATGAACAGAATATACTACGAGAAAAAAATCACCACGGTGCCGACAGATCTTTCCTACACCAGGCTATGCTCTCACCAGGCAGCTAAGATTGAACGACAATTAAGAGAGGTGATCAGGGACTCATCAATTCCGCCAGAAGAGAAAGGAGACCTTGTACATATACAAGGTCTGTTAAAAAAAAGTTGAGACTATTTGAATAAATACTTCAATTTATTAGTTATCCTTTAATAATATTTATCGCCTTCAAAATACATGCCATGTCTGCCAATACACAACGCTCCCAACTTTTTTTCCAGCTTTCGAATGCCGACTGAAACGTTTCTATCGGGATAGCCTTTAAATATTCGGTATGATCTCGTTGGATGCCTTAACTATTTTCAAATCGGTGTCCTTTCCAGGTGGATTTCAGCTTAGAAAATAGGAAAAAAATCCGCTGGAGTAAGAACCTTAGAGTAGGGTGGCTGGGGGACCACGTGAAGTCGAGATAGGGCCATGGACAAGGCGGTGTTTTACTTGTCACAGACGACACTAAAAGGCGACACCTCACTGGTTGTGATCCGTCAAGCATAGAAATACCAGTCTCATCTTCTTTTGAACAGACCTTGCATATCCTCCGAGCCGAAACATCCGAGGGCTCTTCAGATTTCCCAAGGTGCACGACAAAGCAAGATCGATTGTCAATACAATAGATGCACCCACCTTCCAGCTTACTGGAAAGAAACCTGGTACATGTTCTACGCTCCATCTATGGTAGAACACTGTCCGGCGAAAAGAATTCGCATTATGTCGAGGAAATAATCAAGGAGATGAAACTGGAGAGTTTCGACGTGGCGTCCATGCAAAGTAGAGCGAGAAAGAGGAATTGATTCGTTAGATCTCATGGAAGGGACAGAAAAAACTTGTGGCTGAAGACAGAAATACTGTGAAACAAAAGAATGCAGTGCGCAGTATTGTACAGAGATCGCTCTTCAAAATGAATACTACAATGTGCATCAATTTAGAGAGATAGTTCATAAGAAACCTATATGTAAACCGATAGGCTATGTTATGAATTAGAACGATCATATCCCGTTATCGTCCCTGAATTTATGAGGTTAACCATATTCCAGACAACAACATTATAAAGGAACAAAGTCTTTTTTTTATATATTCCGATTTTGCCTTGGTAAAGAATTCCTGCCTTGACACCTTGACAATTATGAATATTTTTGAAAAGGTTCATCACAAAAGTTTCCTGAATTTAGAATATTTCAACTTTTTTATCCCACTTTATTATTCATTATTGTACCAACATTCCAGAGTATATGTCCATAATTATTTGTGAACTCCAACGTATACATAAATATACGACTATAATTAATTTTTATAAAGACTTTCTTTTAGAGTGATGACACATATTTTATTTTTAATACGCTGAACCTGACAAATTCACAGGATTATTTTTGGTACTTTTTATTATTTTTGGCAAGCGTTCCATAAAACCAACTCTTTTGATTGTTGACGCCTTTTTCTCTCCCACACACTTTCTAAATTCCTTCCCATAAAAAAATATACGTATTCGACCAGTCATTCTCTTCCGAGGCTCATTTTCCTGCCAACCAATCTCGCAAGGGAGTCAATTTTCTTCTCCGTCCAATCTCTCTTCCTCGAGAGGTTTTTAGCGTCTCCTTCATCCAATAAGGAAGAGTTGATGGCACAGCCCAACCAATGCCTCCGAGTCCACACCTTCACGCGCGAGGGGTAACTCCGCCATATTTCACCTATGTCACTGCCGATGCTTTTCCCAAGAAGGGCAAACAATGAGTGAATGTTTTTTAATTCAATGCTCGGCCATGAGACATTCGGTTACCTGCAGGATTGAAACTTATATTTCCTCTGTTTCAAAATCTTTTGGTGAGTCGAGAGTGACAAATTTCGTAATGTCCACAACCCAAAACCGGATTTTTTTTACAAATCCAATTGCGCATGAGACAACGATCAAACGTTGGCCAAGTCCATCAAGGTTGTGCAGAAATATTGTATTTCAGCCATTCAGCATTAAAGCCTCTCGGAGGACGCAATAATTCTTTAGAGTTTCCCATTTATAATCTCACCAAGAAGATAGCACATTCTCTAATTTTGCTAGAGCAACAGAGTAGATGGATGTACGAGATCCAAAATGAACATCGAGTATTGAACGAGTCTGAATTTAGAAGTATTTTGCGATCATTTGTTGATCGGGTTATTAGATCGAGTATATTTTTGCAAACAAGCTTACGAAATCTATGATAAACACCGACATGAACACAACATGACGTTGTGAAACTAAATGATAACGACAAAACGATCCACAAACAAGTGTAAGTAGTGTCCGATTTAAAAAACAGAAATGTTTCTAATAAAATATTAGTAGTCATCCCAGGCGTAAAACTTACTCCAAGAGAATTATGGGAAAAGGATTTTTGTTTAATGCCCGAATAAGGTATCTTTATTCCATTGCATCAACTATGAAAGATTTATTATTAGCACGATAGATATGAGCATGAATCATTAATCTAAGTAATGACTCTGCTTACCATTGAAGTATCCTAACTCCCACATTAATCATTGCACGTTTTTTTAATTGTGAAATTATTGACAATACATAATTATGAGGGGGCTACTGGCGAAGGTGAATTTCTTGATGCACAACTGCCTGAAAAATACTATAAATGTTTTCAAATGGAATGGATGACTTTAAATATATCAATCTGGACATTTTGTGCAATAAATCGCGTTATTTACGTTCGCTTTATTCATTTTGATTTATTAGCAAATTCAAATGCTCGTGACGCCATGATGAATATTGCAAAACCACTGGAACGCATATTTGAAAACATTCATAACTTTTTACGACACTAAATATGGCAGCATAAAAAATGTATGTCGTAAAAAACTGTTGACCAGTATAATAACTGAAAGCTGAAAATAATATCTTTGCTTCTGAATATATTGGTAAAATGAATCGGTAGATCCTTAAACATTTCAAACTTAAAAATATATCGGTCAAAGCCAATCACAATGACCCTGTTGAACACCGGCAGACGATGATTAACCATGATGCAAATTCTCATTTCTTGCTAATATCAACGAACCTTTCAAATGAATGCTTTGCTAGGGGCACTAAACAGACTTGCTACACCGACGATAGGGGAGGGATCGGGACGGTGCGGTGGCTAACGCACAGGCTTCACATCGAGAGGGCCCAGGTTCAAATCCTGGAGACAACAAATACGATCCCTACTCCCTTGGCGCCTTTCGTTAAGAGTAGGCTAATGCCGACGCCGGGTTTCCCTCCACTCTTCCTCCTTTTCGCAACCATCCCTAATGACGCAGATGACTGTTGGTTGCCTCCCGTAAAAACTACTAACTACTACTGACTATACGTACGTACTCGTACTTGCTATAGCGATTATTGGGGACGGATCAAAGTGTTTGGCTGGTTGTTAAACGTTTGGAAAGCAAAAAATGCGGAAACGGGAATCGAGGAAGTGCACATTCGTTCAACGGAGTTATGTGTGGCTAAGTCAACCTTTTAAAACACATGGGATCTTTTGAGCTTGTTCAGTGGAGTCGACAGCATCTTAAAGTCAGGAATTTCTGAGCCTCTCCTACGCTACCCCCCGGCCTCTTTGCTGGATTCAAAAATCCATTCTCTTTTGCCAGGTTTGTCAAAATTCTTCCTCCATTTTCCATTGCAATAAATGTGTAAGATAAGAAAAATTATTTAGATAATGTTAATAACGGGGACATGCACCACGGCATCTAAATACGTCTCTTTATGCTTGCGAGATGAGCTGCTAGTAACGAGAAGGTCGTAATAAAGTTGATAAAATACAAAGGTTTTCCAAAAATTAACGTCATTATAATCGTAATTCCGTAGTAGTAGTAGTATTTAGGGGAGGCAACCGACAGCTGAGGTCATTTGCTTCGTTAGGGATGGACAGGAAAGGATGAAGGGTGGAGAGAAAACTGGCGTCGGCATTAGGTCACTCTTAACGAAAGGTACCAAGAGGACTGCAGCTTAACGTCCCATCCGACGGACGTCGTACTCATTCAAAGTGCATTCCACGAAGTACCTCATACTATATAGGGATCGCGATGCCACTGAAATCATAATTCCGTGATCATACCTGCAATTCTCACCTTGTGCTCCTCCTTAAATATTACAAAATGTTCACTTCGAAAGGGAAGTGCGCGAGAAAATTGCTTCAAATCATTCCAACTGCTCTCAAATCCAAAGAAAAATCAGCATTTGAAAGAAATAATCATTTAACAATCTTTCTCAAATCTGAATCATAAAATATATATCGCTGTATTTAATTCGTCTATGGATACAAGTAGCTTTTAATAGGCTTGGTCCACCATCGACGAAAGACCATTCTCGAATTGGATTATTTAACCCTCTAAAAATTCGTTTTATAGCCCCATAGTTAAAACGTATAGTTGACTGTATTCAGATGAAATTTCTCGTCTAGAATTTCAGCGATGAGATGCAAATTTTAAAATTCACATTTTAGCATCTTTAAATGTGGTCACGAAGAAATGACATATGGAATTACTTATTCATCTACATACCATGCTTGTGCTGCGGAAATTTTCAATAAAAAGAGCGATTTAATATATTATTGCTTGAATTCTTTAGAGATACAACAAAATATGAACGTATCACCATTGGGCAACGACTGCGACGAATAGCGTGATTATTCAGTTTGTCAACCTTGTGTAATTAAATCGTTCTGGGTCAGCCTTTCGTGGTCAACGTAACCCCAACTTTCAGTCTGTATCGCTGTTTGAAGTCGGATCACTCGCAATAATTTTAATGGCAAAAAAGAATAACTATGGATTTTGCATAAAGTGGTCGGAAGTTGACCATTACTAGCTAGTCCCACTTGAAAATTAGGTCGGCTCTATTAAAAAATTTACAATAAGAAAAAAGTTCCAGCAATTTGAAAAAAACCGTGTTCTGCATGAGAAAACGAAAAAAACGACTTCTGCCACCAATGAGTACCTGTGAGATACAGCGAGCGGTATCACCATGATAGAACGGATGGAGGACACCGAGATGTGGTTTATGCAAATGATTCGGGGCTTGGGGAGAAATTGAGGAAAATGGCTGAGGAAGTGGAAGGAGAGGCGAATCCAACGCATAAATCTCAGAAATTCATCTTAAACATTTACGTACATGACATGACGGCTACTCCTCCCGGTAAAATATAACACGAGGATGATATAGGCCTCTCTTCTTTCGGCCTTTTGTGTTGAATAATGACACGTTCATGGAGAACTGGAAACTGCCATGCTCGAAGAAAAGATGTTATAAAACAAGGAAAGAGCGAGTGAAATCTTTCGTCCGGAGTGTCGCACCCGACGAATGGGATGGACCAACGGATAACCGGACGAGTGAGTAATAGCAACCCTCGAATCAGTTTTCTGGAGGCGGATGCGGAAGATAAATTGATGGCAAAGGGGAGAAACGAGGAAGTGTACAGATAGGTAGTCGAAGGGATAAATTTCACATTGAGGAAGAGAAGATCCATATGGTTTTGTGACGCCTGAGGACACAATAGGTTTGCTATGAACGCGGGAGGGATAACAGCTTCTTTTAAAGTGGATACAAATAATTCTTTGTTGTGATCTACAAAATATTGTTCTAAAGCAGCATTCACATACTCTTCACAACTTTTTCCTTATTTTGTAATTGTTCTCTTAATCAATCAGTAATTTTTTCCATAAAACCATCCTCTAATTAAGCGTATCTATTATTTCATGTGCCCTCTGGATATCCCTACTCTGCGTTCCTTTATCACTGCATTTCACAGTATGGACACCGAGGAGCAAGAGCACAGGTGAGACACCGAGGGAGAAAAACGCCGGCCGAGTCTTGAGAAACATGCGTGCCATCAGGGCGCAGGAGAATTCGTACTTGGTAGGACGAATGGACAAAACTACTCACAAAACCTTCTAGTTGAAAAACCAATCACAAATGAACACGAACTTTTTATGCCGGGGATAGTGTGTGAAAAATAATATGGACCCAGATTGTATTCGGGTACGAAACGTGGATGGTAAACGAAACCGACAGGTATTATGGAAGCAATGGAAATTTACCGCTAAAATGACGAGAATTGCTCGCGTGGGCGACGTACCCAATAGATAAATGACTGGAAAAGTGAGTGCAGAGGGAAGCACATGGATGCAGTGACGATGGCGAAGAAGAGAAAATATGATGACACAGATTTGAAGGCACAATAGTTTCGCATGAAATAAGGTTAACCTTCATGAGTTATTGATGTCAAAATATTACCCCAGCAACGCATGTTTTTAGGAGTTCTTTAAACTATTCTCTTCCTAACCAGTTCCTTCATAACTGAAAAAAGGGAGTAAAAGAGAAAGAAAGATATGGATGGAGCATTCTTAAAAAAATGACGACACACTCAACTACGATAATCTAGGGGTTCTATTACGTAAATAGTGGAGTGGGTCTTGCGTAGACTGACAAAAGAGGAGATAGCCGAAACTTCTGAGGTTAAAAGAGCACCTGCCATGATAAATCAATTCTTAGTAGACAGGAGTTTGACTCTCAATTGAAAGTATAATAACAATATTTACGCAAATTAAGGGCGTTTCCCCTTGACGGAGAGAATTTAGAGATGGTCTCGGTTGAAGCCACTGAGCGTAACATCATTCATCTAGCGGATTCTTTCCGGGTCCAAGGGATTAAAAAAAATCAGGGTTAAGTACCTTCATTAAAGAGTTATCCAGAGAACAGAGTCTTGAGGACCATAAGGGAGGATTCGCTGCAATGTGAAACTATGCAATGGGCAAGTAATGCAAACTGTTATGATAAACGCATACTTATTTCGTCGGAAAGGATTTCAGAATCGAATCAATTTGAAATTAACTTACTGTGCTCCATAAAGAGACATGACTTTCGGCACGTATTTAGCGTGAGAACTACTTCAATAAAATCCTAGTAACATTTCATGATAACACTTAATTGACGCATATTAAAAAAATATACGCATTAATTTCTTGCTTTCATAAGACTTTGGACGCCTTTCTCTAAATGTGGGATTGGGATGGTGCGGTGGTTAGCGTACTGGATGGTCCAGGTTCGAATCCTGGAGACGGCAGTTCTTTTCCTTGGTATCCCGATTCCTACTTGAGGTGCTTTGTGGAGAGCACTTTGAGTGAGTGCGACGTCCGTAGGATGGGACGTTAAGCTGCGAACCCATTGGCGTCTTTCGTTAAGAGTAGGTTAATGAGGACGCCGGGTTTCTCTCCACCCTTCATCCTTTCCTGTCATTCCCAGCCCTAAAGGCGCTACTGACCACAGCTGTCGGTCGCCTCAAGTATGACTCCGTCTTCCGATTTCCTGCAGTCTTCTATCCAGTATATTAAACACAACGCTATCTATTTTGATTACAAATTCAGCAAACTGAAGCAGTTATTGACAGAATTAACACAGAAATCTCATTCTAGGTCAGGTGTCCGGCACAAGTTGGGTGAAGGTGGCCTACTTTTATTCTCATTCTGTATTGTCTCAATCTACACAATACCTTCAGCAACCGCAAGAGTGCCTGGCGGGGGATGTTTAGAAACCAATCAAGGATGTAGAAGCATTTAGCCATACATTCATTGTAAATATTATATTATATGCATATATTATATATATAAATATATAATATTGGATGAGTTTTGCTTCAAAATCAATTTCTACGTATTGAAATTCAATTAAGAATTTACTAACCATTGGTAAATTTATTTTCTGTTTAGTTTTACTTTAAAAGTAAATACATGATATAGTTTTACATTTTTATGTGCATCTACATCGGGTATATTAACGTCATATTGCAACTATAATACGAATGACATGAATTAATATATGCAATAATATATTTATTATTACTATGCATCATTATTTTAAGTTGGATGAGTATTTTTTTTGTTTTTTTTTCTTGATTATTACATAATACCGATAACAATATTATATTAAACTAAAAATAAAAAGATCCCATGGCTGCATCAAAATAAAACATGGTTTCATCAGAAAATGTTTTCGATCCATACACGCAATTTATTACACGACGAATATTCCGGAGTATTTTATCCATTCATAAATGCAATGCAAATTTTCGATTCCATTTTGGCATTAAAATTATTGTGAGGACCTGTAAAAAACCTCTTTGTGCGCGATTAACCGCAATTTACTCCTTTGATGTAAATTACGGTTGGTTCGCTAATTTTTCGATTGCACGCAAATCGATAAATCATTTCAGCAATAAACGCGATCTTATGGACGTAACCAAACTTCACTCGCGTCATTAATCATGTCCGGGAGGAAAGGAAGAGAGAAAAAGCACGGGCGGAATAATGCAGGTTGGGACGACAGGGTAGGCGTACCCTATTGCCTGCATAACGGGGACACACCGAGGTGGAGAAAGTGCGTTGGAAAAAAAGGGTAAGCAAAAAACAAACGCGGAAAGCTTATCTTTAAATGCCAAGGGCCACACCAAAGCACGCGAAAACTCCGTTATGGCGAACTCGGAATACTTAAGCCGTCAAAACTATTTTCGCTTCGAGGTTCGCGGGGTGGGAACTGCAGAAATAAGTGTGGGCGAAAAACTCCAAGGGGGTAAATTGCAGCTGATCCGTAGGATTTCTTTGACTACCCACGACTCACAGACCCAATGCCAGATGAGTTAGGCGAAACCGGAAGGGAAGAGAACAAACCAATGACGAATAAATATAAAATAACAATGGCGAATGGATAACTAAGACCAAGATCTAAAATCACATTGGTTCCTGAGAGTCGCGAAGGTATACTAAATACATTTCCAAGTGTTTTTTCACAATAGAGGGATCGCGGTAGTCCAGGGGTAGACCCGAGTTCGATTCCCGGGCAAGAATATCTGGGTACCTGAAATTCCACCCAAGCTATGTTATTTTTCGGGTGCCAGATCTTCCTGGGAAACCATAACCGGCACAGGGAAAGAAACTGAGCCCCCTACCCCGATGTGTGAATTTCACACATGCCAAGTAGGGCTTAGTACTGGTTGAAATCTACCATCACCTACTAAACCGAACTTCGGGTCTGATTACTGTGTTTATGCTTTTTAATATTCTCAATATTTATAACTCGAGTTAGGTTGGAGTGTGTACGTATCACTCTGTTGTGTATCTGTGTCGCTCTCGCACTTCCGATCAAGATTCGACCGTTTGCCCTAATGTTTTATGTGAAAATCGTCCTACAAACTGAACCTGTCAATCAAGACTCCTAGAAATCCAGCTTCTGGAGTTTGGTGGATGTTAAAAGAAAAGGATTTAGGCCCATTGGAATGAATGGCTATTCACCAACATGGAATCATTTCAATTACATTCTTCAACAGGTTCGGACTAGTCCTTGAATACATTCCCGGATGATTTTATTAAAAAAATCATATTCATATATCAATAAGTCATTTCTAATCACTTATTGCAATGTGTAGAATTGGATTAAACGATATTATGTCATGTTAGTCAAGGTTTGGGAGCACAATAGCAAGTATTGCCAGGGTCCATCAAAAATATCCTAATCCTGTTGACTGCTGTTAAAAAATACTTCTCGCTGATCTATTTCTCTACCGGTTAGGTAATCATGCTATGGCCTAAGCGGCTTATACTATATCACTTTACGCTGGCGAGGAGTAAAACGTTATCTGAAGTCTACAGAATAACCTTAGGTAGGCGAAGATTTCAGTTGACAGGCTTTAAGATTTAGCTTTTATTATAAAGGTGTATGATATCTTGAAATATAAATAACTAGCACTACTTGTAACAACAAAAAGTTAGTACTGGTCATTCAGACGACTCTAAAATAAAAAGCACTTTTAAGGAAAAGCTGGCATTTGTGAAAGCATTTATTAACTCGTTGTAAACACTCAAGAAAATTCCATACAAAGATAATAATCACACGTCGTGTGTTTTAATATTAGACAATCAATCGCTAAACACCTTTTAGAAATTATTGTCCCATTTTAAAACCTAGCATTACCTATTTCAAAATTCACTACGATTTCACAATTAACGTCAGCGAAAGGCTTCCAATGTGATACACATTAACAAAAAATTAAATTCCCATAGACCACGAAAACTAGAACAAAAAACACTTTCCACTACCCCCTCCTCCCTCACCAACTTCACAACCCTTCCGCACAGCGACATCTACCTCCACCTCCCCACTCCTTTGACTCCTCCTCCATTGTCATGAACGCTTTCACTTGAAAATGGACAGATTTTCAGTCACAGATGCTCCCACAGTACACTTCCACTTCTTCCCGGAAGATGACAACCATGTGACTGACAGCTTATGAGAGAGTTTAATTCTTACTAAATACATGTATATGATATTCCCATTTTATCTCACCGGCAACTCAACATCTACATGGTACCCTGCAAGCCACAACCAAGGTGTGACATGGAATGATTCTACGTACATCAGGCATGCAGCAACAATATTAAGTTTTGCTTAGTGTTAGTAAAGTGTCATGAAGAATGCGAAATATTCCAAATAATGGGGTGATGTGAATTTCTCGGTCCTCTCCAGCCATTCCCTCTAATCACATGGTGTACGTTTGGTCGTATGACTTTCATCCTTCCTCTCCACACAAGCCAATCAGAGAGCTATGGTGCGTCAGCATATAAAAAGAATTTTTGGTAAGTTTCTGAGACTTCGCGGGAAAAAGTTTAGAAAAAATATTTTTACAAACACATACGTAAGAGCAAACACGCGAGCTCTTTTTGGTACTACGCGTGTTAAGACCTGATGAACGGTATAACCTGCCCTCTATCCCTTAAGTTCAGTGTCCTGAACTATTCCCACGCCTTTACGTTCGCTAACGCCTGAACTTTATACTGTTATCCCTTGCAGTTCTATGGCTTGTTATAGAATTTACTTATTTACTCAATTTATTTTACTTTTTTGTGCCCTAAACTTAGTACATTTATGAATTTGCATAAGTTGATGCAGAGTTAAGAGAAAAATAACATTCGACGACTTTTTTATTTCCTCAAAAAAAAACCGCAATTTATATTTCATTTTCCTCTAATCCAGAAAACTATGGCACATAACAACTAGAATGTATGCACAACATTTGTGAGTAGTACAAAATTGAACAAGTGCCAATGAAAGATAATTTATCGTGCAAAACGCAAATATGGAAATTCACATCGCGGGATGCAAAGGTGTCTTCGCCTTATCTTCGTTCGCCATTAGATAAGGACTCCGGGAAGTACTGTGAAACATAATTAAATTACATTATATTTAAACCTTGAATACTTATGCGGTATCAATTTTTAATTTTGGATTGGGAAACAATGTGGACTGTAATTTATTACTGAAGTGCGGACTTGAAGTTTGAGATGCGAGTAATCAGAGAGGTATGTAATTCTGCGCTATGGTCGTTCGCATGCGTTTGTGAATATTGAGTTTAGAATCATGTATAATTGTATACACAGGCTATACACTAAGTATTCCATGCATCATATTTATTTTGCCTTTTCTAAACTCCACGTGTACATTAACGTGCATAAATTTTGTATGGAACAGTATTACAACTCGCGAAAAAAAGGTATTTCATAAAATTTCAAATCTCCACTTCCTCTTATACACTTTTAATCTTCTTAAAGCCCTTGAGAAATTCTCTCGTTTCCAGGCCCTCATATGAAAAGACTCCTCATTCCGAACCATATCTATTCATACAAAAATAACTCTTCAATGCCCGTAAACACTCGTATGTAGATTGCTAGATAAAAGTCTTTACTAGGGCGAAATGTATAATCTGGAGAAAATGAGAATGAAATAAAAAAGTAAAATTCTTCAATGGCGTTTGCAACAATATTATTCACGCATTTCAAACGGTTTTGCAGAGTATATTCCTGAAAAAATATATTGCAAGAGTAGTCCAAAATTTACTTTGGATCCAATTCTGGATGACACAGAGTTTGTAAAGATCGGCCGTCTGATAAACAGGGCAATATAGTATGCCCAGCAGCAGACTAAAAGTGTTTACCAGTAAGTTTCAAATGGCACTTCTCATAAAACCCAAATACCTTTTTGGAACTGGTGATAAAACGCTACTTCATGCAAATACTGTAGCCCAATGTAATCAGATGCACGAATTCCACAGCGCGATTTTATTAGCCCAAAATATTGCAGCACTTTTGTAATCTGCAGGCATTCATTACTCTCTCAAGCTCATACTGGTGTTCTCAGAGCAAAATTCATAGATTCTACGACTTAAGCATAGGGAAATTCATCACCTTATGATCGTTCCGAATCTAAAATTGACTTCTACATCTACGTCTACATAGTACCCCGCTAGCCGTCGCAAGGGCGTGTGGCAGGGGTTGTTAGGGCACCATCCGTGATGAGGAGTAAAACCCACAAATGTATACCAGACAACCAAAAAGTCGTGTACATTCAAGCAAAAACCTTTATAACTTACACGCATGGAAATACAGACATGTATACTATCCACGAATACACACGCACCTACGAATTTACCTCATGCCTACGTAACGTGTAATCTTGTCCTAACTTGTAAATTAAATGTATTTGAAATTCTTCAGATAATTCTTGATCTTCCAGGGAAAGAATGAGTATTTGTATCTGTCTGTACTGGAATCTATTTCCCTTATCTTATCTTTATGGTCAGACTGACCTAAATAGCGTGAGGCCGTAAAAATTCCTTTAATGTCATCGTTAAATTCATTTGTTCCGAGTCTTTCTAAAAAGTTTCAGTCTCGCTTGTTCTTTTCATCTCGAGTGGCCCCCAGCTTAATTCCCCTAAGAGGCTTCTCACACTCGTCTCCTTCTCATAACAATTTTTCACGAATGGCAGATTTCCTATGCACCTTGTCTAATTCTTTTTGCGCAACTTTCTCCCAAGGATCCCAAATACTTGCGGCATATTCCAAATTAGGCTTAACGAGAGTGAAATAACACCTACTTTAATTTCTCATTGCATGTCCCCACCACCCGTTTAATGAAGCCGAGTTATTTTAAAGTGGACCTGCATATTCGGATTCAGATCCGCGGAGCGCTGCTTGTATGGTGTGAACCAAGCCCTTGTGTGATGGTAAATGTGAGGTTGGTAATCTTAAAGTGCCATTGAAAATAAGAACATTTTGTCTCACATCTGTCCTCCTTGTGTATGTAAATATGTGCATTGTGATAGTGACCACTGGCCAGACATGACCGTTGCCACCAGGACAATTGCCTAATTGCAACGATATAAATTCCTAAAAAGTAAATAAATAACATTGTCCTGATATGTGCTCCCAATGAAATGGTGTAAGAACTACCCCCAAATATTTAGCTCGATCGGTCGTAGTTAGCATTGAACCCTCTATTTCTTATTATATTTTTTTTCTCTAATTCTTTAGCTTTTGTCCTGAGATGAGTTGGAAGAAAGAGGAAAAGAAATTTTGTGCAAAATCAAACATTCTGAAAAACAAATCAAAATAATTGGACTATTGGAATGGAATCAGGCACAATAACGCGTCGAACTCGCGCAAAATACCACTTCCTTGACTGCGAATGATTTACACAGACATGAGTCGCTCGGCAAAGTGGGAGGATTGCGAGGGGATGAGTGAAAAAAATCCCTCGCAAATCGTTTGTTCTGAGATGGCCGGGGGGGAGGTGGAAATGGAGGAGAAGAAGTGAAAGCACGCAATGCTCACGAAAAAGTATCGTGCTTTGGTTGGTCTGATTGAAAACAGGTTTTGCTTTTGTCAAGACACCGATGCTGTGAAGACCCACGGGGGACGTCCACGATGGAATCCGAGGGAAGATTTGTGCGCAGGCACACGTGAAAAAATGATGCGGACCCAACCAGTAGCGCTGCCGGAACATTAAGCATACCACAGCAACGGCCAAACGTCCACCCATCACGGGCGTAATATTTCAACGATGTCATTTCCGCTCGCTTCAGTAGTCCTCGAAGGGAACCTCATTTCTTTCTACACTTGGTCGGTGAAATAAATACACGAACTGGGGCAATCTGGCGGTAATGACACGGACTATAGTCTTGTCCACTAGCGGCGCTAGTTGCCTGAGGCCCAATGAGCCGTCTGTGTTTGGCGGATCGCCGAGCTGTGCGTATGGCGCCAGTTGTGTTAGCTTCTTTTGTCCTTGATTTTAATGATTGTCAAAAATGGATATTGATGAAATCACGGAGCAACGAATTAACACCAAGTTTTTTTAATGAAGTGCGGCAAACGTTATCAGGAAATTACGGAAATTTTGACAGCTATTTACGGTGATAATACTCTGAAGAAAACATCTGTTTTCAAGTGGATTAAGCATTTTGAAAGATGGCCAACAAGACGCCACGGATGATGCAAGGCCGGGACGACCTTCAACCACCTGTGTTGACGACAAAATTGATCGTGTGAGGTCCCTTGTCCTTACCGATCGTCGAAAAACTGTCTGAATGATAGATGGTGAACTGAATTTAGGAAAATCAACAGTGCACACTATTTTAACCAAACAGGATGGATGGATCCTTCACCATAACAATGCACCTGCACATTCAGCATTGATTGTTCGCCAGTTTCTGGCAAAAAATTCGATTACCATCCTTGATCATTCTCCTTATTCGCCAGATCTCGCCCCCTGCTACTTTGTTCTATACCCAAAATGCTCAAATGTGATGAGGGGGCATCACTAAGAAGATGTGGACACAATAAAGCAAGAAACGACGAGAAAATTAAAAGGTTAACTGCGGAGGACTTCCAAGGGCGCTTGAAATAGTGGAAAGAAGATGAAATAACTGCATAGCAACGAATGGAGAGTACATAATTTGAAGGGGACAAAATTGATGTAAACTAAATTTTGCAAAATAAAGTTTTTAATGGCCTCAGTTAGCATATACTATATTGGGCATACCTCGTATAGTCTACCGGGTTATGGTTGCAGAAATGGGCATCTGCATCTACACAATGGCACACAAGCCGGTAAGAAAACGTGTGGTGGGAGATGTTAGGACACATCAAATATAAGCGTTAATTCAACTTTGCGGTGCAGTGGTTTGCTCCTTCAGAGCGCTGTAGAGGATTGCACTGTGATCGAAATACGCGCATCCACTTTTAACACCATTGTGTTTCCCTCATTTTTAGGTTTCTTTCCCCTTCCGGCTTTATTTTCCATTTTTTCCGCTCTTTTGACTGAAGGGCTTTATTCCCTGTCATTTTCTGTTTTAACAATACCACTAGGTCATTCAGTATTTTGTTCACTTAGTATCCCGAGTGTTGGTATTGATCTGCTGTAATACCTGAATGAATGAATGCGTGTGTGTGTATTATTCCCCCCTGGCGTCTGGATTAATTTCTTCGGAAACTTTTTCGGAAACTTCAGAGTCGGTCCCCGGTGAGGGAAAAACTTACCGTTAACTACTCTGGGGTAATCAGTGTGACTGTATGTGTATTTGTAAATTCCCGACTTCGACCCCTGGAAATAGGATTGATTTTTTTGTCAACCTCTTTGGGAAATACCCCCGTGTGTCTTTTGATCATTTTAATATTTTGAATGTATGTACGTTTGATCAATGGCGAGGGATTAACCTTCCTCGTAAATCACCACACACATCTCAATAACCACCCCTTTTTGCTTTCACAGTGGGGTCAAAAAACTTTTAAGGCTTAAGGAAATATTATTTAATATAATCAGTCTAAGGAGATGTTATGTTCGATTCACAATAAGAAAGGTCATCCTACATCAATGACTGAAGAAGTGCACTTTCCCACTGAACATAATCATGAATGCATATATATTACTATTTGCCTATAATTATTACCTATAGTATTACATATAGCCTATATATTACCTATAATTTACTATTTGAAGCTGGTACACTATAACAAGGAAGTATGCGGCATTGAAGAAGGGTTTGTTATGCTGCCAGATTTCATGTTGTTTTTTTTTTTGGAGAGGCAAGGAAAAAGAGACCGTTAGAAGCTCAATTTATCCTTTCCATCAAAACGTAAATGTTTAATAAATCTCATGTAGTACATGGAATACTTGAGAAGTCTTTGTGCTAAACATACGTTAGAAGATATAGCGTTAGAAATGAATGAGTTGTTCCCGAAAGAATGCGAATTAGCCGCACCGATGTGATAGGCTAGGATAAAAGAGGTGTGTCATATTAATATACTTATGTGGAGAGAGCGGGTGAGAATCGAGAGTGCTTCTCCATCGGAGGACAGTCAAAGAGGAAGTATGGTAGAACTGTAGGTAGATCCCAGCTGTCGATAGTTACTTATAAGACAATTTGATTATATAATTTTGCGAGATTTGGACGTTAAAGGTTGGCGCTATATGCTGATGACATCGCAAAGCTGGCAGGAAAAGTAGAAAAACATTTAGAGAATATTGACGTTCATGGATTTTCTGACGATGACATCGCAATATTGACAGATAAGACAATGCAGGTTTGACGAAAACTTAAAAGCTCAAAGTAAAGATGAAAAATAAATAGAAATCAAAGATTGCGGCAGTTGACAATTTTAATTTCAGCACCTCAATGACATCTGCATTTCATTTTTTGAAAACTGCAAACGCATAACTACGATTTATCATTAATAAACCTTAAAACATCTAAACACAAGCAATCGGGGTGGCTAGAATATTATGAACTAACCATAGCTATAAATATAAGTGCGAAAAAACCAAAACAATTATTTGTGGAAGAATGGAAGAAACAAAGCACGAAACTAGAACAGAAAACTGAAATAATTGAAGGATTTTTTTCTGTCTAGGATAGGCACGTTCATCAACGAAAGAAGGAACAAGAAAGACTTGACGAGTTAAATTTCTCAGTTTACAGAAGAAAAAACCTCAACTAACAGATTAAGACTTTAAGCACTTGATTAAGGCACGTCTGAAGCCTCCTTTTACGCATAATTTTTAATTGGCAATTGCAATAATAGAAAAGAGAAGGCCGAAAGGAGTGGCAATGCACGAGGAGAAAAAATAATGTAGATTACGTAAATGAACGGGGCAGGCTAATCAAGAAAGAACTTATACGTACAGTTGGGAAATAAAGCAGACCTTTGACGGCAGGGAAGGGTAGAATACATACTCAAACCGTACATTCCAAGTGAGGTGGTGTAGTCTATGGAACCTCGCACCGCGAGTGACCAATGCGGAGTGGCCATGTGAGAGTGCGCGTCCCTCTGGTGAAGTGTTTAACCCACATAAGGAAGCACTGGAACAAAAAGGTGGACGTTTAGATCGGATAAGGGGAATATATAACTAATCTCAATAGCATACGCCGCGTGAACTTCCACTTTGGCGCCTAATAATTGTGCATGTATTGTACGGCTGGTGCCCCACCACGAAATACACGCCCCTCTTCCCCCTTGGGGCTGCATGCGAACTATGGTGTACATGGTGATATGTACCTGTGCCTTTAATTTATCCCCTACCTGTGTCTTTGGGGGGGAGACCATGAGTTGCATGTCCATGGGCTAGCAGAATTTCCCTTTCATATTTTTCAAATTCTAGCTTGCACGTAATTGGATAAATTTTGCTACATTCTAAGCGCAATGTGTTTGTTGATTGATAGTACGAGTATATGCATTTGTTTGCGTGTAAGCTAAAAATGTTTTTCCATGAATATATACGCCTCTGTGGGCGTAGGGTTGCATGCATATGTTGGTTTTGCATGTGGTTTTATTCTGGTTTATGGGTGGTGACCAAACACCCCCCGACACAAGCCCCTGCGGCGGCTTGGGTGGTATTATGTAGATGAGATGAATAAGCGCGAATATGACGATTCGGAACATGAATCTTAGATGAAACTCTTTTTCGATCACAATCCATGGGATGGCTGATTGCGAAGCACCTGCATCGCACTCGGTTTTCTGAATATAACACAGTTAGCCTAAGGAATGAGATTCAATGATTTAATCAAAATTCACCAATTATTGCATAGTGCATATAGGTATGCATGTGCACAGCTGTTGCACATTTGCCAATATATATTAACATGCATGTATGAACTAATTGTTTTAATAATTAGTTCATATATGTAAGTGAATAAACATGATAACCCTTAAATTAGCATTAACCGTTAGCAGCGCATTTAGGTCAGAAGAGAAACTAGGTTGGGAATCAAAATTTGAGCAAAATTCAAATTATAGAATGAATCTCTTGCATTACACTAAGGTTTGAGAGATCGACCGTTGAACCGATAGATTTAAAATGTCTTTTCCCCAAGAAAGATAAGGGATCAGATCAACTGAAAACCACGCAAATGAAAAAGAATTCTATTTTCATTCTAAATAGATTATTATGACGTCATTATTTCATACCATCTCTGTTGCCATTGTTGTTAATAGGGACTAGTCTTGAATGCGCAGAGATGCATTTAAAATTTAAATACCGTGGTGTCTATACCCGCAGTTAATATTAACTCCGCTATTTGAATTATTTTGTGCATGTGGTGGAAAAAAATAAGATAAAAGAAAAACTTTGGTTTCGAATATTCATGCCTGGAGTTGATTCTGTGTCTAAAATAATACCCAACAATTCACCAAAAAGGTGTGTGGCAGGGGTTGCGAGCACCAGGTGGAATGGGTACGGGATAAGGCAGAGGGAGGGTGTATAAGGGGAGAAGTAAGGAGAAAAAAGAAGCATCCCTGAAATTTCATTCCATCCACTATGAGGAAGATGCTGTTATATTGAATAGGGAGTATAAAAATGATCATCGACCACTTATACAAGAGACTGCACTACTACTGGTCATGCAGAACCAAGAAGCAAGATGGGGCAAACATCGCGTAAGGCATCACTCACGCGGAGAGGGACAAAGGGCGGAAGGGGGGAGCTTGAAAGCAAAGTGAAAGACGTTTAGAGAGTGTTCTATAATGCACTACGTTGGATGTTATTTCAATTCTACTGGGAAGCCATATTCGCCAAAAAAGCATATTCGATCAGAGTTAAATGCATGCATAAAGGTGAAACTATTTTTTCCTTAGACGCCGCGGGGACAAGTGATATTCCCGTTAGATATACGAGTAATCCTACAGTTGTGATTAGTGATACAGTAATACATAGTGATACAGTAGATAGTGATACAGTAATCCCGTGTTGTCCGTTGGAAGGAGTCTTTGAGTCTAATAGTTTAGTGGTAGGAGTAAAAATATTCAGATTAAAATTTGTCTGGTGTATATTTACCCCCTGCCGCACACCCTAGCTGCTGGGTACTAAAGAAACACTTCAAAAATACTAAAAATAGTTCTGGCGTCTATTTCTCGAAAAATATTTTAAGATTCAAACGACCAAAGCACGTTGGTTCATAAATAATTGACGAAAAATTTATTCACCCCCTGCCACACACCATGGCGGTGGCTTGCACGTCGACATTAAGATCCACCCAAGAGATGTTCACAATATCGAAGAGGTTGATGACCTCTTGCTCCAAGTCATAAAATCCTCCATTATTAAAAGAAAGTAGTGATGGGAAGAAACACAGGAAGACCAAATATGGAATACACGAAACAGTTAATAAGATCTGTGAAGTCTGGGATGTATACTTAGTAAGTGAAAGGGGACAGCCGAGAAGGGAACGGAGTGGAGAGCTGAATCAGATAAAACTCTGGATTTCTAACTGCGAATTATAGGTGATGAAATCATTCCAAAAGGATAGGAGAGGAAAAGATTTTTGAGAAACATTCATTCGGCTGTCGCACTGACCGAACTTCACCTAAAGCACGACCCCTACGGGAAGGGGACGAAACTCAATTTGAACCGCACTCCCCGTGGCCAATACAAAGAAGCCGGGGGTCCCGCGAGAACCCAAAAACACTGCCTTTCTAAAATGACTCAATTGACGGAGAGATTATGCTTCATGTCTACCCGTTGAGTCCCAATCCAGCATAGAAGGTCTATCAATTTTAGACTGATTTGACAATTATTCCTTATATATTCTTTAATATAAATATAATTCTTTCTTTCGGCTAACTCATTCGTACCCACATATACCTATTGACTCCCATTACACACGTCATTACTTGATTCATTTATCTCATCCACGGTTTTATTTGATTATTCCACCCGTTAAATTTCCTTCTCAGGGCAGAGACTCTCCTCGTAGTGAGTAAAGTTTATTAGGTAATCTACCGGTTAAGGTAGGTTTTTGGATGGACACAACTATCAAATAAACATTTTGTAACTCCCCACCTAGCAAACTAATCTATATCAGGTCCCTCTTCATCTCTGAGTAAAGTTAACAATGGTTTAAAACTAAGTTTTACTCTTACATGTGCATAGTTGTAGAAAAAGTATTGGGAAAAGTTTTGGAAAAATAGATTTATTTCAGATATTGCTGCAATGCCTCAAAATTCTTCAAAGTACATCCCTTGGGTGTCTACACACTTTCCTCGGCAGTTTTCCACGACTCGAAGGCTCCCTGAGAGTTAAGCGTACTAGTGCAAGCTTCTTTGACGGCACTTAGGGTCCCATGGTGGTGGTGTACTTTGAGGGAGGATTTTACTTTTGAGAATAGTAAATAGGCTGTTGGTAGCAAGTCGGGACTGTAAAGGGACTTGGGGAATCGTCGCGATGTCGTTACAGGTCTTAGCAAGTTGCTAGCACACTAGACTCTGCTCTTGGTCGTCGGTCAAGATCATCGGGACGATTTGAGGGCAGATCTTTCGCATCGCCAAATTTTTTTTTGAAAATGGTGTCTGCACTGTCATCTTATCAATGCCAATGCAATCCGCGATCATGCACACACTTAACAACCGACGGTCTGAATTTACAGCAATTCACGCACACGTCAGGAAAAAAATGTTTCCGATACTTTTCATACTTAATGTGAGCACCACCATGAACATCTTTTGAAGGATTTGAAGTGAATGTATTTCCCTTTTTCTTACCGTTTAAACACCCTTTCCTTCATCCCTTATCCTTCATCCCACCTTAATCCACATCCCACCAAAAAGGTGCATGGCAGTGGGTGAAAACCCACTGCCATGCACCTTTTTGGTGAATCCAGCGGTATTTGTGTAGGTGTATATGTATTTGTCTTAAATTTAACGTGGGATTTGTTTTTTGTTCTCTCCGCGTGGTGTGGGGGACATTTCACCCCTCTTCCTCATGTTCAACTAGAGGGTTAGGTTTCAAAAATTAAGTCTTCAAATTATCCCACGCCTCGCTACATTTCACCATTTATCTCCACTTTATTATTTTTCTTAATGCCTAATTCATCAGACAATTGTTCCATCCCCAACACTTCGCATATCCTCACACTCGAAAACAACAACGCCTTCGCTTGCTCGACTCCATTTCCACCTCACCCTCGAGACCGCACGCCCACCAGCCGCAAAAGTGAAAGGTCACTCAGCACCTCCCGCCGCGCCGGCCGCCGTCAACCCTCTTCGAATTTCAAAACTTTCCAAGAGGGTTAGAAAGCCGTTAGTTTCGTCGAGGGACACATGAATGGCGGCCCATACATAGTAAGATGACCCCAGACGGGTTTCACCAACATGACCCTCTTCGAATGTTCACCCGACTCCGAATCCTTCGCATACCCGGGCCACCGACACCCAGAAGACGGAGAGAGTGATCTGAGCTCCCCGCCTCCTCTCAGCCAAGTTTGGAAGCAAGGGACTGCCCGGGGGTTAAAAGGAAGGAGGCAGGAGACCCAAGCAGGGTCTTCAGTGCATGTGCCATAACTTCAGCCATTAATACTGAATTAATAGAAGTAATTAAGTTGTAAGAAAGGGCGCATTCGTTTCTCATTATTAACTTCCTTAAATTAAGCTTAACATCCTGCCTCTAAAAATGCGAAAATCGTTAAAAGCAATAAAATGCATATTAGACAGGTTCATCGTGTCATTTTTCCATAAAATGATAAATAACCAGAATCAGTGGAAAGCGACAGCGATAGGGGAAAAGTTGTTTCCATTTCTCAGTGTAAGTAACCTACTATATTGTCTTTATCTCATCCAGCTTCAATTATAATTCTTCTTGCTAAAAACAGTTATTTGAATAATATATATAGATCTGATGATGTAGAAGTACTCACGAGAGGAATTTAACACTATATATATATATATATATATATATATATATATATATATATATATATACTCGTGTCCCTCCCATGGACTACAACCTTGTCGTGGTGGAAGGGCTTGTGTGTTCCGATGACCCCTAGAGCTGTGCTGGCGGGAGTAATAATAATTACTCCTGGAAGGGTCACCCATGCCAGATAGGTCGAAGGTTAGGAGCCAGACGAAAGGTAGTCCACGCAGCGTCTGTTCCTCAGTGAGGCGGCTGCAATGGCGTCTGACCCCAGTGGGGCGGCCATTGAGTGATGGTGTCACGTTAAAAACACTATTGAGGAGGGCAACGGGAAACCACCTCAATTATGATTCCCAAGAATATAATGATGGGCACTATAGAAAAAAAATAAAGGAGATGAAAGCAAATAAGGCTGTGGGGGTGGACAATATTCCTGTAGAAATGTTGAAATGGTTAGGGAAAGGTGGGAAGAAGGCCATATATGGACTGATTCGTAGTATCTATGAGGAAGGAATCTGGCCGGAAGATTTTGTGAGATCGGTGTTAGTTCCTATTCCAAAAAAGACAAAGGCTGTATCATGTGAGGATTACAGAACAATAAGTTTGATATCCCACGCAGCTAAAGTTATTCTCAGGATCATCAACAAAAGGATAGAGAGTAAGGCAAATGATTACTTACGGGATGATCAGTTTGGGTTCAGGAAAGGAAGAGGTACGCGTGATGCCATTGCAGTTATGAGATCACTAGTCGAGAGGAATATAGAATACAATCAGGACGTTTTTGCCAGTTTTGTAGATTTCGAAAAAGCATTTGATAGAGTGAATTGGGAAAAATGAATGCGTGTATTGCAGAAAATACGAATGGATTGGAGGGACAGGAGACTGATCCGCAACCTGTACATGTCTCAGACTGCTCAGGTGCGAGTGGGGAACGGAGAGTCCGGATGGGCAGTGTTAGGAAGAGGTGTAAGGCAGGGTTGCCCATTGTCACCGGTACTGTTCAACGTATGTGTAGAGGAAATGATTAAAGAGGCATGAGAAGAACTGGAGGTAGGAATGAAAGTCGGAGGGGAATTCGTAAAATCGGTTGGGTTTGCTGATGACCAAGCATTAGTTGCTCAGTCAGCCAAGGGGTTGCAAGCATTGTTGAGTGAATTGGAGGTTCAGTGCGATAAATATGGAATGAGAATCAATATTAATAAAACAAAGGTTATGCGATTTTCCAGAAAGAAAAAGGCTAAGCTAAATATTAAAATAGGCGGGGAAAAAATAGAGCAGGTAGAGCACTTTACATATCTCGGAAGTGTTTTGGACCAATACGGTCAAAGTGGTACGGACGTAAGCAGAAGAATTGCGCTAGGCAAGGAGGCTTTCTCCAGGAGGAGGGAGTTGATGACGGGGACGTTGAGTAGGGATGTTAAAACAATACTCGTAAAAACTCTGATATGGAGCGTAGCTATGTACGGCGCGGAAACGTGGTCGCTGAATCAGGAGAATAGACGTAGATTGGAGGCTTTTGAAATGTGGGTGTGGAGAAGAATGGAGAAGGTGAAATGGAACGAAAGGAAAACAAATGAGGAAGTACTAGAAATGGTGGGGGAGGAGAGGGGTTTGTTGAGAGAAATCCTATGGAGGCAGGAAAAATGGATGGAAGACGTATTGAGCGGTAGTGGAATGTTGAAGAGGGTAATAGAGGGGAGAATGTTGGGCAAGCGAGGTAAGGGTAGGAACAGGATAGGGATGTTGGACGGGTTGAAGGGAGGAAAGAAGTACACCGAGATGAAGAGGGACCTGGTATAGATTAGTTTGCTAGGTGGGGAGTCACAGAATGTTCATTTGATAGTTGTGTCTATCCAAAAACCTACCTTAACCGGTAGATTACCTAATAATAATATACTCGTGTATGTCATTATATGCGTCTGTTCCTCAGTGAGGCGGCTACAAAGGCGTCTGACCCCAGTAGGGCGGCCATTAAGTGATGGTGTCACGTTAAAAACACTATTGAGGAAGGCAATGGGAAACCACCTCCATTATTATTCCCAAGAAAATAATGATGGACAACAGAGGCCGACAAGGTTAGACAGAGAAAAGGAACATGACGTAGAAGAAGATAGCTTAGGTCCAGGCATACTCGACGATGAAATAGAAAGGGCGTTAAAGGAGGTGAAAGCAAATAAGGCCGTGGGGGTGGACAACATTCCTGTAGAACTGTTGAAATGTTTAGGAAAATGTGGGAAGAAGGCCTTATATAGACTGATTCGTAGTATAATAAGTTGGATATCCCACGCTGTTAAAGTTGTTCTCAGGGTCATCAGCAAAAGGATAGAAAGTGAGGCAAATGATTACTTAGGGGATGATCAGTTTGGGTAATGTTTGGGAAATGTTTAGGAAAATATGGGAAGAAGACTCTATCTGAACTGATTCGTAGTATCTATGAGGAAGGATTCTGGTCGGGAAATTTTGTGAGGTCAGTGTTAGTTCCTATTCCAATAAAAGTAAATCACACAAATCATGGGAGAAGAAAAGTGGAGGTTACTGTACCTCTACTGTTTAATGAAATAACTAAAGATTTAAGAATATTACTGTCAGTAAACGCTGTGAAAGGAGAATAAAGACTGACTATGATACAGAATGGATTATGGCTTAGAAAAAAACTTGGCACAGAATATATGATCTTTACAATTGCATGCACTTAAAGCTCTCATTTTTGTGAACGTGGTACCTGTTGTCAAGCCAGAACTAACTGGCATAGCAGAACCAGAATGAGTATTCCAAAAAATAAGTTTTTAATGTATACTACTACTGTATATATGAAGATATCACTATGGTATATGAAAAAAACTCTCTGCAATTGTACGTTGTATTGATTGTCTTAATCCTTTGTGTATCATAGCAAAGAATATTCACTTAAAAAAAGAATTTTATCCCCTCATGTTCATCAAACTCAAAATCTTACCCAGCAAACCCGAGAGAGTGCGTGTGGCAGGAGGTGTAAGGTCAATAACCATTATGGTAATGGTTGGTCATTAAGGCCGACTTCCACTTAACTTCCACGAAGATGTTTTTAGCACTTGAATCACTACAAAATTCGAGATACCTAAAATCGTCTTGTTTAAAACTGGACCTGGTGTTTGATAGATTAGTAGTGATGCTCAGTAGCAAAAACAGATGTAAGTACGACACGCTCTATCTATACGATTCTTGAATTCAGCCACCAATCATAGGTGAACAGGGGCGTTTCATGTAACTATCGACTGGTGTGTCATTTTTAAATCAACACCGGCCTCTACGAAAACACGATTGAAAAATATTAATTTGTTGCACATGGGAAAAAACTGAAAATAGAGAGGAGATTTGACTACCGCTAAAGGGTTCATCCGAGGCTTTAGCACCTAGTTTTCTTCCGATACGGAGCACAGTGAATGCAGCACAGATTTCAGTGGCTGAATCAGGCATTGTGTACAACGACCCAAATGGCCTGACATTATTTTATTTCAGGGAAGTTAAAACTGCCATATACGCTGGTTCAAATCGTTTCGCTCACTAAATGTGCGTTACATTGTTTTTATTTGTTTATTTATTGTATTTGAAAATGAATACGTTGCAATTAGGCAATTGTCCTGGTGGCAACGGTCATGTCTGGTCAACGGTCACTCTTACAATGCACATACTTACATACACAAGAGAACAGATATGAGACAAAATGCTCTGAAATACAATGAAACTTTTAGATTACCAACCGCACCTTTACCATACACATGGGCTAGGTTCACACCATGCCTACAACGAACGCTCCGTCCGTCGCCGCACTCCGTCCATATTCACGCACTCTTCAATTTCATATACTGCTCAAAATCAGTAAACGTTAACACACAATTCAGTTTTGCAAAACAACTTCTCACACGGTTCACATCACATAAAAGCAATATTTTAATAAGTACAATAATAATCACTGATCGATGAAGTTTATCACCCAAGACTGACTGCTTTACACTTATCCTTAAAACTCCTAAAATTGGAAGGAAAAGGCTCAAACAAATCTCCAGGCAGCTGGTTCCATTCAACAATAGTTCTGTTAGAAAAGAGTATTTTTTCTTATTTGCTTTTTTGAGTTCTTATTTTTATTTTAAAACTGTGGTCGTTTTCTCCCTTAAAGTTTGGTTTATCTTCTCTTTCCATAAATCTTCCCACGCTTCGTCATTTTTAACAATTCTATCCATTGCGCCTAACCCACTTCCACATTTTTCCTCTATTTTTCAAACTCTCCCATTTCAGTGTATCCAATATTTCCGAAGCTCCAATAACTCCGGAAATATCGATGCCCTGTACCAAAATATGTCTTCAGCGCGTTTAGAACTCTCAATCGTCCTCTAAAACCGCGAGCGCGTCATCGCGACTTCCTCCGCCATTACTTCAGATAAGATGAATGCATGTTTACATAAATAAATAAACAGTCAACACGAACAGATAGTCTAAAGAGTCTTTCTCGAATATTATATATATATATATATATATATAAAGAACATGTTCCTCAGGGTCTCACGCTTCCGAGAACGTGATGCGTATCAGCAGATCCAATCGATTTCTGAATTAAAATCGCGTGCCCCAGCGACGTTACTTCCTCCTTCTAAAGCGTTATGAAATTCGTATTCTGAGCTCCTATTCATCGCTTGCACATCCAATCAGAAGCGTTTCCTCCAGGATGAGTCAATTTTACCCAAGACTGGCTGAACGCCGCAATCGAAGCCCTCCGACACTGACCCGAGGGTCAGTTGCATGGTCGCCAACCGGGATGGGCTCGCTCTTTTACCTTCTCACGGTGTCTTTATGGGGCTCACATGTGGGAGGGGGTCAACATCTACACAAGACTTAAGCTCTGTTAATCGACTGGAAAACCAGGAAACAAAATGGTGAGAAATATGAAAGCTTATATCACATCTTTAGTAAAGCTATTTTTAAAGCGTCAGCAAACAACATCCCTATCCTTGAGATTTTTTTCTCCGACAAACCTGGCTCATGTCAATTGAAACGCAGAACTGAGCAATCCCCCGACATACCACGCAGTCTGGGTCGTAAATAAAGTAATGAAGTCTGGTGTAAAACCGTCAGACCGATAGGCAGAAATATAGCGCACAACGCAATTCTTTCTCATACGTTCTCAAGGACATGCGGGGGTACAAAATTTTTCAATTTTTTTTACTCATAGACGACCACGATGAAAACGATATGCTCCGGAGGGGGAAAACCAGTGCGATACAAAAGTGTAGGAACCCCCTGAACCGTTCTGGCGTTCACTAAACGCCTGAGGCTGCCAGGTGTGTATCGGGTAGGATATTCGAGAACCGCAGAGCTTTTTTAGATTAAAGTGTAGGTGAAATAATTGGTCGCTAAAGTCTTCTTCGCCAAATTATTTAGCTCTAAATGAGATGAGGGTCAGTGATAGTAATAGTTTGTTTAACACGAATCAAATAGCATTAGACGGAAAATTTTACAAGGGATTCGATATTATTAAGAAGACGGTCCTCGTTAAAAATTCAAGAAACCTTAATGTCAAGGAAACATTATCTGTATTGGTAGTAAATTGCCGAAGTTTAAAAAGAAGTCGCAGAATACCATCGCCTTATTCGAAGCACAGGCGAAGATCTATTGGCACAGAAAGCTCCTGACTATCCACTGATATTGCCGAGGGTGATATTTGTGGAAAATCCTTTTAAATTTACATAAATTTCAGAACAAATAGCATCGGGGTGGTTTATTCATTGCAGTTAAAAATTCTTGCGTCAGCAGGGCTGAGGTAATTCCGGGTAATGGTTTGGAAAGCGTTTGGTGCTCAATTAAAACTCCTCAATCCAAAAGAATTTATGTGTGCGCATTTTGCAGACCGACAGTCGTCAGAGAACATTCATTACTAGAATTAAATCGCATGTCAAAGGTTTCTTATCCCAACACAATGATTGCGACGTTATAATCGGTAGAGATTTCAATGTCCCATCTATTGACTGCAGCACATACTGTGTAAAACAGGGGGTAAAGACAAAGATATCTGCGAATCGCCATTGAATTCTTTTATATAGAACTCATTGAATCAACTTGTCAGTTCACAAACTAGGGGCGATAATATTCTTGATTTGTTAGCAATGAATATTCCCGAAAAAATCTTCACTACGAGTTATTAGAAAGATAGTAATCATTGAAATACTAAGTATACGTGGGGCACTTCCTTGAGATCACGCGCAGTCAACAAGTTCATTTCAAGTAAATTCATAAAAGATGACACGGAACCTAGATGATACAGCACGGAAGTTAAAAAGGCATTACGACGGCAAAGATTATGTCACGCCAAGATAAAATATATTACAAATGATATTTCTAGCGACAAAAAGAATGAGATCACTTATGATTACAAGATATCTAGGACGAACGCCAAGCATTAATTTCGGAAAACGTTTAGTAAATTTAAAAAGAAATGATTAGCAGAACATTTGAAAGAGAATTCAAAAGTATCACCAGAAGAGATAATGACGGAGATGCTGAGTAGGGAGGTTAAGAAAAGACTTGTAAAAACTCTGATATGGAGCGTAGGAACTCTTATGTACGGCGCGGAAACGTGGTCGTTGAAGCAGGTGGATAGACGTAGATTGGAGTCTTTTGAAATGTGGGTGTGGAGAAGAATGGAGAAGGTGAAATGGACCGAAAGGGAAACAAATGAGGAAGTACTGGAGATGGTGAGTAAGGAGAGGGGTTTGTTGAGAGAAATCCTATGTAGGCAGAAAAATGGATGAAGGGCGTATTGATAGGCAATAGTGGGATGTTGAAGAGGGTAATAGAGGGGAGAATGTTAGGCAAACGAGGAAAGGGCAGCAACAGGGTAGGGATGTTGGACAGGATGACGGGAGGAAGGAAGTACACAGAGATGAAGATAGACCTGATGTAGAGTGGGTTGCTGGAGTGTGTTTTGTTTGAAGTCACAAAATATTTATTTGATAGTTGTGTCCATCCAAAAACCTACCTTATCCGGTAGATTACTTTAAAAAAATCAAAAGAAAAGTTCAGAGAAATAAGTCAACTGTTATTGCCTCAAAAATGATAAAGGCGAAAGAGTAACCAGCAGTTTGGAAAAGGCTAACTTATTTAATTCCTTCTTTCAAAGCGTCTTCACTAAAATCACACCGAATGCCTACGATAGTTTACCAAATCATGTCCGTCAACCGGTGCTTGTCAACCGATGCCCAACCTTCGGGTTGATTACTGTGTTTATGGTTTATATACACACACACACCTATATCCATTATTATTATAGTCTATAAATCACTCTAACGCAATTTAAAACTTCCGTAAAGCCGTGTTAGGCGCAATAGAAAACTTCCTAAAACACATTGTGTGAAATTTTGAAAGGTGATAAATGTCTTAAGAAATTTATAGCCAAATGAATTCTTTTAAAGAATGCTTGGATGATTCCTTAAGGCAGGAAAATGGAGTTGCATTGTGTCCTCCTTCCCACAATGTTTCTTGGAAGTGAAACTAGTGTATTAATTTTAATATTTAGGATTGAGCATAAACGTCAGAAAGGTGCAGTGGGTTTAGGCTAATCGAGTGTTTGTGTTCAAAGTAGAAGAGAAAGATTAGGCGAAGAATGAGTGGCTGTGAAAGAATGTAAATTGGATTCAGCAGCAATGGAAAAGTATGAAAGAAGTCCGCGATTATGGTTTGGTCATGTCCAAAGAATGGTGAAGATATTTATCTCTCAAGGGATTCAGATGTGAGAAAATATGAATCATATGAGTACTTTAGAGGAGAAGGCTAGTCAAGAAAGTTGCAAGGGAATTTCGTCAAAGAGACTCTCTAGACGAAGAAAATTATGAGACTCTGTGATAGAAGATAAGATTCTATGAAAGAATGTATAATTGTATAATAGGCGAAATAACTAAATAAGTATAGAATACAAGAAACTTGTGGCAAGGAAGAAATTAGTGAAAAATGACACATCTGAGGGATCACCATGTTTCAATAATAATTATCACAATTATTTTTCACGAAATACACTCGACAATAATTTAGCGGAGAAGATATAAATATTTTGAAATATTTTAAATGTTAAATTTTGTTTTATGTTATAAATATTTTGAATTTGTTGCAATGTCGACTGCAAAAATAAATTTGGAAAAGTCTCGAAATGCCAATTTAATCATGAGAGCCTTCCCTAATAAATACCAGTACAAACTAGACCCCGAAAAACCGAAAACAATATTTTCCGAGAACCAACTAGAAAAACTCAATCTTTCACATAAATGGTAACCGGCGGTTCCACCTCTTCGGTTTCGGGAGACCCGCTGCTAACAGCCATTCTGCCAAACCTTGAATTATAATGTGGACGTGGCAAGAAGCACGAATCTGAATAAAATAAGGTTAATTTTCAGTCTACATCCATTTCAATGCGGTTTAATTCTTTCATGCTCATAGGGCATATTATTGGGACTGAACATTCGCAAAACACTGCAATAATAGTGGTTGACGATTAATCTCAAAACAAATCATAATGGCGATTATCAATAATATTTATTGAATTAAATACCCTTCCGCAGAATGTAGCCGAGTGTCTCACTATGTCTCACTACTCACAAATGTCTCGACTATTGTACTTAACGATCATTAGGTCTGTTTTCTCTCCAACTTTATATGTAGATTTCAGGACCCAAAAGACTAACATTTGGTTCCTATTAATTCACCATTTATGGCCAATAGATCACTCAAAGTAAAATTTGTAAAAATGTTTACTTTCAACTTACACATATACAAATCAAAATTAAATTTTAAAATTAAATATAAAATCAAAATTTTGTATAATTTTACTGTCGCAAACTTCTGAAAATATTTTTATCCAAATGCGAGAATATATTCTCGCCAAAGCAAAATTCTCCATATATTTTTTCTGTAAATACTCAAACCAAACCAGGTCATCTCATCAATAAATTATTTCGTCCTAACACCTCATACGATACATTTTTATCAACATGTGACTCAAACGATTTCACAGTTTATGGTTAGTGGACGGTTCTATTTTCGTGGGATTCATTCGACATTGAACTATTTCTTATTTTATCTAGCAAGGCCATCTAGTTCAAGCCAAAGCGAATCTAGTCAGATTTCATCAGCAGCACTATTAGGATTTCACTGCGCTAGAAATTCATCTTCCAAGTCTTCCGGAATTAATGTCAAGGACCAGAGAGACGCAAGCATGTTGCGTGTGTTCCCTATACGGAGCCAAGGTGAATGTCATGGAAAGTGAGGGTGGAACGGCTCGCCCGACTCGTAAACCTGGCGTTTCTCTAATCGTCCTCTCGAATACCAGAGGAAATACGTAGATTTGTACAAGAGTTCTTCTGGAGGAATTTCAGGGCAAGATACGTCTGGGATCACTTTTGTAAAAATTACTATCCCTATCTCTTTCTCACGTGGGACATTCTTCCGACAGGTTTCAATTGGATCTCCTCCATCCATGTGTAAAAATAATTGATACAATGTATATGCATCTTTCCTCTAATTCATAGCGTTTTCGCAGGTTTTTCACACCCCCTTCCCTTCTTGGTTGTTTCCCTACGTGGCTTTTTCTTAGATGAGCAATGCCATCCATGCTCTCTCTCTCCCTAGCTTTCCCCACAAACCTGATTCTTTGCTTAGACTTTCCTTATTTCATTATTCCCTTTCTTCACTGTCATTTACTTTGAGTATATGTTTAGGTGTATCCTTTATTGATATATGTAAAAGTATGTACATATCCTTTTTTTCCATGTGCAAATCTGTGCATAATGAATGTGTGTTCGTCTATATGTGTTTATGTATATATATGCATGAAATTATAAAATTTATGCATAATATGTATAGGCGATGGGTTAAATGGAAGAAGGGACCATTAGGTCTCAATTCCGCCTAAAATAATCTATCATCCCACTCGGTCTTGAGCATCCTCTTTCATTTGCCGGCTACGTTTGCCATTTGTAATCCCATCAAGAATTTCAAATCTTTTTCCTTCATCTCCCTCTCTTTTCATTACGTTTTCCTTCTAAGCTAAAAATTTCGGTTAAATAGATGACCCAAACAAGATGTCTTTCCCTCTTTGATTTCTCTCACCAGCTTTCTACCCTCTCCTGTTTATATCAGTACTTCCTTGGGTCTATCTGTTCACCTTAACTTTTAGCCATCTTTTTTAAAACTACATTTTTTAAAAATCCAAAGTACTTGACATCATTCTGAATTCGATGGTTTCAGGCTCTACTTTGTGAAAATTCAAAATCGCTGAATAATTAAACATGGTGTTTTTTCACAAAACTTTATTATGGTCGTAGTATAATAAGGTTTTGTTAAAAAATGCCAAGTTTAATTATTTATTTTTCACCATTCTTTTTAACCGCTGTAAGACGCCACACCCCGAACAAAAAGATGTATTAAATCCCTATCTCAGTTCTATTGGAATTCTAGTCGCTCTCAAAACTACTTTCGCCATTTCAAAAGCTTTCTTACCAATGGATAATCTCTTTTTAATTTCCCCGCCAGGGCTTCCATTCAAAGTTACTAAGCTTTCCAAATGCTGAAATGATTTCACTTACTCAACAGTTTTTCCTTCTAAGTATATACCATTTATTGCTTCATTCCTACTTGCTCACAACACTTTTGTCTTCCCTACATTTATGATCAGTCGGAATTCTTTCCCAACTCTTACAATGTCCATAATAGCCTGTTTCTCCACTTCGGACTCCGTTAGTAGTATTGCTAGGCTAGGCCTTGAAATCGTCGAAAATAAACACGGAAAATAACAGGGTATAACGTGAAATAATGTGCCGATAACTTATAAATTCACAATTATATCAACTAATATGCCCTTAAACTTCGATTATTTTTACATCATTCTATCGAGTAACCTATTTTGCAATTATACATGGAGTTAAATTTTTAATTTCCTCAGAGGTAATATAAAATATTGCGATAAATTATCAGTTTATTCGAGCTTTTCTCAACTTCCTGAAATTAGTAATTCATCTTGTGAGGAACCACCAAATCTACAAAAATTCAATTACATTTAAGGTGAAAGACTAAGATAAAGTAATGAAAATTTTAAAATAAATTATCGATTCCAATTCCAAACATTGGTTAGACATTAATGCGCAAATTTATACATTATCCAGTCCTAGAATTTGACCCAAAAATAAAAGTTACTGGTTTTCATTTATTTCACTTTTCTTATGACTGTGAACAACTTACATGATTTGGACATGCTGATAATTTTGGTAATCCCTAGAAAATTCGAACGTCATCAGGAGGATCCGCCTACCTAGTGTGGGCGGAGAAAAACTACCTAGTTTGGGCGGAGAAAAACACGTTTCTGAAACCACGGTGCTCATTCCTGAAATGACCACTACACATTCTTTGTACATTTCAAATACACATTTGTTGAACTTTGAACCCGAAAATCTTTCACTTGTAAATGTTAGTCGGGAACCAATAGAAATGGGAAGACTAAATACACGACATGAAGCACTATATCATATGACTCTAACACTGAATCAGAAAAACATAACCATATCCCGGCATTACAATGGCGGTCGGGATAAATGAAGGGGAAGATGACACGATTGAGAATCGACCGCTTGAGAGAATACGAATCATCATTTTCCCTTTATTTTCTTTTTTTTTAATTTTTAGTCATAAATACTCTGCAAGCCACCGCCAGGGTGTGTGGCAGGGGATAAATACACACTAGAATAATTTTATCCGAACATGACCCTACCGCGGTCGGACAATGTTATTATGATCCCTTATCGTTTGTGAAGAAAAATGACATCTTAAATCCAGCCGTTCTACATTTAATCTCTCTAACTTTACAAACATAATCTCTCCTATCCTAGTACGAAGGAGCTAATAATATATTTTCCACACCCTCTAAAGAGACCTCCTTCCAATTTATGCAAGACATTTAATCAATAATTTAATCTTCGCTCCGTGTGTGATTCCCAGTTTAGCTGCTCTAATATTTTGGATACGCTACTAAGTTTATCATAACAACGTTTTATAAATCTGGCTCCTTTTCACTCCTAACAACTAACTCAGCAATCAATCCAATTACATGAAGATCCCATATGGTAGCAGCATATTCTCATTGAGGCCTAACCAGCGAAAGATAACATTTCTCTTTGAGCTTTTCATCACATTTACCCAGTACTCTTCTAATAAATCCTAATTTTTTGTTAGCTTGTCCACATATTCCCCATATGTGTTTCACTCAGGAGAGATCGTGAATGAGGGTAACGCCTACGTATTTAATTGAGTCTACATATTCCATTTCGGTGTTCCCTATACAGTAGGCGTTCGGGTGGAAATCGCTCTTTTTCCTAAACTTTATGACTACGCACTTTTTTAAGTTTAATTGCCGAGTGTCGCACCAGCGTTGTATGGCATTAAGGCCATCTGACAAAACTGCTATGCCCTCAGGATCACGGATATCACGGTGAACCACTGCATCGTCGGAAAATCTACGCATCTTACTAGTGACTGCGGAGTCGTTAAGGTAAAGTAGGAATAGAATAGGTTCGATAACACTTCCCTGGGGAACACCTGGAGTAACTTCCACTGCATTTGAGCTAACTCCATCTATCTCTACTCCTTGAACCCGACCATTCCAAAAGTCATTGATCAACCCCGGAGATTTTTATCTATGCCTTATACTTCTAGCTTTGCTAGTAGTTTACTATGAGGTACTTTGTCGAAGGCTTTCTCAAAATCTAGTAATATCGCACCCAGCAAGCGTTCCCTTGCACAATTTGCGACCACAAGAGTGTAAAACATATGTTTAGGCAATCCCAACCTCTCGAAAATAAAATGATACCGTATTCCAGTAATCATCACTTGCTTCCATGCCTGGTGACCTGACAGCCCTTGCCACATGTCTTAGAAGGGTCCTTGTAACGTAAGAGATTTAGAGAGTGTTTTATGAGTTTTCAGAAACATTATGGTGGAAATTACCTCTATTACCCGACTTGAATCTCTTGATCGGAATTTTGCGCTTTTATTAATAAAAATCATTATGAGAACGAGAGGTGAAGAAATGATATTCAATGAGAATGCAAAACGTTAAAAACGTGATCCGCCATTTGCAGATGAATACTGAAAACCAAGTGGAAGAAAAGAGAGAATGAAAGAAAGTACAGCCCGTCAATCTACTATTGAGTGTAGAAGAAAGCGAAAAAAACAAGGCAGACATTGTAAACGAGAAGAGATGATGGCAGGGAACAGGTTAGGAGGGCCATTGAAAACAACGCGATAGACAAATCACCATGAGCAGTATTTAGGATAGTGGGTCACTAAGCCTAGGTCAGGTTCAAGCGGTCTGCCTAGGCGACATTGGCCGAGAACCCCAAAAAGTGAAAAAGATAAACTAAATAGGATAACATGAAAATTCACTTTCGACCTAAAAAAATCAACTTGAAAAAACGAATTTACGGGAAAATAATCAGGTCAAACGTTTTCGGACGTTTAAAAAAATGGTAAAGTGAACAAATTTCTTTTCAGGCACCCAACGCTCAAGTGTGAAGAAACACAGTCATCTCGAATGTGAATGCAGGGAAGTCGAGTCAAGGTTGGCTCCGAAAACCATACCCCTCCGTGACGGCCTGGAACGGGCTGAAGACTTGAATGCACCGAGGTCGCAGCGAAAGACGACTAAGTCCCAAACAGATGGTTCTCGACTCTTTCATATGTTGTTCACGGTCAACAGATTGGGATTCATATCCCGTGAAAGACAATCCAAAACGCCACTCCCCAAAGTTGGCTCGTGCTCTGATTATGCGAAGAAACTGTTCCCCTCTTTCATATCTTACGGCAGGGTTTTAAAAATTTCCGAATCGACAGCAGGAGGAAGGATGGAGAGAAACCTGGCGTCGGAATTATCCTCATCTTAACGACAGGCGCAAGAGTAACAACCCTTAATCGTCCCATTCGACGGACGACGTACCCTGCTTAAAGCTCTTTCCATACAGCATCCCAAGTAAGGATCGGCATACCATTGAAAAATCCTGTCATCTCCGGGGTCCGAACCCGGCACCTCAAGGCGGGTAGTCAATGCATTAAACACCGCACCATCCGATTCCCCTGGAGGAAGAGACGACTTATTCGGAACCTGTACATGTCTCAGACATCTCGAGTATGGATAGCGAATGGGGAGTCGGGATGGGTAGGGAACCAAGGAAGGGAGGTCCATTATCACCCGTGCTTCTCAATTAGTATATCTGGAGAGGAAAGGCAAGGGAGGCATTGGAAAGGCTTTGAGGCTGGAGTGAAGGTGGGCGGGTAACGCTTCATATCAGATTTGCGGATGATCAAACTTTATAATTACCCATCAAGCCAAAAGGTTACAGTCATTACTTTAATTGCATTGAAGAAACAGTGTGAGAGGTATGGGATGAAAATTAATCATAAGAAAACAAATATAAACGAGGTTGACGTGAAAAAAGAAAAGTAAAATAATCAATGAAATCGGAGGGCACAAATTAGAATAGGTAGATCACTCAACTGATTAGGAAGTATTTTAGAAGAAGATGGAAATGGCATTCATTATAATTGAGATGACTTTTAGAAATCAACCCCAGAGAATATATATTATTGAAACCTCATTTGGGGCATTAAAGATTGAATTTGTTCGTCAACACTACTTTTTTGTTTGGGTCTTTTAGGAATCAACGTCAAAAATGTACGCAGGGCATTTATTCATAAAAACCCAGCCTCAATTCATTTGAAAAAGTTTATCTGTATAGGCATGGCAATAACAAAATTTAATTAATGGTAATTGTGTTTATTACGAATAATTTTGAAAGTAATGGTTTCGTTGAAACTTATAAATGTTGGGCAGTTGACTTTGGAGGATTTATCATTCTTTTTCAAAGCATTTATCAAAGTGGTTTGCTGTTTCGTAACAGACATAATTTTACACCTACATCTGCATGGTACACCGCAAGCCACCGCTAGGGAGTGTGACTGGGGGTGATCACACACCACGCAATATCAAGAAATAAGTTTCCTAATTTTTAGTTATAATATAATTATTTAAATTATTGAAATATTGTCGATCATGATTACTACAAAAACATTCAATTGAATATATAAACGTTAAAATATTCTCTACACACGCGAGGCGAGTGGCTAGTTACAAGAAGATCGATAAACTATGATTAGCTGATATAATGTCAATCCACTAGGCTACTTAGGATGAAAAAAGAAAAATAATTTATCCCTCGAGTACGGTCTATCACAGTCTGATCCCTTATCGCTCGTAGTAAAAATGATGCCTTAAGTCTGGAGGTTCTACATTTGATCTCTCTAATCTTGCTGCAATGATCTATCCTGCAGTAGTGCCATCACGCTAATCACATATGTTCAACATCATTACTAAGGGAAAATCCTTCCAATTTATGCAAGAGATTTAATCTGCAATTTAACCTTCGCTCCCTGAGTGATTCCCAGCCTAACTGTTCTTAGGATATTGGATACAATACTCAGTTTGTCATAACAACGTTTTACAAATCTAGCTCCTCTACCCTGAATGCGATTCAATTCGGCAATCAATCCAACTTCATGAGGATCCAATATTCTTTGAGCATATTCTATAAGAGGCCTAATCCACGAAATATAACATTGCCATTTGACCTTTTCGTCACATTCCCTCAATATTCTTCTAATAAATCCTAATTTTTGTTTTCTTGTCCACATTCGCTCCATATATTTTTTAACCAGAGGAGTTCGTGATTGAGGGTAATGTCTGTAGTATGTAATCGAGTCTACACTTTCCATTTCGGTGTTCCTGATGCAGTAGGGATTCCGGAGGAAATTACTCTTCCAAAACCTCATCACTACGGAAATGCACTTTTTCAAAATTTTATTCCGATGGCCGTGTGTCACACTAGCGTTGTATTGCATTGAGGTAATCTGCTAATGCTGGCACTATCGTTTGGACTACGGATACCTCTGTTATTTAATCGTCGTCGTCGGCAAAAAAAGCGCATTTTACCATTATTCACGACGGTAACAGCAAATGCACGTGATAAAATGTGGTCTGACGTCGAAGCTAAAGGACGAAAAATCGAACCGAGGCACCCAGGGGATACGATTCGGCGTGAAACGACTTGATTGGCATCTTTGGTACCCTCGACGCTCCACGCAGGGCCCCGCGATCGATGACATTGTTGCCCGCGGGTCGAGGAATTCGGGGAGAAATCTCGGTTCATTGGATCGCCAGGGTAGCAGTCGGTCCTTGCCGCGGGGTATTTCAGAATTCGCCTGCCGAGCGAGAAAGATGCCGAGAGGGGGCCCTGCCTCTTTCTTGACTGCGCGCCAACGATGGGGGGGGGGAGGGACGCGGGAAGGCGAGGGAAGCTTCCGAGGCGGATGAGATGACCTTACCGACGCGCCAATACCTTGTGGCGCCTCCTGGCCGTGGCCTAAATCCCCGTTCGGAAAAATACAAACATTAGTTTCACGACCGAACCCCCCCCCCCTTCCCCATTGGACCAATGCTCATTTTTTTATCATTTCCTTCGTAGGAGTTACGGATTCGTGCATTTTTTTTCTCTGTCAGCCGGAGGATACAATTCATTGGGTGCGACCTCGCGGCGACGAAGCGAGTTTCGTTCGTTTCTTGTTTTTCTGTTCGCCAACGCATTTCGGAAACGACAAAAAATCGGAGCTGCCTTCGCGATTGACCACAGCTTTCAAGGTCGTGTCCGATAATTTTCTTCCAGAATTCGGAGAGGGATTTCCGCATCGATTCGCGGAATCGCTTCGGAATTCGGATGAGGGTAGCGAACGGGGATCATAACAAGCGATGGCTTTTATTTTTATTTTATTTTTATTATTACCATTCTTTCTTTTACAATCCACCGATATTCGGAGAAAATTGGTCGTGACTAAATGAAACTTTCGGGATTTTTCTACGGATCGCTGAATTCCCTCGATTGAAGACGGTCAACGCTTGCGAATCGCATGTACTTGTGTATCTGGGGAAGAGTTGTTCTTTCCTTCGGTTGGTCAGGTGGCGCACGAATGATGTGATTCCAGGCAGAAATCAAAAGGGTGAGGATACGTGTCTATGCAAACGGTAATGATTGCTTTAAAGTACATCACACCTGCAGACTCAAGATGTTTGGATCGGGAACAAGCACAGTAGTTAAGGGTCATCACAAACCCAAAATGTTCATTGACTTCCAGAACGTGCAAGTATAAACCGTCCTGGTGAGTGAAGTCTCACCTTCACCGGTCATTGTACATAAGAAACGCATGGCATTGAAGAAAAAAACATGGCTGAAGTGAAAGTGTGGTTTGCGAGAAGAAAAAACTTAAAACTAGGATTAAAATATGGAATTTTAACCTACCAAGAAAGGAAAACCGACAGGGAACGACTTTTTACAAACATATACAAATAAGAACTTCAGTAACTAATGGGCTTTAGCAATACCTGAAATCGGGTTTTATGTCATGAAATTAATGCATTAGAAATACATGCAAGGTTTGTGCCATTAAATAAACTATGTGGATGAAATCGGGTACACATTCGGATGAAAATTAATGAAGGGGGCAAACTTTAAGCCTCAAATATTTTCTATTTCATTTCAGAACCAAATGATTTCATAGTAAATTGAAGAAAGCATTAAAAGTCACCTGGTTTTTCAAAAATTACTACGGGAGGACAGAGAGCGTCATATGATTATTATAAAACCAAGGAATACTGGATGAACTAATATTTCATGCCAGTAATCTCTCGGAAAGGGTCTCTACAAGTCATATTCGAAAGGTTAGGGCCGCTTGGTCATTATAAAAATATGTTTATCAGAAACATTTTACTAGCGGTTTTGGTTTCCTAAAAACCTACTTCACTTTTCTACATAATCACCGTTCACGTCTAAGCACTTTTCATCACGCTGAATTAGATTTTTTAATCTCTCAACAGTGAGGTTGACGACGGCGATCTTAAGTTCCTCGACATCTTCAAACCGTTGTCCACCAAGCCACTGCTTCAATTACAGGAAGAGGATATAGGTGCAAGGTCGGCATTGTCGATAGCGGTCCAAAATCACTAGTCCACTCAACACTCTTTCCTCTTTGAGTTGTTGGGTAAGCATTTTCGGTACCCACCCAGCACACAATTTGTGACATCCGAATTTTTGTAGCAATAATTTAAATGAACAAATTTAATGAAAACTCCCCTAGTCGTAATTAGTTAGCACCACTTGTCCCTCAAAGTAAACGATTTTTGTTGTGATGATTTGTGGGAGAAGAAATTCCACAACAAGGACCGGCCATAACATCTCAACCAGAACATCCTTCCGCAGTAGTTTTCGAGAATGTTACTTCCTCGCCAGTGACCAACTACAGACACAAACACTCAAACCCAATTGGGATCCTTCACAGGGTTAAAGGGACGCTGTGTAAATAATCACTCGTCCGACTCACTAAATGTCAATCGTCGACCACATCGCAGTTGTTCGTCCTTTTGTCGAACGACTTCAATCAGTGTAGATCCTGGGTCCCCCACTCCGCTCTTCATCAGCACATTTGTCATGCCATATTTTAAGTCTAATCTTTGCCATTTTCTAATTTTTCCTTCACTCATTTCTTTACATACATAAACTAAGCATAACTCCTAATAAATGTGGGCAACTGATGATCCTTTCGCACACAAACATCGTATCACTGCACGCACTTCGCAACTGGCGAAAGTAACGATTTTCGCGAACATTGTTTACGATTTTTTTGGCATTAACGGACAGACAACGACTACTGAAACAAAGCAATAACTTCAGTGGCTTCGGAAACAATCGATAAACGGCGCCGCATACACAAAACTTTGTTCTGACCCGCCAATACTTGAATATGAGAAAACGGCCCATACTTTTCGAATGCGCCTCCTACTTGAAACCTCACCACTTTTATTCTGACACCATGAGACTCATTATAACTTCATATTTTATTGGCGCAAGAAAATCTAATCTTCTAACGATATTAAACCTAATAGGTTTATTAGTTTTACTTCCCTTGTTAACTTTGCGATCACGAACTTCAAAAACATTACTCGCTATTCATAAGAAATCAATTGCTACGCATTTTTAAAGTTGTAATTAGATAGTTTAGTGAAATCAAGTTATCAATTTTTCACTTTTCAGTTCTCCTGTGAGACTACGGGGAGCATGCAATCAAGAAAAACAGTGTATAAAACACACGCCGATAACTAGCGTAAATTTCATCAATAATTAATCAATATCTACCGCCAATTATATAATGAGACGTCAAAACAGCTAAAAGTCACGATTTCAAATTATTCTGTCAATGGATGGAAATCCAATCACGAGTTTTACAAATCAAGCTTGCGTACACTGCAAGCGATCTGATTCGGCAAGTAATTTTAGCGATTAGTCGGACCATACTAAACCAAATAGGCTCAAATTCACTCAGAACTATTAACATAGAAGTGTTGACACTGCCGCCTATCAGATTTGATTCGTCGCTGGAGTACGTGTGCCAAGAAAGAGGCCGCTGTGAATCGTGGAACAGCGGCACCAGGAGCCCACGCGGGTGCACGAGTGGGGAATTTTCCCAGCAAATGAAACACACTCATTGCTCCCATTCGAGATGGAAAGCTGCCGTTACCCAACACTGGTTTCCGTCCATTTGTTTGGGGGCGGCGGGGGGGGGGGCGGAATAAGCGTTTAAAATGTTTTAACGAGCCGTCATTAAAGCTCCGTACACGCGACGAGAAAGTGGCGCCAAAGGACGATAAAATTGAACGGCACCTGTCGACCGGCTCCCATAATTTGTGCCATACGGCTAAGGCGGTGATTGCCTGCACCGATCCAATGCGCTTTTGCGCCACGGATCGGTGCGCGCTCTGCCATTCGTCACAAGGGCGTTCGGCTACGCGACCAACATTAAGGCCGCTTTTACACGATGCTTACTTACTTCAGTTGAAATAAGGATATTTAACATTGTATGAATACTTGGTCTTAAAAGTAGGATAAACCTTTTACAACTGTCGACCTACCCTCACGAATTCCGATTTTTGAGCCTGCGTAATCGATTCTGCTTTCGATCCACACGAGTGTTCTTTCCAATAAGTATTTAATGTTAGTCATGCCAGATTCCATTCATTTTTCTGATAAGGAAATTTCTGTGGTTTCAGAGGCAATAGCAATTATCAAACCTTTGCAATCCCGAAAAGAAAAACAAAAATCTGGGCAGGGAATGGGATTCGCTGGGGAACGTTAACAGCGCTTTAATTAATTAATTTTTACCGACATATCACGAAAACTGACCTCTAAAAAATATACTTTACACTTCCGGCCTTCACTTCATGGAATTTTTTTATGTCCAAAATGAAATTGGTTATGTTAAGTATATTATTTGTAAGTAAGGTGTTTTTTGTAAAGTATTTTCTAAGCCTGTGGAAAATTGCAAACTCATTTAATATGGACTTCTAAAAAAAACCATTGTAGATTCCAGCACCTCAATCGTTAGTCTCTTGAAACACCACTTGATCACCGGTAGTTTGATTCGAAATTCCGGTAGAAAATTATTATCGTACTTATTTATCTTACTTATAAGCACTGAAAATCAAATCAACTCGTCGAATAAGATTCACCCTTTTCAACGATGCGATTTTAAGTACTGAATTCAGTAATTAAATAAGTAACGTGTAAATCGGTCTTTAGGATAGTTAAGTGGATGTTTTTTTCCTGCGGGAGCAATAGGCAACGTTTTATTTTCGATTGGTTCCAGTTGTTGCACTCGCCGTTGTCTAACTCTGCGATAACGAGTAATGGGAGAGCAATGATTACATCGCGAAAAGGACACCAACTCTCCTTAACGTTTTTATTCGACTGTAACCCCAATTACCCTTTAATGAAGCCGAATTTCTTCAATGCAACTCCGCGGACATTTCCAAAGCGTTTCCCTATGATCTGTCGGATGCTAGTGTTGTTTCCTTAGTATTACACTCGTATATTCGGTGCAAAATGATTGTGCCCACACATTCGATTCTACAGGTGACTGGATTTATTTCTCTAAAAATGCACTGGTTTGGATTTTCTCAAATCTATTTGAAGATCCAATTACTGATATCACCAATAATCTTGCAGAGATCCAAGCCAGAGCCTTAAAATGCCGTGTAATTATTTACATCTCAGTAGATGCTTTGTAGTCTCTTTGGCCTGGCTTTTGATCCGACTTTCCTGGTTATTTCAGAATTGATACCTTAATAATAAAGAGTACAGCAACTGATCTATTCCTCGGAAGAAGCCAGAGACTGCTTACACATAATCGGAAATAACAAAAGAACCGAGGTTTCTGCCATGAAAAAAGGGAGCATTAATCAATTTAGAGAAGTAACAGAATTTGATGATCAAATATTAGCGCTCACTATTAAATAAATTAATAAAATAAATTCGTTCTAACCACGAATTGAGAAGAAGATAAATATCTTCAGACCCGTATAACCAAATTTAAAATCGTGCGCATTGTTTTCCAAATGCTTGATGATAGACTGGTGTTACGGAATTTTGAAATGAACAATAGTCACGTTTTGTTCTTGTAAACACGTCAAACCACAGTCATCCTTCATGATAAACATTCTATTAAAACGTAAGTTGGGTAATAATTACGACCGAATGAATGAAATAAACAAAATATGCAATTAATTAAATATCTCTTATATTAAATATTCGAAACTTTCAAAATGAAGGATGAGAAAGAGTTAAGATTTTTCTGACGGAGTGATTCGTTAGTGGTAATGAAAACCAAAATTAATCTTAACTAGTCCTTGAGATAAGCGACGGAACTTAGGTTTCTAGATTAGAAACTAACCTTTGGAATTACAATGGGGAGATCAATCAATGTCCGTTATAAATTATATATTCATTATAAATAAACTTATTCTATTAAATAAAACAACTCAGGAAAACATGGCCAAATGTTCCAAAACTTTAATTACATCAACTACCTATAAATGATACTATCAACCAGTCAGAATTCACTTGGAAAAGTAAAAGAAACTACTTCAATAAAAAAAAATAAATTTCTTTATGCACAAATTTTTCTGGTTATTCCAAATACACAGTTGAGAGACCATTAAAACTTTTGATTATTTAAAAAGTCGGAAAAAGATAAAAACAAACAGTTTTGTTTTGACAATTAAAAGTAAATGTGAAACGCATTCGAATATTTTATGGAAGGATTAGAAAAAACGAATCTCGTAGCTGTTCTGTCTCGAAACGTAATCTGAGTAATTTATAAAAGCCATAAGGTCACAATCACGGTTTCAGCGATTTACTTTCAGAAGTTAAAATTTCACTCCCTTTTATACAGGTATTTATACAGGTTATTTCACTCCCTGTAATTAACAACAGCCTACCAGCTTAGGGTAGGTTTTGATGTACCTGGTTGGTCCTATTTGCTACTCTACTGAGCTAGCATGACACAAATTCCTCAAATCCAATACCGCATATTACAATCATTGATTTTTTGGTTTTGAATACCTCATACCTTACTTAACTCCATTCAAAATGCCTATTCTAGTCCACCCTCTTCATCACCGCCGTCTTCACCATCCCATCGCATTTCAGTCTCCCCTGCATCCACTTGCCCTACCTTCATCGAATTTCTCCAAAATGCCATTCTTCTTCTCCCACCACGCCTACGACTTCATCGTATATTTTCCTTTCCGTCCATCTTATTTTCTCAATTCTTCTCCACACCCACATCTCGGGCGCCCTGAACTTTTACCTCAACGATCAAGTTTCCGAGTCATGGAAAAAGACATTCCATATTAAAACCTTTACCGATCTACTTTTTATATACCTAATTCAAGGCACCTGTCATCAGCTTCCGCATATTTGTACGCTCTTCTTTGCCCAACGCAATTTTTCTTTTACTGTCCCAGCCATTTTTCCCACCCTTCTCGAAAAAACTCCCCAAGTAGGTGATCTGTTCAACGCTTTCTAGTTTTTTGTATTCCCTCCGGCTTTAACGCCTATTTTATCACTCCTATTACTCGAAAATCTCATTGTCTTCGTTTTTTTATATTGAAATATCATTCCATATCTTTTACAATCGTTTTGTTACGTGCTAATTAATACTTGCAACACAATGGCTGACTGTCTAATCAGCGCTTGATCATCCGCAATCTAACCGATTTGCACAGCTCCCCACCTTTCACTCCAGGCTTCAACCCTTTTCCATTAATCCCTTAACTTTAGGGAAATACATGTATCGTCATACATACTGAAAATAACATGTGACAACGGACATCTCTGTCTTGCTCTCCTGCATAAATAACACTGGCCATCACGACTCTTCATTCACTATCCGCACCTGTGAAGTCCGAGATTCGTCCCAGTTAAATTGTCTACCCCTCCAATCTACTCCTATATCTTATACATCTTCATTATTCTGCTTAGCCTACTATGCAGAAACCCCTTCTTAAAATCTACTAAGCATGCAAATTCATCCTTGCCGTAATATTAAAAAAATTCTATCAAAGGGAAAGCGAGCATTTAATGATTTTTTACTACGAGTTTTAGAGTCTGAAAAGAATCGTCAATCATCTTTTTTTTATAAAAATGCGAACAGAACTGCGGGATTTATAAAATAGTTATCACGAATTTCATAAATTAATTTATTACGAATATAGAGACACTTTATCAAATCAGTCACTCTTGAATGTTCACTGCCCCAAAAAAATACGTTTTTGCTTCACACTAGTAAAATGAAAAAAATACTTATAATTTACGGAATACATTTATTGACCGCCTTGAACCATTTGGTTTCACATCACCAGAGCACTACGTCATCTTCAATAAATAGAAAAGATTTCGTCATTGACTTTTTGTATAAAATAAAACCACTTTGCTTTTCCACACGTCATTAATTAATAGAACATATCAGAGTTTAAAAGGACGCCTCGGTAGCTTAACTGGCTAAAGCACTCGGCCGGTAATCGAGGGATCCGGGTTCGAATCCCGATCAAAGTTAATGATGTATAAACTCTGATATTGCTTCGTTGGAATACTTAGAAAAGCGTAAAAAATACACTTACCTCTCATCTGCGATGAACATTAACGCTGCGGGAGCGCGGATCCACGCCTTAAAACAATAGCGCCGACGTATTTTGGCTCTGGCGAACGAGGAAGCACGGGAGGCGTTGAAAAGGTGACTGGTAAACCTGTAGGAAACAGCAAAAAAGCAAAAACGGGCGATAAAAACAATTCCAAGATAGCGATCTCTGGCAGAAGGTCGCGCAAACATAAAACTGGACCACGAAAGCCTATAATATGGAGAAGGATATTGCACTTTGGTATCTGGGATGAACGATTAGAGGTAGCGGTTGATAGATGATTGACTACGTATTTTATCAGAGAAAGATACACATTCTAACCATGTCCTACCTCACTGAGTGTATACATAGTTGAAAGAGTGACCCAGGCCATGACAGCATTCTTCCTGAAGAAAAGTCTATAAGAGCCAGCAACCTGCCTGGCAAAGAGCCTGGCAGTAATGAAATGTTTCATAAAATTTTTTAGGGAGAAACCCTTTTGGTGGTATTAGGGTCCCAATAATAGCAGCAAGCGCCTTCTTGGGGTTTCCTTCAAGTTATGAAGGATGCCCTGCCGAAGGAAACGTGAAAGAAGTATTCATTGAACTGAAAGGGGAAAAATACTCTATGACGTGAAGAAACCAACAGGAGGAGAATAGAGGTTAAGTGAAAACTGAATTTTCCCAATGCGTAAAAAGTCTTCATCAGATGCTGCACCTAATGATGATTCATTGATTCTGAAACCCGTCACACAATAAAGTTGTTAATACTGTGTAAAAGGGAATTTTTCATTCCACAAGACACATTTTAGACCCATACTCTGCTTTCACCCACTGCTTCGACTGCTGTTTCGTTTTTGGCATGTCGTGGTGGATCCATGTCTCATCTATGGTGACTAATCGGCGCACAGAACCGGTCGGTTCCCTCTTCAATCGGTCCAAACATTGCTGCGAAAATAGTTTGCGCATTTGCTTTTGATCGGCATTCAGCAAATACGGCACTCAGAGCTTTCGCATCCCTAATTCTTTGTGCAAGATATTTCGCACCTTTTCTTCTGATATCCCCACGGCATTAGCTATCTCACTCACCTTCACTCGCCTATCCTCTAAACACGATATCGTGCACCTTCTCGATGGTTTCCGGCGTGGTTGTGGTATTTGACCGTTCTTCACGTGGATCATCTCCGAGGGATGTATGACCCCGTTTAAATTCAGCTGCCCACTTTATAACGGCTGACATTGAAGGAGTAGAGTCCCCGTAACTTCTTTCAACTTCAGAGAAATTTCCTTAGGGGTTAATCCATTCAAAACGAAGAATTTTATGACCGAAAAAAAAAGTTTTTCCTTTTCAACGAAAAACACGAAAGGAGTCAACTGCAGCAATACGTGTAAACAAACTAATTGAGAGAACTTGTCTTACGAACTAATGACACATGCACCCAGGCAGGCGTACATTGAAATGATTGGCTGATTGGAACGTCATCTCTGCCTTAGGCCGAGAACTTTTCACCTTCGCCTCGTATATGTCTGAATGGACTTTCACTACATCTCACCGGGGACCTGTTTTCGGGCTATTGCAAAATAAATAAATAAAACTTATTCAAAATATTGTCACTTCAACGTAAATGCTGGACCGCAGTTTTTGCAATTCGTATCGCATTTAGCCAAAGAATTCCGATACGAATCCCGATTTTCTTTTTTAAAGCCGCATTCAAGGTGCAACCTCGGGATCCATTACCCTCAAAGCTTACGTAACATGGGATCAATGACTCTGAGAGAACGTTATGTTTAATTGAAAGTATGCAATTAATATTAATCGTAGATAATCAGGCATAATTCGTAGATGCATGAATAAACAGGACACGAAGAAAATGTTACCATTTTGAGAAGAACGGCAATGAACTAACAGAAAAGGTCAAATATTTATTTGGGTGACATTGGAAACAAGAGGCTTAAAAATGTGCGATTTCATTGATAGTAAATTATTTGAGTTAAACGCGGTCAGTTAATAGCATTTTGGAAAGATTGAATTCTATCATCATCATCAGTATTTCAATCCTAATATTGGTTTAATGCAGCCTTCCATTCTTCATTACTTAGTGTAAATTCCCTCACCCTCTGATCGGTTCCCTGTTTCACGTCCTTCTTAATGTGCCCTATGTTCTCGTCTCTCGGTCTTCCTCTCGGGATCTTTCCTTCGATATTTCCTTCTATTATGTTTCTAACTAATCCATTGTGAATCAAGGTATGTCCAATCCATCTAGTTCTCGTATACTTCATCGTTCCTCACTTTGTCCATTTGATCTTCAGCATTCTCCTCCAGCTCCATGTTTCAAAGGCTTCTATTCTTAGCTGTTCCACTTTTCCAATATTCCAAGTCTTGGAACCATAGAGCGCCATGTCCACACGAAAGTTTTGGCGAACTGCTTCCTTGTTTGCAATCTTATGTTCTTTGAACATAGTGGTTGCCTCTTCTCAATGAAGGCCTTCTTTGCATGGGCTATTCTTCGCTTGATGTCGGTCGAGCTTCTTCCATCCCATGTTATGCTGATGCCCAGGTAGATGAAGGATTCTACTTGCTCTAGTTTCACTCCTCGAATTGTGATATCACAGCATTCAGCTTCTCTCTTCCACAAACACAAGATTTTCGTTCTCTTCTTGTTGGTGCTCATATTTAATTCCCGAAGTACTTGGTCCGTAGTATTCATGCATGTCCTCTCGCGTCTCTGCTACTACTGCGATATCGTCTGCGAACCGCAGCATGTTGATTTCTTCTCCATTCACCTTGACTCATTTGATGCACAATTCTTGTGCTTCCTTTATTGCCTCTTCTAGATATAAGTTGAATAGTGCTGGCGAGAGATTGCATCCTTATCGAACTCCTTTTTTTATTTATTAAATCTTAGTACCTGCAGTAATAAAACTGAAACAAACAGGAGGAAATTTTAACTTGCTGGTTCCAGTAAGGAAAAAACTAGCAAATAGAGTCGCTTTGGATCATGTCAAGACGGATGACTTTCATGGCCTGCCCGTGTACATGTATTTCTGATTAACAGGGAAAGCATGCCACTCGGCAGATTTCAAAATAAGTCCGCAATAATGAGCAGGGGAATCAGGAGAATTATTATCCTCGCGGGAAGTTCATACCTCAACCACTGGACTTTCCGGGAATATGTTTACGGTCGGTTGGGATTAGCGTAGGGCACAGTGAAGGTTGACTATTACTGTCGTTTTGCCCTCGGTTCTGCAACAGGCTGCAGCAGGTACTCGTACGAGAAGCGATGACTTTTGCGGCTAAGAATGCTTACTTGCACATCATGAAGTGGTATGAATGACGTGGATGTATTTTAATTTATTACAAAGGCGATGATTAAACAACTCCAAGGGCCATTATCGAAACCTCGAGGCAATGCTATCACAAACATAATTGTTTTACTCAAAACGGAAACGAAACTGCAAAGTAATCGTCGTTTTGTGGATTACCTAAAAAAAAAGAAATTAAAAATGTTCTGTGTGTTAGCATGTCAAATAGTCAGAAGACGAATCATTGCAATGCATCCAGAATCACTCCGTATTCTAAATTTCCTAATGGCATAAAAGAAAGCCGCTTCCTCGGAAAATAGATACACCTGAATTTTACCAAATTTATCAGAAAGGATTATTATTATTAGGTAATCTAGCGGTTAAGGTAGGTTTTTGGATGGACACAACTATCAAATAAACATTTTGTAACTCCAAACAAAACCCAATCCAGCAACCTACTCTACATCAGGTCCCTCTTCATCTCTGTGTACTTCTTTCCTCCCTTCATCCCGTCCAACATCCCTATCCTGTTCCTGCCCTTTCCTCGCTTGCCCAACATTCTCCCCTCTATTACCTTCTTCAACATTCCACTACCGCTCAATACGCCATTCATCCATTTTTCCTGCCTCCATAGGATCTCTCTCAACAAACCCCTCTCCTCACCCACCATCTCCAGCACTTCCCCATTTGTTTTCCTTTCGGTCCATTTCACCTCCATTCATCTCCACACTCACATTTCCAAAGCCTCCAATCTACTTCTATCCTCCTGCTTCAGCGACCACGTTTCGGTGATGTACATAGCTACGCTCCATATCAGAGTTTTTACGAGTCTTGTCTTAACATCCCTACTCAACATCCCCGTCATCAACCCCCTCCTCCTTGAGAAAGCCTCTTTGCCTAGCGCAATTCTTCTCCTTACGTCCCTACCACTTCGACCGCATTGGTCCAAAACACTTCCGAGATATGTAAACTGTTCTACCTGCTCTATTTTTCCCCACCTATTTTAATATTTAGCTTAGCCTTTTTCTTTCTGGAAAATCGCATAACCTTTGTTTTATTAATATTGATTCTCATCCCATATTTATCGCACTGAACCTCCAATTCACTCAACAATGCTTGCAACCCCTTGGCTGACTGAGCAACTAATACTTGGTCATCAGCAAACCTAACCGATTTTATAAATTCCCCTCCGACTTTCATTCCTGCTTCCAGTTCTTTCGATGCCTCTTTAATCATTTCCTCCACATATACGTTGAACAGCACCGGTGGCAATGGGGAACCCTGCCTTACACCTCTTCCAAACACTGCCCATCCGGACTCTCCGTCCCCCACTCGCACCTGAGCAGTCCAGAAAGGATTATTTATGAACAAAAAAATTTAACTCACATTTCGTACCTTTTAAAAAAATGGAAAATATATAAAAGGAAGGCCATACCAACCAATACTAAGACTTCCTCCCTTGATTAATGGCACCTACTGCTTCATTAATTAGTTTAATTTGTAAATATAACAGTTTTTCGGACAACATCGGTTCATACAATAGTGAATTTCACTGTTATAATAGTACATTCTCCTCACAATAAAACGTTTTATGCGCATGGTTAAGGAGTTGAAATTACCAGATAATCATAGAATCCGATCCGATCATCCGATGGATGCTTTGATAATTGAGGGTGGATTACACCCCATACGAAATCAAATGGCGGAGGATGAAATTCATACAATCAGGGAATAGGTTTTCCAGATTTTCTTTCTTTCCTAAGGTTTCCTAGGAACTCTGGTTCTTGGAGCATCACAAAGGTTGGGAGAATCTAAGGACCAAGTAAAACACCAAGGAATCTCGCCGTAACCGGACGTCACGTGAGAGAAATCCGTTAGAAACAGCTGCGGAGTAGCATTAGGAAAACTAGGGTTCACCAAATGAACAGTTGGGAAATATTCGAATGGAAAAGTTGAGGTGTTATTGCGCAATGGATTAGGCCTCACCTGGAATAGAAGTCGAGCATTCGTGGCACTTCCTGGAATAATTTAGATTCAGAATAAAACAGGATACAAAGAAAATTTTCCCATTTCGAGATGAACCGTTATGAACGAAAAGATAAGATACAATTTTTATTGGAAGCCATTGGAGGACGGTTGGGAAGCATTGGAAGAAAGAGCCTTAAAAAGGCCCGATGCCACGGAAAGCAAATCATGCGATATCGACGCAGACACAACGAATAATCCCGATACCAGATTGCATTGGTAGGGGTGAGCAAAGTGTTAACTTAGGGGATCTTTATGATGAACCGAAAGCTCTTATTAATATGAATACTATAGCCCATCATAGGTTTTGAATGGCCAAACAAGCCAACAATCGTTGCATTTCTAAGCATTGCCTAATACCACGAAACATATCACCCTACACTAAATTACGTAAACACTTCTTCGAAGCTGCATATTGTTACCTCCTTTCATTTCATAAAATACGCCTATTCTTTTCCCTCTCATTTTTTGCTCACGGAACATTCTCCCTAATCTTCAACATCCCACCGTCAATCAAAATACTCAGCATCCACTACTTTTCCTGCCTCCTTTGGATTTCCCCCAAAAATTACCTCTCCTCCCCCACAATCGATTTCTTCTTTACCCTTTACGTCCATTTTACTTTTTCCATCTTTCTGACACCCATTTTTGAAAAAACTCCAATCCTCAATGACAAAGTTTGATTGACATAAAAAATGAAAATCCATTTCAAAATGCTCATCAATCTTTACGTAACACCTTTAACCATCGCCCCTGTCATACAATCCCTCCTCCTCGAATGAATATTCGAGGCTAGCGCTATCCTCGTTCTTATTCCGAGCTACTTTGATAGTTTTTTGGTCCAGCATGGTACAAAGTTAAAGAATTAGTTAAATTTTTGGGATACGAGCAATTACTTCCCGAACGCTTAATACATCAGGAATACCGAAATAGAAACTGTACAATCAATTACATTCGTAGGCGTCATCTTCACTCACGACCTCTCCTGGTTGAAACATATATGGGGAATGCGTGGTCAAGTTAACAAAAGATTAGGATTTATCAGAATTAGGATATTTAGAAACGAAAAGATTAAAGAGCAATGTTATCTCTATATTTGTGTTTAGTATCTGCAGTACCTTGCAAGCCACCGCTAGGGTGTGTAGCAGAGAGTGAATACAAACCAGACTAATTTGACCCGCAAGACTTCTGTATTTTTTTGCACCCTGCAAGCCACCGCCAGGGTTTCTGGCAGACGGTGATTCAGTACCAGGCATACAATATAAAAAACGAGTTTTTTATTGTCAGTTACAATAAATAATCAAAATAATTAAACTAATTTAGTTAATGATAACTACATGTAGAGTAGAATGTTCGGTTGTGTTTTGTTGGGAGAAACAAAAGATTTATATGGTAGATGTGTCCATCCAAAACCTACCTTAACCGGTAGATTACCTAATAATGAACTACATGTACCTGCCCTACGATATTTAAGAGTGAAGTGCTTCTGCACACATTAAGGACGAAACTCTGCTAATAACAAGAAGAACAATAAAATAAAAGTTAGATAAACTTTTAAAGATTGTGTAATAAATCTTAACCTTATATAGACAACAGGAACAGAGCAATGCCACAATTAATATTTATTGACGACCATGGTTTCACCACTGCGTGGCATGATCAAGTGGAGAAATTCCACCGAATAACGGCTAAAACAGTGTCATCTATCATAACCTTTGTTTTCCTCAAATTAAGTCTTGAGGATTGCTATAATGAATCATTCGATACCACAACATTAGAGAACGTTCAGAAATCAATCAAGATCTACGCACTCCAGCGTCTAATGACTTTAAACCCCCTCGCAGAGGCTAGCAGGGTAAGATGTAGATGCAGAAGAAATAGTTTTAGTTCTATTTAGTAGCATACTATCCGCCACTAAGGTGCGTAGCAGGGGGTTATTACACACCAGATTATCCTTGAGGCAAAACACCTTTCCCTCCTAGCGCGGCCAGACAAACGTCGTTTTATTCCGATCTCTTAATGATCGTGGGAAATATAATTTCGTACCATTATCATTGGTCGTTCAATCCTAAGATTGGTTGACTGCAACCTCCATCCTATCTGATACTAATTGGCTTACTTCCTGGTATTTTTTCCAATGTACTTACTTCTTTACCATCTGGTTTTCTTTTCTCTGTGGTGTTCCATAAGGTCTGTTCTTCTATAAACTTATTCATTTCTTATTTTATAAGTCCATTTGATCTTAAGCATCCTCCTCCAGCACCAAGTTTCGAAGGCTTCTAGTCTTTTCTGGTCTAGTTTTCCGATAGCCCACGTTTCTCGTCCATAGAGTGCCTCGCTCCAAACGAATGTTTTCACGTATTGTTTCCTCGTCTGTAGTTCATCTTCTTTGAACAGCAGTTATCTTTTCGATTTCGTGCAATGGGGTGAAGATTTCGTACCTCAAGGCTCAAACAAAGTTGACGAATTGGGATCGATTTCAAAAGACATTCATTCCCATAGCCTTGAGACCTGAATAAATATTTTACCCTCCGCGCCGATGGAAGTTCTCTGCAATGCGTAATGCGCGCTCTCGTCTCACGTGTGAACCTCTAACAATGAGGCAGGCGCCTGGCCCCAGCGCGGGAAGGCCAGCGGGCAGTCAGCATACGGCTACAAGTGGGGCAGAGGGAGCTCACCTTCGCCTCGCTTACTAAAACTGTTCTCGCTTGAAAAGAGTAAGAGCACGTATGCAATTAGGGTGCGTGATACGTGCAATAAAACGAGTTCCATTCGGCAGGAGAAATATCTGGGATGCGACCGAAGAGAACTTACCGTGGCCCGACGGGACTTGATGGTGATCGTAAAACAGACAGCAAGTAAGGCACACAGCCACGGAGGCTATTCTCAAGAGAGAAATAATGGCAATCAGCAATTCGCTAAGATCAAGTTACAACGTAAAAGCGTACTGGGAAGATTTGGGCGGGAAACATTTGAGAAGCCATCCGCGGTAATGTTTACACCGTCAAGAGTGTTTTGCTCTGACCTTCAATTTCGCCGTCATGCCTGACTAGAAGCCCTCCATAAGAAAGTAATATAAAGAGAATTAGACAATTTATCGTAGGTTTAGATACGATTTTAGATTTACGAGGTTTGTCCAACAAAAATGTAGGATGTTTTTCCGCCGACGTGGACGACTGGATTAGGGCATTTGTGGCGGAATATAGTATGTGGCGGGAGGTATTTGGGAAAGCACCGCGACCCGCGTCAGTTGTCAGTGGGTCGTTACAGTGTGCTGATCACTACAAAACCGGACCCCTGTTCGATGTTTGCGTCACGAATTCACGATTGAAGCAACGATAAGCGATAAAATTTTGTGTTAACCTTGGAAAGTCAGGTTCGGAGACCATGAACATAGTGAAGAATGCTTGTGGAGATGAAGACATGTCCCAAATGATGTTTTTCTGCTTGCATAGGATGTTCTAGGAGGGTAGCGGCGAGGTTGACGATAAGAGGAATGCCCTGGACATCCATCAACAACACAGTGAGATGAAAACGTGCAAGAAGTGAGACACATGTTCAATTTTGATTGACCCCAAGTGTTAAGATGTTAGCAGAATAGTGTTTTTTTAGGTAATCTGCCGGTTAAGGTAGGTTTTTAAATGGACACAACTATCAAATACACATTTTGTAACTCCAAACAAAACCCAATCCAGCAACCTAATCTACATCAGGTTCCTCTTCATCTCTGTGTACTTCTTTCCTCCCTTCATCCCGTCCAACATCCCTATCCTGTTCCTGCCCTTTCCTCGCTTGCCCAACATCCTCCCCTCTATTACCTTCTTCAAAATTCCACTACCGCTCAATACGCCTTTCATCCATTTTTCCTGCCTCCATAGAATTTCTCTCAATAAACCCCTCTCCTCACCCACCATCTCCAGTACTTCCTCATTTGTTTTCCTTTTAGTCCATTTCACCTTCTCCATTCTTCTCCAAACCCACATTTCAAAAGCCTCCAATCTACGTTTATCCTCCTGCTTCAACGACCACGTTTACGAGCTACGCTCCATATCAGAGTCGGAATAGTGTAATATTCAGAAAACCACAGCGCAATGCATTCATAGAGAAGATTTGGTCATGAGAAAGGTGTGCCAAGATCGTCCCCAACGTGCTGTCGGAAGACTGCCCATGTGACAATCTTGTCTTGGACCTCTTGGACCACTCTGACAGGTATCCGAATTTTTTAGCATAGGTGGTTGCTGGTGACGAGAGATGGGCCTTGAAGTACGACCCAAGTGCAACCCCTTTGAGTATCATTTTGGACCACTGGCCAATGTCAAAGAGGTCAGGACGAGGTGCCTGAACGAGGGTCCTCTTGATGCCTAACAGGAAGCATACCACAACTGGTGGAGGCGCTGCCATTGGTGTGTCGATACATAGGGGTCCTCCTATGAAGGCTTTTATGAAGAATTTTAGTTATTTTTACTTTGATCTGCAATGAATGTTTTCCTCCAGATTTATTCTACTTATTGAGGGACAGACCTGGTACATAGAACCCTGGAAGCTACCGCAAGGGTGTTTGCGTACGGTTCTCCAATTATTTTTAAAATTCTATCTACCTACATAACACCTTGCGAGCCGCAACTAGGGTGTATGGACGGGGTTTACAGGGTGTTTCCACGTGCTAGGAGGGGTTAGGCGAGTGGGAAAAACCTAAGCTCTCGAAAATAGTCGGGAATAAATCTATATTAAGTGGAAATTTGTAATAGTCTCCGTCTCTTTTTATGGTACAGTTCCACCACATCACACCTGAATCTTTAATTTATATTGCCTCTCCTTCCGTAGTTTGTTCGTTTGTTGCATGCCTGATGTGCTGCACCTCCTGCCACGCCCCCCAGAGGTAGCTTATTACCATGTGATGGATACGTAGATAGAAAAATAGCTAACGATGATGTTGAAAATGCGCCCCACAAGATTTCGGTAGGAGTAATCATTAAAATGAGATAATAGAGATTAAGTGAAGAATATACAGATTTTTTATGATGATTTTCCAACGAAGTATAAGGGGTGTGAATAATTGTACACAATCACGCCAGAGCAACTAATTATTTCCTAAACTAAGTAGCCTATAATGTTATTATCGATTGATCTAATCCTTTTTTATCGCTCTTCTCATTTTTAAAAGCTCATCACACGCGTAGAGTTGTATTTTGCACTTGAATACCGCAGCGCATGTAGCTGTTATCAACGTTTCAACCATTATTTTAAAAATCTTTGATTTTGATTGCAATATATCCTTTCGCCTACTAGAACAATAATTTTTATTTCGAACGCAGCTAAGGTGTCACTTGCAGAAATAACTGGTGAGACTGAATTCGGTTTCAAAACATTGAAAAGTAGTTCGCTGATAATATATACATCTACTACTTTGTAAAGCAGTTATTTGGTATTGGCTCGATAATTAAATAAAGCTGTAAGCTATACGTTACAGACGAAATAACTATCTCATGTTTTAAGCGATTACTTTAAAGGAACCTAAATCAACTTGACCTTACGTACAAGGCAGAAGCCCTCTCTACACCTCGACCTCTGAGCGGAGATCATGTTTATTCATATAGAACCGTCTAAATTATGCTACATTTTGCGTCTACTCCACTAGAAACTTTAAATTATCCCTTTTTTAGATTACATACTTTGGCTTCCAAAATTCGATGGATATTGAGATGGCCAACGTGTGCTTCTTAAAAGTTACTATCTCGCAATTCTAAGGCGAAACGTTTCTGTTCCATGAAACCTATCCTTTTTAATATTTTCTCTTTTTCTTTTAATGACAACAATCCGTGGCTTTTATTAGCCTAATATATTACATTCTCGGGAGTTAAAGTTTAACTGATAATCATTATTTTGAAATACACGTATTAAACTTTATTTTATAGCGTGAATGTCACAGTGTCTTGAGAATGTTACTTAACATTATAATTGACACTGATCCGCTTTTTAATCAAATTAAAGTACATGCATTCATTCAATGAGCGTAGATAAATCAAACTCAAAGACTTATGCAAATGTAATTGGCTATTCATCGTGACCATGCCCATTAATTCAAATACTGGTTTGTGGCAGTATCACAAGGGAAAATTCCCTCTATTAAGATAAATCATTCGTCACTGTTGAAACAAAGTTTACACTCTTGGGATATGATACAGATTAAAATTTAGTAAATTAGTCAAGTTCATGATTATCTATCCAGAATTAATAATAGCTATCAGTTCAATAATTGTTAAGGGAGTGAAGAGCATAAAAATTAACACGACTGAGAAAAATGCTACGAATAAAAATTATTTCTAATAATTTCTTATTTTAAACCTTAACGTACAACACAGTGATAACAGCCAATGATACTTCGTGTAAGTTGGTGTATGTTTGGTGAGAAATATTTTCTCTTTTAATATGTTAGAAACGTTTATGCCGATATAATTTTGACATGCCATAATGTACTACAAACTTAGAGGATGAATTTTATTTTATTAAATTTTTCATTAAAACTATACCATGGATGGTCAAAAATTTAAAGGGCTGCTACATGCCGAAAACTATCGTATAAATAAAGTGTTGAATGTTTATTTTTAGCAAATTACTCACTTTGAAGTTTGAAATATCAAATGGGCCATACATTTTAAAGCCACCTAACCCCGCCCTCCGTAAAATCAAAAAAATTCACTAATTGATTTTACCTCTTGTGGATTGAAATTTCGGTGATTAGGTACTTTACATATTCTAAGAAACACTATATACTCATTACAGGTTACGCAACTGCGAATTCAATGGGGTTTAGTTCAAACGGTTCCGTCATGAATCTATTTCTGAATCGGCAATGCTTTATGTCATAATACCACGGAATAAATACAAGCGAAAGATATACATTGTTTCTTGTCACTGTCAAAATACCTTGTCACAATATAATGTTCTAAATTGTCTTGTCTCATGAAATACTTTTAAATTGCCAGCAACGGGATACACTGCTGCTTTGGGAAGGAAAAATGCTTTAAATTATTTTGTTGGTATACGTTCCTAAGGCGCACGGATTTTCTAGATATTTTGAATGTGGAAACAGCATTGTTTAATTGGACAGCTATTGAATTTATTAAAGCTTAGAAGGCTATCACTTTGCTTCATTCCCTCCCTTTGTAACTTGGAATATGGATGAATTGCTCTACTCATGACTGATTGCGTTCCCAATCTTATGTTGACAATCAAATGCACGAAGGTCATGATAGAACATGTAAAGAATGAAGCATGTGCACAACGAATTTTATGTAGTACTAAAACAGGGAAATGCTTTACATGTATCAAATCTCAAATATAATTAATTAGTAATCAAATGTGCAAAATGTTGATGCAGGAAAATTCACATTTTGCCAGCAGTAATGTTTTCGGAAAAGAGTTTTTTGTAATTCATATACTTTTGTGCAAACTTTATGTACCTGTTAGAATTGAAGCATGAAATTTATTAAATTGTGCATTTATTACATGTTGTATATCATCCTTTTAATACTGATAAAATTAAATGGAGTGTGTTCTAGTGTAATATCCTTTAATGTTTTCCCCTTGAAGAAACCTCTAGTGTCACATTCAAGAGCACGAACCAGGAATTTTCATTCGTCGGACCTCAGAATAAATATGGCGTAGTTTACTCATAAATACTATATGACATATGAATGTGAATGCGACAAATTCATATGATCTGTCATCAACACGAGAGATAAGGCAATTTTAGATGGATAAAAACCATGCGTAATTCGCTCTATGAGACCACATCGCTGAAGATGGAAGGTTAGTTCAGGGACGACACGAAGCTGACTGCTCAATTTTCGTAAGTTTTTATTAGGAGGTTTATAATGTGATTTTGTACAATTGTCTGATCATATTTTTCCCTAAATAACAAAACATAATGACGACTTTAGCTTCCATTAGGATCACTGGCAAAATGTAGTCATAATAAAATTACGATATAGATAATACCGAAAATTAATTTTCTCATCAATGTCTTGCATCAAAACACCTAGCATCTTTTGATGTCAGATGACGAGCAGCCTTTTCGCACTGATACCGAAGTTGAACACAATAATACGAAGTATAGTTTACATGTCGTTATATAACGTGATTTTTTTCGTCCTAATAAAGTTAATAAAACTTTCAATAGACAACTCGAGGAGTATTAAATCCCAATTGGCACGGTCCCTTATTCTCCTGAGGACATACTTTCTTGACACAATTGAAGAAATTTCTACTTCATTCCATCCCATTCCAGGTGCAAGAGCACCTAAATGTTAGACAATCTAAATGCTCTCCTTACCTACTGTTATAGAATAAAGATGTGCACGCACCGAGTTTTTAATCTAAGATATATCCAAGGCCGTTAAATGCTTGGGCGGCGTACGCGAGCCCTTGAAGTTTCCCAAAAGATCCGGACCCCCAGTGGGTGCTCGGCGGGCCTTGATCCTAATAGCTGACAGACGAACGGCTAGGCCAGAACGTCGCCCCACCCTCTCTCACTAGACGGACTACGGCGGTCCTGAGCGGCACGTTCGCCACACGAAGGAACTTCGGGGCGTATTTCGTTGCCCACGCGCCAGCTTTCTAGGACTCGCTAGTCGTGTCACTATTTTTCCACTAGGCCTTCCGGCGGACTGATGGGTGTGCCGCCGGCCTTCAATGCAAAGGCCCAATGGCGGGGAGCTCGAGAGCAAAAAAAGAGCGTCGACGGAGGGTGTGAGAGCGAGATTGGACCATGGCCACGCGGCCGAATTGGGCGGGGAGGAGGGATGGGAGCGAGGCTACCTTTTCTGGGGCTAACGAGAACCTGGAACATTTCACCGACCTTCTGAGCCCCGTGGGAGGGCAGGCCACACGCGATGCACCATAACTCCCCAGATGTTGACTCCCAGGGGCGGAACTTTTCGTCTAGCTCCAAAAGATAGAAGCGTGGACTTGTGTTACTTTAAAAAGATACGTTTCAGGCGTGAAATGGTGGAATATCATGATTAATTAAAATTGTCAATTTTTTAATTCGACCGGTTTCGAGGTAACTACATCGTCTTCTGGTAGATGATGTAGTTGCATCGATACCGGTCGAAAAAAAATTTATTTTGTGGAAAATTGCCAATTTTAATTAATTGTGTTACTCTGGTAATTTTGCCTAACCACATGGTACTACGTACTAATAAATAAATAAATATGTAAATACATATATGTGCGTGGTGGTATGAATAATATATTTTCTTATACTCTGAAGAAGATCTTAGAGAAAGGCCGAAATTTTAAACCATATGTCATGTGAGCCTTCTTTTACGTATTATCTATTCATATTTTTGTGTTCTGTTGTGCCGTCCAAGATAATATGCGAGGCATGCGCACAAAGTAAGGGCCGATTGGTCAGAGGAAAAAATATACTCAAAGGAAACACATTTTATTGGGGCTTTTAGTTTAGCAGGACAATATGCGGATCCGCTTTAAAGAACCTGGGCTTCATTAAACGGGTGGTGGGTAATTGTAGTGGGAAAGTTAAAGAGGGGTGTTATTTTGCTCTAGTTAGACCACATTTGGAATATGCTGCAAGTATTGGGGAAGCTTGGGAGAAAATCTGGCAAAAAGAATTAGATAAATCCAGAAAAAATCCGCCAGATTCGTTAAAAATATATACGACAAGAACACAAGTGTAACAGTTCTCTTAAGGGATTTAGGCTGGGGGCCCCTTGAAATACGAAGAGAGCAAGCGAGACTTAGACTTTTAGAAAGAGAACCAGCGAGTTTAGCGATGACACTAAATGAATTATAATGGCCCCACACTATTTAGGTAGATAAGACCACAAAGACAAAATAGAGGAGATAGATTGTAATACAGACAGATTCAAATACTCATTCTTTCCCAGAACAATCAGAAATCATAATAGCAAGAAGCCAACGTCCCTCTAGAAATATCAAAAACATTTAAGTCGCTAGTCGGAACAAATGTGAAAATTCAAAGATATTAGGTTTAAATGTAGGTACATGTGTATGTTTGTTGGTAGTTTTTCTGTTTGCATGTGTGTGGGGTGAGGTTCTTGCATGAATGTATACCATGTTTGGTTTGTGGAATATAAATTTGTGGCTCCTGCATGCGGTTTTTTTTTCTTTCTAAATTACGGGTGGTGTCCTAACAACCCCCGCCACACGCCCTTGCAGCGGCTTGGGGGGTATTGAGTAGATGTAGATGTCAGTCATCCAAGGAGTTGCAAGCATTACTGAGTGAACTGAAAATTCAGTGCAATAGGTATGGAATGAGAATCAATATTAATAAAACAAAGGTTAAGCGATTTTCTAGAAGGGAAAAGGCTAAGCTAAACATTAAAATAGCAGGGCAAAAACTAGAGCAGGTAGAACAGTTTGCGTATCTCGGAAGTGCTTGGGACCAACACGGTCAAAGTAGTAGGAACGTAAGGGGAAGAATTGCGCTAGGCATAGAGGTTTTCACAAGGATAAGTGCTTATGATGAGTGATAATAATTCTACGTTCCATTTCCTAACCCGCCGCCCCTCTATTATCTTTTTGAAACGGATGCTACAATTCATAACAACTAAATTGTGGTCAGAGTATTTTCCCTTATTCGACTGAAAACTACTGCCTTACGTGTAATCTTGTTTATCCTGAGTTTGTACTTTGTCATCCCTTTCTCCCTGTTGGATAACATCTCAAACTTCCTTCTTTTCTGCAAGTAGAGCAATGTTGACCGAAAATCGCAACATACTCATCTATTCTCCTTTGAATTGTACATACATTCTTATATTTTCCTAGTTCTTGAAATGCATCCGTAATTAAGGCATAATATATTAATGAAAATGATGAAAAATCTTACTCAATCCTTAATTTTATGAGTTTATTTCTCTGAAAGTGTTTTTCAACAAGATATGCAAAGCAAAAAAAACTTTTTGACCATCGAAGTCTGAAACACTTCCAAAGATAGGCTTTTCTATCTGATCTATTTTATCCCCTTTAGTTAATTACACGATGCAAATCCATCGACAAAAGTTCAACATTAATGGGTTTCAATTAACATAATGGGTTTGTTAGCACCTAGATCTCTTCTGAAGGTTACCTGGAAAAGGTAAAAAAAGTTTCTTTTTCCATTTAAAAATATTTTATGCAGGTATATGTGGTCTCTTTTCATAATATATTTTGAATTAATACTTCTTTTTTGCTTTGGACCAAAAATATTTTTCTCATAGGCCGCACAAATATTAATGCGAGCATTTAGATTAGCACATTCTACTATCCCTTGGCTCGTACTACTTCTTAACCCATTGATTCATGACATTCATATTCTGCACGATCTGTGGCATTTATGGAATTCTGCATATGAAATCTACAAGTCATCTTGCCGTAGGAAAAGATTGAACGAAACTGACCACACGACGAGATCTCTACGCATCTTTTTCTTAACTTTCGTAAAAGAAAAAAGGAGCACATTCCTTAATAGATGATGAATCTTATTCGTCAGGGAGGGGGGTGGTTCAGCGGGTTTTGACCCCCTTAAACCAGCTTACTGGTCTTTTTTCCGTCCATTCATAGAGAGAGAGATGACTAGCAATTTTTAATATATTTGCAAAAATATAACCCTGTTCTGAACCTTAGTTCTAACAAAGATTTTAAAGATACTAACTCAAGTTCCGAAAAAAATTGTGTTAAAAACATATTTCCTCAATCCATGGTAAAACCGTAAAATCATCATCATCAATGTTTCCATCCTAAGATTAGTTTTTTAGTTTCCAACTAATGCATTTCGCCCCAAGGTGTGTGTCCAAACCATCTAGTTCTTCTTCATGTGCGACCATTAATACCCCAATTTATTCTAGAGTCGGCCCTCGGAATCCCATAATTTAAATGCTTAGGATGAGCAGTGATTTGGTTTTTGAGTGACAACATCTGCGAGCATACTGTGAACTGGCAGAAGAGAGCTAGTGATGCGGCGGGGAGTTGGATTAGCCCATAAAAATGGTGAACAACCAACCGTTTAGTGAAGGGCAAGGGACAAAGGGATAGCAAATGGGAGAAAATGGAAAGGGAGTGGAAGATTGGAAGGGAGCTTAAGGTGATTCGTCACAATTAGTTCGACGCAATACAACGATCGTTATGACCTTCTCAAATTACTCCGATCGAAAGTCAATCCTGCAGTAAATCATCCATCCTGGATGTCCTTCCCACGCTCTCATCCTCCCAATAATGGAAAAGGATGGATAAAAATTACGGAAAATGGCGAGAAATTGCAAACAGGGTTAAGCTCGGTGGCGAGCATGAATCGGTATTTTCCTTAAGACAATTCGCAAGCCTTCGGACAAATCTCACAGACAGTGCCTGATTAAAACAGCAGTCGTGTTAGATTCATAGGCCTGCCGCTCCTCAAACATTCTCCAATTAATCCTAGGATACGCTCCACGGATGGATAATTGAGCTCGACAATGGAACATAAGTCATCGACGCAAAATATCTTGCAATATCTCACGAAGACGTTTCTATTTAATCACCGCTGATCGAAGGATGCAATTCGCGCGGAGTCGATCGGTGAAGTCTTCGGGATGTCGGACATGCAATTCCAACGCAAGGAATCGTTTTGAAATCACAATGTGAAGTTTTGTTGGCCTCCCCAACCAAGGAAAACGTGGAAACTAATTTAAGAGTCCACGTCTGCAAGTGAAAGTAATCCAGCGACCTTTGTCACTCTAGGTATGTGTGACGAGTGTCTTAAAATGAGAGAAAATGTGATGTCAGTACCTAGATTTTGAGATTGCTGCTAAATCATACGGATGCTGTCCAGGAGATGCTGAGTACCTGTACTTAATCGTGATTCATGAAGGTTTCAACTCAGATTTTCTTACAATTGTCGAAATCTTTGTCAATATTTGTGCTGTGCCGGAGCAATTTTAAAGAATCGGATTGCCATGCTTTCCGTTTTTATTTTCTTTCAAATTTTGAATAAGTCATCCTTTCTCCCGTGGAATACAAATACTAGCGGCCTATTCAATTTGAGGTCTAATTAGAAAGTAAAGAAATGTCAGGAGTACTCGGAAAATGAAAGAACATGCTCGGGGCCGAGTACATCTAGCTGAAACCTGTTTGAAGAAAACAAATGCTCTTGAGAGAGAGAGAGAGAGAATGAGGAAAAAATGGTCTCTCTGCTTCCACTACAACTCATGTGCTGCTCCAGGGTACTATTACTCCACAACGCCAGGGTACGTTCAAAAAGTAATGCAATTGAATTTCCCGCGCCGCTCCTATTGGTCTGAGTGAAATGAAACCACTTGAAGTAGGTGGGGGGGGGATGCTAAGCTTTGTCGCGAAACTAGTCTTAGTGCTCTTCCAACTGTGAAAGTAGCAGGATGTCATCATTGACATTAATGTCAATATTGACTCGGCGCGCCTACCGCGTCACGAAAAAAATGGTATCGACGATGATGTGATTACTAACTTATTGGGCAAAACTGAAAAAATCTCTTAAGGAGACTAACAGAATGATTCGTGAGGTTTGAGAGGACTCTACTCTGTCCTACTCACAAGTTTCGAGGTGGTTAAAGGCCTTTAAGGAGGGCCAGGAAGATGTTCAGGACGAACAACGCTCTGGGCGGCCGTCAACCAGTGAAACCGACAACAATGTGGCTCGTGTTCGACAATTGTTGGACTCTGACGGTCGATTGAGCATCATGGTGGTTGCAAATGAACTGAAAATGTCGTCTACTGTTATGTTTCGCGTTGTTACAGAAGATTTAGTGACGGTGAAAGTGTGTGCCAAGCTCGTGTCCAAGGTGTTTGCCATCATGCGCTACGAGTCCGCAAGTTCCTGGCCAAACACCAGGTGTCAACGCTGCCCCACCCCCAAAATATGTGCGCAGGCCCAAGAACAGTACTTTGAAGGAATTTAAGTGTTTGTACAAATCTGTTCAATAAATTACTTTTTAAAAATAATGGCATTACTTTCGGGACGCACTTTGTATTCCCATGGCTATGCTCCAAATGAGAGAGAAGTTGAAGCACATTGGGATAATGTGATTTTTGAACACTCATTTCTTCGAACTTTGGACTGGATTTTGCGATTTCCCGCTAGCGGAGCATGAGAACGCTTCCATTTCGAGAATGATGTTCTTTTTCTAAAATAGAAGTTGTGTAACGTCAGTACAACTATTCTCCTACCGATGGAGGAATGTTGAGTGGTGCAGTGATGATGGTGACCGCCGAGGGAGAAGGCAAAATGTTAATTAAACAAGGAATGGATGACTTGGATGGCGTAAAGTGGGATGGAAAGAATGAGGATGTGGAGGAAGTAGTATGAGTAGGGAAAAAAGGTTTTGGTCTTTAGCAGGAGTCCTTGTGTAATCCAAGAGAAGCGAAGTGTTATCAATCATCAATGTCCATTTGAAATTCTACCTTTAGGTTAAAAAAATGGCTGATTTTACTCATCGTAGGAACATCCGTCCAGCAATGTAATCAAACGTGGAGTAAAATAATCGAAATCAATTGAAAACACTCGCTCTACCACATTTTTATGGACAAAAGCAAGTGGTATTGAAAGGGGTTATTAGCCATTTCAATGCGTGAGCACTTAATAAAATACCCCTTAGTCTAGTCCCTCTAATTAAAAGTATTGAACTCATTTTACGGCATACATTTTTAACAGTATATTTCATTGATTTCAATCATATGGGAATCTTTCCGTAAAATTAACGAATCAAAGTAGAAATAGATGCGATGATAAACGATGACAAAGGATTGCCATCCATAGGATTTCTCTCAACAAACCCCTCTCCTCACCCACCATCTCCAGTACTTCCTCATTTGTTTTCCTTTCGGTCCATTTCACCTTCTCCATTCTTCTCCACACCCACATTTCAAAAGCCTCCAATCTACGTCTATCCTCCTGCTTCAGTGACCACGTTTCCGCGCCGTACATAGCTACGCTCCATATAAGAGTTTTTACAAGTCTTGTCATATCCTCCCTACTCAAAGTACATATCTTACATAACTAGGAAGTGTTTTGGACCAATACGGCCAAAGTTGTAGGGACGTGAGGAGAAGAATTGCGCTAGGCAAGGAGGCTTCCTCAAGGAGGAGGGAGTTGATGACGGGGACGTTGAGTAGGGATGTTAAGACAAGACTCGTAAAAACTCTGATATGGAGCGTAGCTCTATGTACGGCGCAGAAACGTGGTCACTGAAGCATGAGGATAAACGTAGATTGGAGGCTTTTGAAATGTGGATGTGGAGAAGAATGGAGAAGGTGAAATGGACCGAAAGGAAAACAAATGAGGAAGCACTGGAGATGGTGGGTGAGGAGAGGGGTTTGCTGAGAGAAATCCTATGGAGGCAGGAAAGATGGATGAAAGGCGTATTGAGCGGTAGTGGAATGTTGAAGAAGGTAATAGAGGGGAGAATGTTGGGCAAGCGAGGAAAGGGCAGGAACAGGATAGGGGTGTTGGACGGGATGAAGGGAGGAAGGAAGTACACAGAGATGAAGAGGGACCTGATGTAGAGTAGGTTGCTGGATTGGGTTTTGTTTGGAGTTACAAAATGTTTATTTGATAGTTGTGCCCATCCAAAAACCTACCTTAACCGGTAGATTACCTAATAATAATATATATAAGTTGTATATATTTTTAGATACATATGTAAATAGTATATACAAACATAGATATATGTACGGATATACCACTTATTTTGTATTTCTTCAATCTATTTTTCGATTCCGGGCAAATGATCAACAGATTATTCATTCTCAAGAATGACTGGTTTTGGTTCGAATACCAATAACTAAGAAGAACTTTAGTTGAATTAATGCTTTGAGAATCTACCGAATCGTTAATAGTTCTAATGACCAAATGGATAACTCTCAGAACTTCTTGAACAATCGTCACCACTTGCACACTCCTTCTTGAGTGTACATATGTAGATAAGTCATCGGGAAAAAGAAAGAGTTTTATCGCTTGGCGATAGTTCATCCCTTTCTCCCCCTCAGACTCTTCTCTTCCTAATCCACCTCTCTCCTCCACATCATCAGATACAACAACTACGCAGCATCATCAACTTGCACCTTGAAAATTAAGTCCTGCGTCGTAACAATGATCGGTGCCAATAAAGTTGAGTGCGAACATCATAATTGCACTGTTCTTCTATCAAACAAAAACGTGTGTAAGACTATATTTTTTATTGTCTCACTCTTCCTCCCTTAGATTAATCCATATTTCGCTCTGAGGATTGTTTTCTGACAATATGACATTTTGCCCGTTGGAAAAACCGGCTGATCCGTACCCGAGGCTTGGTATGGGTTCGTAAGCTCAACGAGACTTTCGGTCTTCTACATCTACATAGTACCCGCAAGGACGTGTGGCGGGGGGTGTTAGATTACCACCGTTATTCAAGAATAAAACCCACAACTCCATACCAATCTACACCAACAAAATCGTGTATGCTTATGCAAAAATATTTACAACTCGTACACATGCAGATACATATACTATCAACCACCACATACATACACTTATGTCTACGCAACGCTCAACCTTGTCGTGACATGTAAAGTAAATGTTTTTAATGCTTCTATAGTGACTTAGGTTGCTTACTATTACGAGTATTTGCATCTATCTGTGCTGGAATCTATCTCCCTTATTTCATATTTGTGAATTGTGACCTAAGTAGTGTGGGTTCATTATAATTTCTTTAGTGTCAATGTTAAACTAGTTGGTTCAGAGCCTTTCTAAAAGTCTAAGTCTCGCTTATTCTCTTCGCATCTCAAGTGGCTCCCTGCTTAAATCCCCTAAGAGACCTGCCACACTTGTGTTCTAATTATAACATTTTTTTACGAATCTGGCGGATTTTCTTTGGGATTTATCCCTCTCTTTCACTTCCTCACCACCCGTTTAATGAAACCGAGTTTCTTTAAAGCAGATCAGCATATTGCCCTAATATCAGCTCTCAATGAAAGGCGTGTTGTTAGAACTACTACCGAATATTTGACTTGATTGGCCGTAGTTAGCACGAACCCTCTATTTCATAATTTATATACTGTTCAGCACTTCCTTTGTTCCAAAATTTCAAAAATCGACATTTTCCCATTACTAAACAGTAACCCTCATTCCTCGCACCAATCCGATATTGTGTGTAAGTCTCTAGTGAGTAGCTGGAAAATGATTTGAGCTGTCGCGTCCACGAACGCACAATTTTCACATCCACAGCACCGTTACCGCAGGTCTCTCTCAATTCACGATGAATTTCTATGCGGGTGTTACTCCAGACATGTGGAGAAGACGGATGATCAAAAGCTGTTCTTCCACTTCACGACGTCATTCTAAGCATTGAAAATGCTTCTCACTCCAGCGACAGATATACAAACCGTAAGCAAGGTACTATGCAGCCATCTATTAATTGTATTTGAAATGAGTATCCGCGCATTGTAATCTTAACTACGTCTTTATATCTACTCCCAGACACTAAGAAAATACGAGGGTAGGCTGAAAACTAATGCACACATGCTTGTAGACCACAAACAAAAACAAATAGCAAGATCGGGGAAAGTACATAAAAGTACAATTCTTAAGTTTCGAAATCAAATATTTATTTTTCAACATAGTCACCGTTAACGGTTACACATTTCTCCCAATTTTATTATTAGGCAATCTACCGTTCAAGGTAGGTTTTTGGATGGACACAACTATCAAATAAACATTTTGTGACTCGGGAAGTTCATACCTCAACCACTGGACTTTCCGGGAATATGTTTACGGTCGGTTGGGATTAGCGTAGGGCACAGTGAAGGTTGACTATTACTGTCGTTTTGCACTCGGTTCTGCAACAGGCTGCAGCAGGTACTCGTACGAGAAGCGATGACTTTTGCGGCTAAGAATGCTTACTTGCACATCATGAAGTGGTATGAATGACGTGGATGTATTTTAATTTATTACAAAGGCGATGATTAAACAACTCCAGGGGCCATTATCGAAACCTCGAGGCAATACTATCACAAACATAATTGTTTTACTCAAAACGGAAACGAAACTGCAAAGTAATCGTCGTTTTGTGGATTACCTAAAAAAAAAGAAATTAAAAATGTTCTTTGTGTTAGCATTTCAAATAGTCAGAAGACGAATCATTGCAATGCATCCAGAATCACTCCGTATTCTAAATTTCCTGATGGCATAAAAGAAAGCCGCTTCCTCGGAAAATAGATACACCTGAATTTTACCAAATTTATCAGAAAGGATTATTATTATTAGGTAATCTACCGGTTAATGTAGGTTTTTGGATGGACACAACAATCAAATAAACATTTTGTAACTCCAAGCAAAACCCAATCCAGCAACCTACTCTACATCAGGTCCCTCTTCATCTCTGTGTACTTCCTTCCTCCCTTCATCCCGTCCAACATCCCTATCCTGTTCCTGCCCTTACCTGGCTTGCCCAACATTCTCCCCTCTATTACCTTCTTCAACATTCCACTACCGCTCAATACGCCTTTCATCCATTTTTCCTGCCTCCATAGGATCTCTCTCAACAAACCCCTCTCCTCACCCACCATCTCTAGTACTTCCTCATTTGTTTTCCTTTCGCTCCATTTCACTTTCTCCATTCTTCTCCACACCCACATTTCAAAAGCCTCCAATCTACGTCTATCAAAAACCTACCTTAAACGGTAGATTACCTAATAATAATTTCTCACAACATGTAACAAGCTTTTTTCATTCCGTCACTGAAACACTTCCGACTTTTTTCGAATCCAGGTCACTTGACAGCTGCCTTCACCTCATCGTCCGAGGTGTGATGATTACCCTTGAGGTGTCTCTTAATTGAGGAAAAAAAATAGAAATCGTCAGGCGTAAGGTCGGGGAAATAAGTAGAGCGTGGAATCGGTTCAGATTTCACAGAGCCTCTGCAGTGCAAGATCAGATCCTCTCATGTTGCAAGATTATTGACGTCAGGCTACCTTAACACGACAAACTCGACGTCGGAGGTGTTTTGAGTCTGTATTTACTGAGAAGAATATACGGCTGCCCCTCGATTCAGAAAATCGGTCACACAAACTCGGTGAGCATCCCAAAACCCAGTCAAAAGAAGTTTCATCAACAATGATAGCATTCCTAGGCTCGCAACCACGAAATTTCACTACCCATCGATTTACAGTAGACCTATCAGCAGCATCGTCACCATAAACAACCTTTAAATGACGATGAATCCCAGTAGCAGTCTTTTTTTCAGCAGTTAAAAGTTCAATAACAGCACATTATTTAACTTGGGTTAACATAGCACTAGAACACGTCTCCATACTTCCGCTTCTCAAAATACACTGGATGAATGTAACGACCATGCGTGTTGAGGGGGAATGTTACTTCCACATGCCACCAGGGGTTCTCCTGAAGGTAAGTTTGTTTGTTGTCTACAAGCATGTGTGCATTAGTTTTCAGCCTACCCTCGTAATTGGGATACCTTAGAACTTGAAGGTAACTCGGAGAAAGATGGACGTGGAGACAGATGTGCAACTTGAACGACGCCAATTAAGTTCAAGCAGCATCCAGGTAAGAAATTCTTTTGGATAACAAGACAACGGTGGAAAATTGTGCAAGTCCTATCGAACAGAGGCTCTTGATGTATGTACTGAGTGCATTTACTCCTGAACCTTAGAAGCGGATGATTTGCCTCCGGCTAAAGTTATTGTCTCCGCTACTCAGCGGAAAACTATTTTCTCCCGACCTCGGAGGAAGAATTATTTAAGTCTTCTCAGGGGCGTTCAGACGCGCTTGGGTCAGATTCCAGAATCACGTCCGACGCGCTGCAGTCCCCGATCGTGAGGTCACAGCGGTTCACAATCCATCAGACACGAGATTACAATCATGAGGCGGCTGGCCTTGATGGCAAGCGTGCATTTGTTTTTGCCCTAGGTTGAGACTCACCTTGACAGTCCCTCCGGCAGGACAAAAGGCAAAGAGGAGGGGCGTGGATCGAGACGGGACAAGCACTTTCAGGCCTGGCATGGTTTTAGCCAGAAAGCAAACAAAGCCGGCCCTGCTCCCGCAGTTGTGGGCGGGGAAAATTAAACCGACGACCCGAATGGCGGCGAAGAGGAAAAAAACGAGCGATCGAACGCTCTTTCTCAAGGACTCATCTACCTCTACATAATACCCCGCAAGCCACGGCAAAGGCGTGTGGCGGGGGGTGTTAAGGCACCACCCGTAATTAAGGGAAAAACCGCATTCAAGAGTCACAAATTTACACAGTCCACAAACAAAACATGGTATTCATTTTTGCAAAAACCCTTACAACTCACACACATCCAAACACTCTTTAACTACCAACTAACCTACACATGCACCTACAGATACACCGTATCACTTTGCAATGTTTAATTTTGCTCCGACTTGTAAGTTCAATGTTTCTAAAATGACTTCGGTTTCTTACTATTATGATTTTAGATTGTTCGGGGAAAGAATGAGTATTACTGGAATCTATCTCCCTTATTTGATCTTTGTGATCTGGTCTACCTAAGTAGTGTGGGGCCTTTATAATTCCTTTAGTGTAATCGCTAAACTCGTTTGTTCTGAACCTTTCTAAAAGTCTCGCTTGTCCTCTTCGTATTTCAAGCGGGATTTCAAGGATTCACGGTATGCACGAAAACTCACGCCCTGAGCCCTCTTGTGCCAAGGATTTCTCATTAAAAGGCCTCCGTTTGACGTCACGAGGTTTGCTCTGGCATCGCTGACGTGACACTGACGCGGCCGCAACTACGATTCCCCAGTTACGATGCTCGGGAAATGCTACTCGGAAATCTTTGGTGTGCATTCAATCGGATGGTTTCAAAGAAACCTTGAGATAACCTTTCCCACTTTCGTCCACCCCCGCTCGTCCTTCCACAAACACTCTTCCCTCTTTCCACCTATCCCACAGCGAGTGCTGTTGGGCTAACTCTCCTCTCAGGATCATCATCATCGGAGGAGGGCATCCGCAATGAGTCTGCGGGGATGATCCCAAAGCGACCTCAAACGCAAGCCGATGGAAGTGACGGTGGATTGCATTTTTCCAAGCGCGTGGCCTGATCGCAACGGCGAAGATATTGATGAATCTTCACATCCGCCCCCTTCCCCCTACCCTCCTCCCTCCTTTCAGTGCTGGAAACTTAGCAATCCGTCTCATCACAAGAGATGTTAGCGGAGAACATTATTACAAAGTGCAAATTTTCGAAGATGCTGGGAAAACAATACTAAGCGGTCACGATCCCGACGTTTGACGTCACTTTCTGTCGTCATAACTTGCATTTAATAGGCGGCGTGCGATTCCTTCGCGATATCTCCTTTCGACTGCGAGAGTAGTTTTCTTCGCCGTGCTTCAACTTGATTTTAGCCGCTTTGACGACTACGGAAAATGGAGCGAAAATAGAATCCCAAATTGTCTGACGCATACGACATGAAACCCGTTTCCAAACAAGGAGTCGCATCTACGAAAAGCGAAAGAGTAACATCCCAGATTAGTTTGGCATGGCTATACAAAAAAGACATAATTGGTTCAAAGGTAATGGCTTCAATGTACCTTTGTTCTATTGGCGGCCGGTATTTTTCAGAATCCAATATTGTTTTGCGGAGGATTCATAGATACCGATAGACAAATATCTCATGAATATAATTTTCTCTCTAAGGAGTGACTTTAAAGTATCTACTAGGTTAGGCTAGTTTCATTTTTTAGCGTTTTTATGGAAATGACATACGATAGTTAAATAAGAGATCCTTTCCCCTGGTGAAAACAGGGAAATATGGTGGATAAATTTGAAAAATCTTGGAAGAAAATTTTTCTGAAATTTCTTTGCCAAAAAACAAGGGACTCGCTATGGGCCACACACTTGGGCAAGCGTCGACCATTGAGTGAATTGGACTTCCCCCTCTTTCCCACGATCCGCAAACCGTGCGCGACAGCTTAAATACCGCTTCGCCTCAGCCAAAAACTTAGTTTTTGATGTTGCATTCCTGGTGTTGAATTCCCTTCGCCAAAACACCCTAGCGGTGGCTTGAAGGGTACAAGTTAAAGAAAACAGCGGATCAATCAATCCATATTTTTTTCGAGCGATCGGAATAAAATCGGAAGACTGCAACTATCGAAGCATAGGAACGAGTTTCACACCAAAAAATAGCAAGCAGCAGCGGGAAACAGAAATGAATGAAAATGTACAAAAAGATGTGGTGGACACAATGCGTTCTGAGACAGGTGTTTTTCGAAGAACAAAATATGTTTTTAAAATTGACCCCACATAAGTGCGCCGGACAATAGGCAAGCAAGGTTTGACAGAAATGGAAGACTGTTATACTACATTGAATCCCAAGTATCCGCTATGTTATTATTTGGCAGTATTTCGTTTAAGGTTTTGGATGAACACGCCTACGTTCCTTAGAAATACCAGACAAGACCTCAACATTACAATACACGTCAACCTTTCTACAATTCCATATAAATTCTACCAACCTTCATTTCGTCCAACCCAATTACCTTTTCCAAAGTAACAAATTTTCGTATCCCTTTCCTCTCTTCCTCTATTTCCCAACGTTCTCCCCTCAATCACAGTTTTCAGTATTCCATCATCAATCATAATTCTCTCCATCCATAGTATTTTCTGCTTCCTTTTTATTTTCCGAACAATCTTCTCTCCTCCACCACCATGCTTAGTATCTCGTTATTCGTTCCCCTTTCCGTCCATTTTACCTCAACCATTCGTCTCCACAGCCACTTATCAGAAGCCTAAATATTAAAACTCAAGTAACCTACAGAAATGCCATGCCTGAAAGTAGAGTGACGATTCATTTCCAACCATTCCCGATTTTTCCAAAGAAAATGCCAAATTTTCCCAGAATTTCCCTCAGTGTGCCAGGAATATGGTAAACTTTATATTTCCTGGAACATCCCTTATCGTTTCGATTCCCATTGAAATCATCGAAGTTTGTCCTAAGCTACAGCTTAGGGTTTTCCCAGGACCGGGTACGCGCTATTACCTACAGCATCCACATATCAATCTCGCAAATAAAAGGGTTCCTATATCACAACCTCAGTATCTCCCGGATTTTTTCCATTTTCTCCCATTTTTCAAAACTATCAAAAAGTAGTTGTTATTTATTTTTTCTGACGCAAAGTTATGCTCATAATGAAAGATCTTTTTTGGTGGCGGCCTTACTGGTAAACTATGAGGGAGAGGAGGAAATTAAAGCGGACGTTGATTGGCTCATAAGTTTCGTTAAATAAAGTGCGTGTTTGGATGAGAAACATGAGCCATTGAAAACTTCATTTTAGGTCCAGAGAAAGTTTGATAAACGAGCAGTTACGCAGAAAATAGAAAATGGCGTAGGGCGATCCAAAACGGGTTTAATTTTTTTGTAAAACTATGCCAACTCCATTATGCCTATACCTTGCCTCCCATTTTCCAGCTTGCCTAAATTACGTACCTGTCATGGTCTTTACAAAAATAACTACGCTCCACGTAAATCTTCATATTGCGTACGTATTTTCTTTTCTAATTTCTTGATAGCGCTTTTAAATCCCTGTACGGCGTGCGCTTTTTCACCCTTTTGCCGTGAACTCTCCATTCCTAGCCATCCCCACTCCACCACTGCTTCTTCGCCCTATAGTTACCCTCTTCGGATTACTGTTTATCTATTTGTACTCCATACTGCCTATGTTTTTTGTTTGCCATTTCCTTCTCTCGTCATTATTTCTAATCGCGTGTAATCCCTGCATTCCTCGTTTTAAATCCCATTAACTCTCCCTATAATTTCGTTTGTGGAATTTGAAATCCAGTTTTTTATGCTACCCTTTTTTGTTCTGTTCTAACTGCCTCCTGACATCCATTTACTTCCGTTCCGTTTAATGCTTCTGAATTCCATTTTCCCATTCATCATCCCTGTTTTCTTTACTCGAATCTGAGGCCACACTTCATTTGTACAAAATTATGATCCGAATCCCCTCTCGGGAAATTAATTGAGCTGTTTCTAAATCAGTGCATAATTATAAATAAAACACTTAAATTGACATCCCTCTGAGTTCCCCGGAGTTATTTACTCAATATCTTCGTCTGTTGTGGTGATAAAAGCAAAGGTTAGATATGATTAAACCCTGCCCCTTGAAGAACTCTATTGCATTCTCCCATGATCATTTCTTGTTCTAAAAATACAGTACTCTGCCTCACTATCTCCTCTCCTTCGCAAACCACCGCGTACCAATCCCACATAGCTATGAAATGATTTCTCCCAATTACTTCCTCTAGTTGATCGTACACCCTGTCAATTTCTTCCTCCCTAAGATTCCATCCCAAGGAATCGTTGCATGTAGGCTTAAATATTTACCATGTTTGATTATGCAGCTTTTGTCCGCTAATAACATTCTATCACTCACCTAATCAACGTTTACTAAGATTTTTCCTATCTTTTTGCTCAAGATTAATCCCTCTCTTCCCCTCGCCTGGTGATTTATAAGTATCGCTCCAATAATCCCCGATACCTTTCAACTCTTCCATTATGATTCCCTCTTTCCACCGCCCACCGGCTTGTGAAATTCACACATCAGGGTAGGGGGGCCAATTTCTTTCCCTACTCTATTATTTCCCCTCCTAGTTCAATGTTTAGCTTAGCTTAGCCTTAGTCGTACATGATTATTTCTTGAAATTTTCGGCGGGCCACCGGCACATCCATCGATGTAAGGATACGATGAGGAAAATGACTCACCAAAAACTTCCGAGGTAAATTCTGTTCTCTAACGGTTAATTGTACTAGGATTCGACGTTTGAATTCGCAAACCCCTAGTATCCTGGATCCCTTGAGTTCTTCCTCCAAAATATACCCACATACATTATATACATATATACGAATAAGATATTAACCATACAGAATAAATATTCCCATAATTTACCTCCGAATCGTCTTGCATATTAAATTTAAATAATGCTACTTTTCGTTTATTTTGTTTGAAAATGACAAAAGATTAAAATACTAATGGAAATTGAATATAAACGTCAGCTCTAGTTTTAAGAGATATATTCGTAGAGTTCTCCATATGGTCCTATTCTCTTCTGGTCTTCTATATACTTCCTTGTTCCTCACTTTGTTTGTCCATTTAATCTTCAGCATTCTCCTCCAGCACCATGTTTCAAAGACTCCTATCCTTCGCTGGTCCACTTTTCCAATATTCCATATCTCCGATCCGTAGAGCGCCATGCATTCTTCGCTTGAAGCCGATCGAGCTTCGTAACGTAAGCGATTGCTGGTGACAGCCTTATCGGTGGATTCTCTCATCCTCTCATCACAAACTTCCCTCTTTCGCCATAAACCTTCCTCCATGTAGATCTCTTTTTTATGTCTTTTCCTTCAAGTTTCGTCCTTCTCCCTTCTCCACCACTTTTGGAATTTTATATCTGTTCTCTTCCCTAAAATATAACCACACCATCTCTATCCAAATCCTACTAACTTTGCCGTTCTATTTACTTTCATGTCCATTAGTATTCTTATTTCTTCATTATTTGTTCGTCGTGTTTTTGACACAAGAGGGCTTACCCGCCATGAACTTCTTCTTCACCGCTACTAATCTTCGTCGTTCGCCTATCGCTCCGTATGGCCACGTAATTTTGATGGGTGCGATATGGACAACCTTATCTAAACTTTCCTTGTTCTTCCGCCCAATCGAAATGTAATTTATCAGCGCGCCCGCATTCTGAGAATCTCACTGTAATTCCTGCTAGATCACATTATTCTCGTAAATAGTTTACTAAAGTTTTACTTCCGACATCATTTGACAATTTATCCATTTTATGCTGAAATTACTCTTTTTTACTTTTCGGCTGTTGACTTCGTTGTTTGACTCCGCTGATGAAATTGTGTGCGAAGGAAATGGTAAAAAAGATTGTGACTCTAGATAAGAATGACAGTCGGTTGGGAATTCATAAAATAAGTTTCCTTTCCTGATGACCGAGCTTTAATTTGCCAATCAGCCAAGGGTTTTCAAACATTGCTGTGGGAAAAACTAGCTTACATCTCGATTACTCTAAAAACGTCAATGCTTACAACTTTTAAGAGAATACCATCTGAAAACAAGTGCGGACATTCCGGAAAACTGTATGTCATTGAATTTTTAGGGACTAAATTCGTTGCATTCATGGGAAAGGAATCTGGCCGGAAGACATTGTGAGATCAAAGTTAGTTCCTAACCGAAAAAGATAAAGACTACTTCATGTGAGGACTACAGAACAATAGGTTTGATATTCTACGCAGCTAAAGTTGTTCTCAGGATTATCAACAAAGGAATGGAGAGCAGGGCAAATGATTACTTAGCGGATGATCAGTTTGGGTTTAGGAAGGGGAGAGGCACGCAGGATGCTATTGAAGTGTTGTGATCACTAATCGAGAGGAATATAGAATACAATCAGGACGTACTTGCCTGTTTCGCAAATGTCGAAAAAGCGTTTGATAGAGTGAATTGGTAAAAGTTAATGAGTGCATTGCAGAAAAAAGGAATAGATTGGAGGGACAGGGAGCGAATTGGCAACCATTACATGTCTCAAATTGTTCAGGTGCGAATGGGGAACGAGTTCCGATGGGCGGCGTTAAGAAGAGGAGTAGGGCAGGGTTGCCCATTATTATCGGTTTTGTTCAACGTACACGTATATTTGGACAAAATAATTAAAGAGGAATGGGCAGAGCTGGAGGAAGGAATGAAAGTCGGAAGGGAATTCGTAAAATCAGTTAGGTTTGCTGATGACCAAGCTTTATTTTGTCAGTCAGCCAAGGGGTTGCCAGCATTGATGAGTGAATTGGAAATTCAGTGCGACAGATATGGAATGAGAATTAATATAAATAAAACAATAGCTATGCGGTTTCCTAGAAAGAAAAAGGCAAAGATAAACGTTAAAATAAGAGGGCAAAAACCATAGCAGGTAGAAAATTTGACTTATTCGGAAGCATTTTGGACGAAATAAGTCAAAGTTTTAGGGAAGTAAGAAGAAGAATTGCACTAGATAGAGAAGCTTTCACAAGGAGGAGGGAATTAATGACAGGGACGTTTAGGTAGGATTTTAAGGAAAGACTCGCCAAAACTTGGAATTGGAGCGTAATTACGTATGGTGTGGTCATAGAAGGAGGATGACAGATGCAGATTGGACGCTTTTAAAATGTGGGTGTGGAGAGGGTGAAATGAACCGAAAGGAAAACAAATGAGGAAGTTCTAGGTATGGTGGGGGAAGAGGGGATTGTTGGGAGAACTCCAAAGGAGACAGAAAAAATGGATGAAAAGCATATTTATCGTCAGTGAGATTTTGAAGACTGTGATAGAGGGGAGAATGTTAGGAAAGCGAGGAAGGGGCAGGAATAGGATGGGGATGCTAGACGGGATCAAGGGAGGATGGAAATTAATGGAAATGAATAGTGGCTTATTCTGGAGTACGATGTTGGTTCGTGTTTTGTCAGAAGAGACAAGGTATTTATTTGGTTTTCGTGTCCATCCAAACCGTATCTTAGCCGGTAGATTATCTATAATAATAATATCCCATGCAATTAGAATAAAAGCATATTACGTATATACTTTATTTTTATTTACATTTTGAAGAGAATTGCGCTGAATATCGGGAAAATATCAAAATTCCCTATCGAATCCAAAAATTTATCGAGATTACAATCCGAAGTTTACGATCGATCGCGGGATCAGTCCCGTGACTAGTTTTCTAAATCCGTCCGGACTTAAAAATTTCCCATTCTTCTATTTTAGCCGTCTACCTAGCATTTTTCAGGTATTCCTGAAATCACCCTCTAGGCCATCACTCATGAAATAATTGATTCAGGTAGTAGATACCAGACAAAGTACGGACTACGTGCTCAGAATGCCTGAGAACAAGGTTAGTAATGTCCTTGAATATAACGAACTTAGATTACAAGTATATGTCAGCAAAGTAAATTACTTGTGTATGCTAAATAGATTTAAATGCAGCACCTTTCCAAAGATTAAGCAGGATTGGAACATAAGTTATGCGAGATCTATTTAGTAATGAAAGACATTTTAAGATATTTTACCACTTTCTCTTTCACAATATTTTTCTTGTGATTCTTTTTTTAGACATTCTACGAAATAAGTCCTCTTCCGAATCCTTCCACGAAAATCCAACCCTTGGGAACAGCGTTGCAGACGCCGTACGAAAAGACTTTTATCTAAAAAAGTGGAAGCAATGTCACACGGCTCCTTAAGAAAAAGATGGGGGAATTAACAGACTCCTAGCCCCCACACAGCCACCCACTTCCTCTCTACCCACACACACACACACACACATTCCCACGCTCTGTCTGTACTCATCTGCTCGCCAGTCATTTTTTTATTTCTCTCTCCACCGACCAATCCACTCACTTCGCTGACTTTAGATGGATGTCGAAAAGAGTACCGTCGCTCCCCCCAGAGGGCTCTGCTGTTCTTATTTCCAACCCACCATCCAATATCGGGGTATGTCAAAAATTCAAGGAATCAAAATTTCGATTATGGTGTGATTTGTAAATGAGAAGGTTGGCTTTGGTTTACCTCAAGCATACATTTTCTATAATTAAGAAAGAACCCCGTAAGTTGTCGTCTGTAATGTTGTCGCATTGTTAACGCAAGGGCGAAAACTTATCTCATTGTTTGTTTTATTCAAACCCCTTGTTGGAATCCGTTTGCGTCGATTTTTACGTGAAATGACAAAGAAAAAAATTAAGAGATTTTAGCGCGTGATTGAAAAAACCAAGAATTTCCTTTAATTCAGTTATTTGTTAGACACTTGTTTATGAATATTTTATTTTTCCCTAATAGTTCTAAACCTGAATGAAATTTTTTTCCTGCGCTGTCTCTGGCAGTAAAAACCATTTAAATCGTTATGAGAAAGAAATTATGCAAGAAATAATGAACGCCATGAGATATATTGCACCCAACACTGTAATTTCTATGATTAAAGCGATGATTGCACAGGGAGTGAGAGCATAAGTCAAAACGTTGTGGGTGAAAAAAAGTCTCTAATCTACTGGAAACGATGGTCGTTACCCTCGTTTCCTTTCATATACCATGCAACGGAGCAGACTATGGAAAATAGTCATTTTAGTTCGGAGGCGAGAGATAAGAGACAATGTGTAGAGAAACTAGTTCTCGCTCGCTGCTCAACGATGGTGTCGTTACCAGCCGGGGTCCCCGGATGATCATCTGCGGTCGTTTATTTCTTCACCTGTCCCCGTAGGTGCACTCTCACTGAAATTCCTTTTCCAACAAATGGAATTTGGCCCCTAGCAAAGGACATTGTTGAGAGAGAAGTAAAGTGAACTATAAGATGTTGTTTGGGAGTATACTAAAGATAAACAAATCAGGGTGTCATAGAATTGAAAGAAAAGGGTCAGACGTGGTTGTCGTGAAAAAGGGCACAGATTGGTGCATTGAAGAGTCAAATTTAGAACTGAAACTGAAGATAGTGATTATTAAGGATATTGGCATGAAGTAACAGTGCACCTACATCGCAATGAAAACAAAGAAAATACCACATCAAGCTTGACTAAGACGAAATTATTCGGAAGGTCTCAGCCTGAATATTTTTCCCGAAACTTTCCTCAACGAATATTTTTCCCTCTTCCCTTCCCCTCCCGTAAACTCCCTTATCACTCATCCTTACCACCTTGTGCTTACACCCCCTGCCACACAACTTTTTGGTTGATCTAGGGGTATTTAGATCGATGTCGGTCCCACTAAGCTCCAGGATTATAATTAATTCGATGCATGAATACAGGTATTTAGCTCAAATATTCAATAAAATTTTTAAAAATCATTACTAAAACGGTGCCCTTCTCTTTTACTCATTTTCGTGATTTGAAATTATCTCGCAAGCCGTGGGTGGGTGAGTGCTTCAAATTAGCAAAGAGCAATGCCATTTAGTACATCCAAGCTAGAGAGTGCCTGATTAATTAGCATTTATTTCATTACGTATGATTGGTGAGCCGCCGGCGCAGGGAGATATCTCTCGCAAGCCCTGTCAGGGTGAGTTCTTGGTAAGGGCGAGGGTCAATGCTATCTAGTACACATTAGCAAGGGCGATTTTGTTATAATATTTTGGTTTAATAGCTTGCTCTGTTCTAACCTCTACATAATTTTAATTTCATTTTAATTAATTATTTATTTTCCCTCTATAATTTTCCTCAACTAATCCTTTGCACACTACTTACGGTTGTACGGCTGACGTTGATTCTTCCCATAATATTCATGCGGCCGTATTTACCGTTCTTTTTATTCATTGAAATTCAAACGTTTCATGAACCATTGAATATCTAGTCAGTTAAAAATCGATAATGAAGAAGATAAAAGAAGACTAGTAGTTCCCAAGTTAGCCTGTCTATTATGTGAGCCTATGCTGCGTCGTAATACAGAACACAATGCTCTGTTTTTGTGACTTTTTCAATAGCTAGCTGGGAAGAAAAGAGATTCTCATTGCACCAAATCAATTATTCTTTTTATTCCCTCCTAAATCGCCAGCCCAATTTCCCCGCTTTCACTTTTATATGGACCTCCTCACCACTGCGAATCATCATGTACATGCATTAATCCCTCAATAATCTCACTAATCACTTAGCAAAACCAATACAATTTGCAAATTTGCGAATACGAATATCTCTGCGATCGAATGGAGATAGAGACGGAGATTATTTCCCCAGGCTAAACGTGAGAGCATCACGGAGTACCCGTGACGAGTGAGAAGTTTTAAGGAGATGGCTCGTAAGTGTAGGATTATCGTCGGTAGTAACACCGAACAATTACGCGAAAGGGCAAAGGTAAAAGCTTAAAGCACGGATCCGACGAGAGAGGCCGCGGAGACCTTGACACTGTCGCAGTGGCTGCTGCTGGGATAAGGCCATGTGCCTCTTCTGAAGGACTCTCCTCGCGTTGGTTGGGCGTGAAAAAGAAGAAGCGGTTGCATCCTCGCCGTGAATGATGGCCGTGAGTCGTCAGAGAAAGAAGTGACCGCAAACGATTAAAGCGACGAATAAATTATCGACACGTGCATTTCTACGAGGCACGTGATCCATGCACACCATGGCGAAGTTCAGTCCAGTTCGCGAGACAAGGAAACGAGTGGACACCGATGGGTCCCCGATTGGAAATAATAAAGAAACGACACGATTTGAAAAAAAAGAATATTTTAAGCAGGCGAAAAACTTAGCGAAAGTTAGTTAATTGCTTCCAAGTGGTGGGATGGAATTTGAAAACGCAAGTCGTAGCATGAACAAGCTCCAGCTAATGTAATCTTATTAAATCACGCTGGAGTGAGGATTTTAATGAATTTTACAGGATTCGGTGGCAAAAGCTCAAATTTTACATTGCACACACAGACGCATTTTTTAAGAGAATTTAATTTCACGTGTTTCCAAAATGAAGGGGGCAGAAATATTTGAACATTTTCTGGTCAAGTGACCGACCGATTTTTGAAAAGGATTGTTTGCAGAGGGATTGAAGGTGAAGGGGAATTCCAAAGTGGAGCATCATTTAGGGTTTATTTATTTATTTTGCATTAGTCCGAAAACAGCACTTCGACCTTTATATCGCACTAAGAGATTTAAGAAAAGCAAAGGCACATTAGAAATGATTATTTAATTATTCTATTATGAGGAAAGGGAATTGAAACGGATCAACATATTTGCATGAAATTCATGGATTTAGAGAAAGAGTCTGACGATACAGGCGTGAAAAAATGGTTCGTATTTGATGGACAATAGAGTGTCTCATGCAGTAATCTAGTGTTTTTACGTAATGTGGCTGTCATCGAATCTCAACTAAGCTGTAGAGAATAAAAATAAAGAAAGAAGAAAGGCAAGTGAAGTACCGCATGCTCTTTCTAGGTTCTGCATTTACGCCACAAAGAATTCAATAAAATAAATCAAAAGATACACGGCAAAATAAAAATAAAAAAATCTATCATGATGTTTTTTGACCCTGCATACCTTCAGGGCATCCGACAACATAAATATGGGAAATAGTATAATTATGATGAGAAAAAGATTCGTTTGGGAAATTTAAGGATTTCAAATCGATTTCACCCCACGTGGGTTGAGTCTACGATTGAATAATCAAAATTACACTGTATAAATTTCAGAATGTAAAAAAAATTCGCCTTGACAGGGAATCGAACCCGGATCCCTCTATATCTAACTGACCGCTTTAACCAGTTAAGCCAAGCTATCGAGGTGTCCTCTTACACTCCGATAGCTTAACTGATTAAAGCACTCGGCTGGACATCGAGGAATCCGGGTTCGAATCCCGGTAAAGGCGAATGATTTTTAACCTCTGAAATTGTTACAATATAATGCACATTTAGTGGATGACTCCGTTAAAAGTTACTGCTGCGGCATCTCCCGCAGTTTCTAGGAACTTGATCAATAATTAGTTAATAATTGATTGATGTTAGGACAATAATGAATATGATCTGGTTCATGAAAATAAACATGCAAGAGTACAAGTGTGTCCACCCTCCTTATTGAGCAGTCGCACACGTGGGTATTTTTGATGCAAGTGGATGGCAATCATTCAGATAGGAAAAGTTAATCGCAATTGTTCACAAAATGAGCCTCCGGGTTGAAACGATGTGATCCACCGCATTCCCGAAACGATGAAACGTCACGGGTGGGACATTTCACACTCGCAAAAGAAAAAAAAAACATGCAGAGAGAGAGAGAGAGAAAGTGGCGAGCCACCGCTTCAAAGAGGGCCGCACTCGAAGCTGTGGGGCGATAATCTTTTGTGGCATCCCACCCTCGTCGCTTTGCCGGGTCGGCAATTTGGATGGCCTGCCCTCTTAAAAGTGCGCGCACCCAGTAGACACGCACACGATTGGCACTCGTACGCCTCCCTGCAATTGGGCGCAGGGAAAAGACGGGCGTGAACCACCACGAGACACGCAACGGGCAACTCTGTCGGCGTGGGCAAGATTATGGGGCCGGCGGGCACGCAGAAACACGCAAATGATAAAAAAGGGCGGTCATCTCGACTCCGCTCAAGTGAACGCTTCCAATTCGAGCACTAGAGCGTGTGGAGACTGCAGGTGAAGTAACGCGGTACTTTTACGATATTGGTACGTTTCCTATCTCTTCTGGGGTCAAGTAAATTGACTCCATTGAACGAAAGCATGGGAAGAAATCCGATGAGGAACTACAGGATGCGGGAGACGTTTCGTGGTTGTCGGGCCACATTTTGGATACAAGGTTTGTATTGAAAATATCAGTAACGACTTTTTCCTGACGTGAATTGCCTGAAGTGATGCAATCAGATCGCGGATTAACTGTGCGCATGATTGCAGACCATATTGGCATTGATAAGATGACAGTGTACAAACCATTATCACTGAAAATTTGGCAATCCGAAAGATCTGCACTAAAATTGTCCAGAAGGGCTTCTGACGGACGACCAAGAGTAGAGTCGAGTATCTCTGCTTGCGAAGACCTTCTGCAACGTCATCTCGACGATTCCCCAACCCCCTCACAGTCCCGCCTTGGCACCCGCCGATTTGCCCTATTCTCAAAAGTGAAACCCTCCCTCAAAGGACACCACCATGGGAAGTGTCGTCAGAGAAACTTGCACGAGCACCCTTAGGGACCTTCTGGAATCCGCCATCCAGGGAGCATTCGAGTCGTAGGAAAGCCGCTGGAAAAAGTGTGTTCAGTCTCAAGGGATGTACTTTGAAGAATTTTGGGGCATTGCAGCAATATCTGAAATAAATCTATTTTCCAAATTTTTCCCGATACTTTTTATTCAAACTAATTATGCGACGACCATTGCGGTCGATCAATGAATGAAAAATTCGGCTTCTAATTGGAGGACCAGGGTTCGATTTCAGGTGAAGCCTCTGGATACCTTTAGCTTCAAACAAACTATGTTTTTTCGGTCTCTAGTGCATCAAAGGAAACCGCAGATGGCACATAGAAGGTGCTACCCAGATACGTTCTATGTTCTCATGCCGTATAGGGCTTATAGCACAAGAAGAACCTGCTACTCTCATCTGCTACACCAAATATACGGTTTGGCTACCGTGTTCGATTATTAGGGATTCAATGAAAAATAATGCTGTAATAATGAAATTAGGAAAAATCGACAGCTTCGAGATCAAATTTCCACAAAACACGTGAAAGTGCGTAAGAAATGGTGATTGGGGTTAGGGGTAAAATTAAGGTGAGAGTCCTTAAGGGAGCCACAAGGAGGAATAACAAGAATAAGACTTTAGAAACTTAAAAAACACTAAACGAGAGTTTATTGCCGAGTGAATACTGTAGGGCTCTACACATAATCGCAGAATTTGGGTAAAATAAGAGAAAGAAATTCTTTCGCTGCAGATAGATTTCAAAATACGAGAGTGGGCTGAAAATTATTGCACACATGCTTGTAGACCACAAACAAATTGACCTTTAGAAGCACTCCTGGTGGCATTTGGAAGTAACATGCCCCCTCAACATGCATGCGCAGGTTCCTTACATTCATCCAGAAGAAGATGAAGCATATCTCAATGGAAGCATAAACCATAAACACAGTAATCAACCCGAAGGTCGGTTTAGTAGGTGATGGTAGAGCTCACCCATATACTAAGCCCGACGGCGTGTGAATATTCACACATCAGGGTAGGGGGGCCAGTTCCTTTCCCTGTGCCGGTTATGGTTTCCCAGGAAAATCTGGTACCCGAAAAATCAACTAGCTTGGGTGGAGCTGCAGGTGCCCAGAGTGCCAATGGAAGCATATCTCAATGGAAAAGAATAAATATTTGAAGGCGAGCATTATTGGCCACATTTTCGGATTGGCCGGAAGATTCGACGAACTGTTGCATAATTTCTGGAAGACGGGGGTGAAGGCATGACAACATGTCTCGATATAGTAGTCTTCACGGCCCACTTTTTACAAAAAAATTTGCCCAAGAAGAACGAAATTTGAAAAAAAGACTTTTTTTCTGCAGTACAGACAATTTTTTTCTTCGCTTTGAAGACCGATGGACTTCTGTACACATTAAACACAAAATAATTACGTTGCATAAAAATTATTTACTTATCGCGAAAAACAGCTGCCGGTACCCTCGATCTCGAATGTGATAATTTTCAGGAAAATTCATTCTGCCTGGCAGTGGTCGCGCGCCGGATTCATCTAGGAAACCTTAGAAAGTGGCCCCAAGGAAAGAAACTGGTCGCCCTTCCCTGAATGAGTGATTTCACACATGCCGATGGCCTTCGGACGAAGTGGAATCTACCCTCGCCGCCAACCTTCGGATTGAAGACTGTGTCGGCTGGCGATGACACATGCGCTTTTGCATCAGGGAGTTTTCTTTCTGCGCGCCCTAATTTTTCTCCCGAAATAATCACCATGGTACTCGAATGATGAATTCGTTAACTTTATCTCTTGGACACAGCTGAGACTTGATAGCTTGCTCGCTGGAAGCAGTCGCGGCAGGATAAGTGAAGTGGAGGGTCAGGGAAGAAGACTCCTGAAAAGGCCCCGGAAGAGACAAAAGAAACAAGTATAGGAAGATGTTAAAACGAAATATGAGAAGAGAAAGTTTTCGCCTTTGGGTGTGAACGGAGTTGGGAGACTTCAAACGTATCCCAAGATACGAGGGTCATCCGGAAAGTAGTACCCGTTCTTGCCGCATGAAGTGCTGACGACGCGAGTAGCCGCTGGACGAGGTCAGATAGCTTCAGCGGCTTGTCTGCCTTCTCTGAGCCAAGTTGCGTGACGCTAGCATTGCCTGTGTTGTTTCTGTGATTGTTTACAATGTTTAAAAAAATTGAGAACGCCGCCAGTTGTGAAGTGAGGGCAGTGATTAAATTCCTCAATGCAAGAAACGTTCGCCCATGTGATATTCATCGCCAATTAAAGGAGGTGTATGGAGACAATGTAATGGACGAGTCGTCTGTTCGGCGGTGGTGTCGCAACTTCAACATGGGGAGGGGGAACACACACGACGATGAGCGTTCGGGGAGACCGTCTGTCATTACAGACCAACTGGTGAGCTCAGTTGACGAATTCGTGAGGAACGATCGGCGCGTCACAATTGATGACATCTGTGAGCATTTTCCCAATGTTTCTCGAACAATTGTTCATGAAATTGTTAAACACCATCTGCATTATGCAAAAATTTGTGCAAGATGGGTCCCTCGCATGCTTACAGATGAGCACAAAACCAAGCGTATGGCTGCAGCACTGACGTTTTTGGGACGTTATTCTGATGAAGGAGAACCTTTCTTGACTCGCATAATTACTGGTGACGAAACATGGGTTTGTTATGCATCACCTGAGAGTAAACGACAGTCAATGGAGTGGCATCATGCTCATTCACCAAACAAACCAAAAAAATTCAAGACAGTTCTGTCCACCAGGAAACTCATGGCCACCATTTTCTGGGATCGACGAGGTGTATTGTTTATTGATTTTATGGCCCGTGGAGACACTATTAATGCCAATGCGTATTGTGAAACATTAAAGAAATTACGGCGGGCAATACAAAATCGGCGGCGAGGTCTATTGTCTACTGGTGTCATTCTCGTTCATGACAATGCCAGGCCTCATGCAGCTGGGATAACACAAAAACTTTTGCAGCAATTCAAATGGGAAACTTTCGACCATCCACCGTATAGCCCGGACTTGGCCCCTTCAGATTTTCATCTCTTTACAAAGCTTAAAGACTTTTTGGCAGGAAAAGGATTTGACAGCGATGAAGAACTTAAAGAAGGAGTGACCCTGTATCTCAATGAGCTGGCGGCGAAGGACTATGCAGCAGGAATACAGAAACTTGTCACACGTTATGACAAATGCCTTAATTTGCTTGGAGATTATGTTGAGAAGTAGTTTAAAGTATCCTCTTTCAAATAAAATTTTTTATGTTTGTTAATATTTACTTTTGTGTCTTTATTTCACGAACGGGTACTACTTTCCGGATGACCCTCGTACGTAATTGTCGACGGTGAGCACACTTGTACCGTAAAAAAATCGTGAAAATTGTTGTGATTAGAAATATATGTCGTATAATCGACAGCAGTAGTATTATTTACCACTTGACTAAGAGTCCTTCTAGGCAATTTATGCGATTTACTGTTAATTTAATATGCGAAGTACATAAATATAGGAATAAAAGGTAAGAGGAATGCAAAGGAGGGAAACTCGGGTTCAAACATCCGAAGGCCACAAACGAAAGAGTTCAAGAGACGCAGTTAATCTTCCACTCATGGAGTGCAAAACAGAAGAATACAAGAGTCACCTTTTTGATACTGTGTTTCTTATGACTGGGTATAGGATAATGTAATGATCTTTCAACGAGGATAGGTGTTACTTCGTTTTAGTTAAGTAAATTTTGAATACTCAGCCAGAGCTTGGGATCTGCGTGACAAAACTTTAATTAAGGGATTGGAAACGGTTCAGAGAAAATCCTCTATTTATTATTAGGCAATCTACCGGTTAAGGTAGGTTTTTGGCTGGGCACAACTATCAAATAAACATTTTGTAACACCAAACAAAACCCAATCTAGCAACCAAATGCACATCAGATCCCTCTACATCTTTGTGTACCTCTTTCTTCCCTTCATCCCGTCAAAGATCCCTATCCTGTTCCTGCCCTTTCCTTGCTTGCCCAACATTCTCCCCTCTATTACCTTCTTCAACATTCCACTACCGCTCAATACGCCTTTCATCCATTTTTCCTGCCTCCATAGGATTTCTCTCAACAAACCCCTCTCCTCACCCACCGTCACCAGTACTTCCTCGTTTGTTTTCCTTTCGGTCCATTTCACCTTCTCCATTCTTCTCCACACCCACATTTCAAAAACCTCCTATCTACGTCTATCCTCCTACTTCAGCGACCACGTTTCCGCGATTTTCTTGGGAATAATAATTGAGGTGGTTTCCCGTTGCCTTCCTCAATAGTGTTTCTAACGTGACACCATTACTTAATGGCCGCCCCACTGGGGTCAGACTCCTTTGCAGCCGCCTTACTGAGGAACAGACGCTGCGTGGACTACCTTTCGTCTGGTTCCTAACCTTCGACCTATGGGTGACCCTACCAGGAGCAATTATTATTATTCCCGCCAGCACAGCTCTAGGGGTCATCGGAACGCACAAGCCCTTCCACCACGACAAAAAAATCCTCTAAGTTTGTTAAAATGCTTCGGGAAATCGTAAGCGCGACAGGTATGCTGAAGGAACTTGGATGCTAATCCCTAGGGCCTGGAAGAGAGCAAGCAAGACTATGTTTGTTTGTGAGATTAAGACACCATAGTTTAATAGTGATGCCGAGGCAATCATATGAAAGTAATCTGAAAATTAGGAGAATGTGCTTGCACTTATGCTGAAAGGTATTCGCCAAAATGTCAGCCATTTTGAACAATTAGTTGTTCTTTTACAATCGTTTGAGTTTGTGAGGGTTTTTGCGAAAATGGAAAAAATCGAGCTGTCATTAGATATTTGTTTTTGAAAGACAATACGCCGATGCAAATCAAAGACGAGTTGGACGCAGTCGCAGTATCATTTACGACCGCGAAATATCGGGCAGCTGAATTTAAACGTGGCCATACCAACTTGGCTTGATGACATGCGTTCGCGAAGGCTTTCGCGATACCGCGACAACCACCTATGGCATCGAAAATGTTGGTGAAATGGTATTTAACGACCGTAGAGTTACGGTTCGAGAGATAGAAGAGCCTATCTGCAACTGGAAAAAATGCAATTGTCAAATATTGACTGAAGAACTAGGCATGCGCAAGCTATCCGCGCGTAAGGTGCCGCGTTTGCTCACTTTGGACCAAAAAGGCATTCGAATGAACATTTACAAGTTAGTTTAAACGCAGTGAGTCAGGGTTTTGCGTGAATTCATAACCGCAGGTGAAACTTGGATCCACCACTACACTCCTGAGATGAAAGAACAGTCAAAACAGTGGAGTTCCGATGATGAACCTGCTCCGAAAAAGGCGAAGACGGTTCCATCGCCGGGAAGGTGATGGAGACAGTTTTTTCGGATAGTCAAGGAATTGCGTACATCGATTATCTTCAAAAAGGCGAAAAAAATTGCGGGAGAGTAACTCTGATATGGAGCGTAGCTATGTACGGCGCGGAAACGTGGTCGCTGAAGCAGGAGGATAGACGTAGATTGGAGGCTTTTGAAATGTGGGTGTGGAGAAGAACGGAGAAGGTGAAATGGACAACAAATGAGGAAGTGCTGGAGATGATGGGGGAGGAGAGGGGTTTGTTGAGAGAAATCCTATGGAGGCAGGAAAGATGGATGAAAGGCGTATTGAGCGGTAGTGGAATGTTGAAGAAGGTAATAGAGGGGAGAATGTTGGGCAAGCGAGAAAAGGGCAGGAACAGGATAGGGATGTTGGACGGGATGAAGGGAGGAAAGAAGTACACAGAGATGAAGAGGGAACTGATGTAGAGTAGGTTGCTGGATTGGGTTTTGTTTGGAGTTACAAAATATTCATTTGATAGTTGTGTCCATCCAAAACCTACCTTAACCGGTAGATTACCTAATAATTACACATTATTACTTGATAAGCCGATGGAAGATATTGCAAAAAAACGACCGCAGTCGAAGAAGAACCTGCTGACACTTCGGCGGTCGCCAAGGCTAAAATTCACGACGTGCACTTCGAATTGGTTAACCACACACCGTATTCTTCAGATCTGCACCCCAGTGCCCTTTTTCTGTTTCCTAACATTACATTTTCGCTTTGAGGAGAGAGATGTTTATCTGACGAGGAGGTTATTGCATACGCAAACGTCTATTACATCAATTTCTATTTAGAAAGGTTGAAAAAGTCAGAACATCGCTGAAAAAAGGGCATAGAATGAAAAGGAGACAATGTTGAGGCATAAAAATAAATTTGAATAAAAAATATTTCACTTATTTACTAGGTCGGAAACTTTTTAGACTACCCTCGCAATGGTCCTGCATTGCATTTCCAGACTGGGCCACTAGATTATCCTAATGAGATAAAGACGCCGTCACTGACTGATACAAGAACACGTTTCTCCCTCACACGCCACATGATCATAGCAAAATACCATTCCTGCTTTCATGGGTTTCAAAAATCTAACTAAAACCTTATTAAAACACGACCAATATTGTGTGATATGGATGAGCATGCGTGTTTGTAAGTGTACATATGTTTGTGTACTTTAAATATATATTTTTATACTTATAGGTGAATAATGACACATAACAGGCTGTTGTCGTACCACCCTCAACATACGCCCTTGCGGCGGCTTGCGGGGTTGTATGTAGATGCAGATATGACGGATTGAAAACTTAACTTTTGCCATCCAATTCGGGTAGACATGTTACAAAAATGCAATTTGATCATCACTAAATCATTAATTCATCATCGTCACTGCCGTTGATCGGCGCAGGGCTCTCGAACGCAACAAGCGTCACCCCCAAGCTATTCCTCACCTTTTGATAAACGATTGTAATTAAATGGTAAATTATCGTTAACATTTCATTTTCAGCAAATAAATTCGTAAAATTACGGTACGATTACATTTCATTGTAATGACGAATCACAAGAGCTTATCACTAACTTTTGTTGTCAAATAAATACATGCCAACAGCCGTGTCTGTAAATGCATCGGTTCGTCCCAGTACCATTATTGAGAAAGTAGTTCTAGGAAAATATAACTGCGTATTTAGCTTTTATCAATAGCGATAAATCCAGCCTTACGTCCATTTTAGAAGCAGTGGACGACGAAGGAGGAAGAGGTTATCAATTCCTTCTTGGAATAAAATTTAAATGGGACATATATCTATCCGGCCAAATTAGTGGAGGAGCATTCCTCGAAGAACAGGGCTAATTACTAACATATAAGAGATACTGAAATATCAGCTTGAGATTAAATATCCCTCGCGAGACTAATAATAACCCACGCCCCACCATAAGACTAAACTCATTGGATAGTGGACGCTAGAAAGACAAGAGGCCGAAATCGTTTAAAATAGCAAGATAAGAGTAGTTTCTATGACAACATTATGGAACGTCTACGACAAATCTCGTACTAATACGCAACAGCAATTGAAGCGGCCATGAATACTAATTTATTCCTATAACGAGTGTGACAATTGTGATAGTAAAGACTGGTGTGGTACAAAACACGTATTCAATTTGACGACAATAGTCTTCACGGATATTATTAGGGAAAGTCCATCGGCATTGGCAGAAAATGATAGAGGCCTAGGTGTTTCTTGCGTGCCTTAAAGGCTTTTGTAGAGTGTGTGCATAAACCTGATTAACAAATAGGGTTCAATTTTATCTCTCCTTAAATCTAGTCGTTACTTTATGTGAACGTGAATTTACAAGGTCTGTCCCAAAAGTATTATGACTTTTTTCCCGGATGGACGGACGGACGGGTAGTGGTCTATCTGGGTTCGAGGGAGGGGAGTCTCAGGAAAGTCTGGAGGCCGGTAGTAGTTGGCTCCAAGCCTTTGCGGAGAGCTGACCGTTCGTTTGCTAAACGCCTTGTAATTAGAAGATTATCGACAAAGCCGAATTTTTAAACAAAATGATTGCTCATTAATGGAGTTAAAAATCAACACCGTCTTCCTGTTACTTAGCTAATTAACGGTCGATTTTCAACTTAAATAGTGGTGGTAAAACTGAGTTTTGGGCTCACCCGGAGTTAACTTCAAGTTTAACGAGATGTCATTGCAACAATTTCAAAGTGTAACAATCATTCGGCGAATGATTTTTACACTCTAAAATTGTTGCATTGAAATGCATATTAGCGGATGACTCCGTTAAAAGTTACTGTTGCGGAATCTCCAACAGTTTCTTGAAATTTGTTTAACGAGATATAATACAGCTTGGACTAAATGCGATTACTGCAACCGAGCAGTAACAGAATTCTACTCATTGACAATTTTGGTTATAATAATTTAAACAGAATTTTTATCGGGAATAATTAAGAATATATGGAACGAAAAACCGATTCTGAACTACAAACATTAAACAGAGATTAGCTGCAAAGCAGACCACCTGTCCTCCAATCCTCATTTAATATCCTCCTCCCTGGTCCTCCCTTGCCTTTCATTGTACATTTCAAAATACGCAATGAAATGGCGCCTTACCGCCTATTATTATCAAAACATATTTATTAAATGACGGCAGGCATGAAGATATATCCGTCGGTAGTCGATATGAAAGCCTTCGTCATAGATAAGATACATTATGAGTTAATTCTAATACTCGTACTTTGAAACTTTCAGTAGACAACCTAAAGGCATAAGGCAGTGAAGCGTTTTTTAACAAGTGGCAATGCTAAATAGTGACTATAATAATTTTCGTTGTCTAATATTAGAGTTTAATTGGTTGGGTCCAGAGCATCAACTATGTGTTAAACCACGATATTTTTGGCCAGAAGGGACATGGAGCAAAAAAAATGAGACGAGGAATAAAATTATTGAAGCCACAATCTAAATGTGTCCTTAAATAATGCAAAAAAAGTGAAACTATCAAATTGTTGATTGGCACAGTTTACCTGTGAAACTACTCTAGCCCTTTTCCTAACAGGATTAATACTTTTAAGAAAAGACTAAAACAGTTTATATAATAATTTGATTGATGTGTTGTGTAAAATTTAATGCAACAGCTTACATTTTTGACTTTTTTCTTGTTGATTTGGGAAACTGATGTAAATGAGATGGGGATTTCCTTTATTTTTTGTGTTAGAGATTGGTTTTTGGAAGTTTCCTTTGAGTGTATTGTTTTTTTTCTGTCTGATTTTACTTATTATCTTTTGTGATATTGATTGGATTTGAGGTGTCATGTTTTTTTTTCCAAGGCAAGTTTGATTGTAATACTTAGGACTTGTGTGCCACCTGACATTGTCTATCTGCACATTTAAGTTTCAATAACAATAATAAATAAATAAATTGGATGCAAATTAAGTGACTTACATCTAAGTTTTTTTTTACAGAATAGAAGCCAAATTTCGTTTACATAAACCGGAAATGACAACTTGTCTGAAACGAGCTTCTCAGGCAGTTTTCTCGAAATTGCAGGTACCTACCCTACACACAGCCGTCATTTTCACCAAACGTTTTCTTTGAGCGAGAGTGTTTGTTATTCAAAAAACAATTCGATTTCGGTGAACGGCGACGAACCCCGCAAACCTTCGAAATCAGCGTATCTTGGAAAGGGGCACAGATTCGTGAGAACGGCGACGGAGTAATATCACACATCCACGAAGGGGGAGGCACCTCATTGGGGGCACCTGTAGCTCCATACGGAAATCAGCACACCAAAAAATCACAGCCTCCTGTTAACCAATGGTACCCGTGACCCAGAACCGAAACTTGTAACTATCCTTTCTTGAGCACCCAAGCAACCAACCACTCCGTCCAACAGACCTCATCGTGCATAGTATTGATCATAGCTTGATTTCAACAAAAATAGCGGTGAATGGATGAAATGCAAAAAGCATCCATCGTTATAAGTTGCGGGAAAAAATCTCAGGAAGCGTTTTGTGCACAGTGATATTTTTCCCAACGAAGCAGGTTTCCTCTGTAGTTACTCGTCCTCAGAACTAACGTGGGAATTTTTTTAACACGTTTCCGCGAGTCAGGATCCTCTTAAAAAGAAGAAAGATTTTACCGATTTTATTGTAATTTTCCATCACCATTAACCAATTTCAAAACATCACTTTGAATATTATGAAGATTAATCCCTCTAATTTTCGGATTGAACAGGAAAGTGTCAATGTGTCGCCTCTCCTTGCCGTGGTGAAAATATGGGCATGTGTTAATGCTCAACCGCTCATTCACACTCTACGAAATTTTCAAGCCATTTGCACAATATAAGTGTGGGTGCATAAAATATATTTATATATATATATATATAAACTGACCGGAGGGTCCCGGGTTCGATTCCCGGGCACCTACAGCTCCAACCAAGCTAGTTGATTTTTCGGGTACCAGATCTTTCTGGGAAACCATAACCGGCACAGGGAAAGGAACTGGCCCCCCTACCCTGTGTAAATATTCACACACCGTCGGGCTTAGTACATGGGTGAGCTCTACCATCACCTACTAAACCGACCTTCGGGTTGATTACTGTGTTTATGGTTATATATATATATATATACTATAGTATATATATAGTTATAGTATATATATATATATATATATATGTATATACATATATAATATGTATATATATTAAATATTCAATCATCCCAGTTTGTTCGGTTGCAAACTCTTTAGCAAATATGCAGTTTATATATATATATATATATATATATATATATATATATATATATATATATTGGACTACAACCTAGTCGTGGTGGAAGGGCTTGTGTGTTCCGATGACCCCTAGAGCTGTGCTGGCGGGAGTAATAATAATAACTCCTGGAAGGGTCACCCATGCCAGATAGGTCGAAGGTTAGGAGCCAGACGAAGGTAGTCCACGCAGCGTCTGTTCCTCAGTGAGGCGGCTGCAATGGCGTCTGACCCCAGTGGGGCGGCCATTAAGTGATGGTGTCACGTTAAAAACACTATTGAGGAAGGCAACGGGAAACCACCTCAATTATCTTTCCCAAGAAACTAATGATGGACGCAAAACAGAAATTGAGTCCTGGCAACTGCGGGACTCGACCCAAGGGGCCGTGTGTCGTGCCCGGCAGCGGGGGAGGTAAGGCTTCCGCGGTCGTCATCCCACGAAACCCTTGCAGGGAAGAAATAACAGCAGCAGGACAGAAGACGCAGAAGAAGACGAAAGTAGTTAGAATAGGAACATGGAATGTTAGGACAATGTTGAGGACAGGAAAATTAGAAAATATTAAGCGAGAGATGGTAAGAGGTAATATAGATGTTTTAGGTCTCTGCGAGGTGAGATGGAAGGATAGCGGGGATTACTAGAGTGACAATTATAGAGTGATATACAGCGGCGGGGACGAGAGCCAACGAGGGGTTGCCATAATATTAAATAAAGGGGTAGGAAGAAGCGTAGTCAACATAGAGCAAGCGACAGATAGAATTTTACTCGTAGAGATTAAAGCAGAGCCGACGAACTTGGTCATTGTTCAAGTATACATGCCACCGAGCAATCACAAGGAGGAAGAAGTCGATAGGATGTACGATGAGTTAGAGGATATAATCGCGCGTGTCCCTGCAGGGAAACATTTGATAGTGATGGGGGATTGGAATGCGACGGTAGGCGAAGGAAGAGAGGGTGGTGAGGTGGGGGACTATGGGTTAGGCACGAGGAATGAACGCGGGGAGAAAGCGATTGAATTCTGCAGGAGACAGGGGTTAGTCATCACCAACACATGGTTTAGACATCACAAAAGGCGAAGGTATACATGGAAAATGCCAGGTGACTCAGAAAGGTATCAGTTAGATTATATTATGGTTAGGCACAGGTTTAGGAACAGTGTGATAAATTCGCACAGTTTCCTAGGAGCGGATACGGTCAAAGTACCAGGGACGTAAGGAGAAGAATTGCGCTAGGCAAGCAGGCTTTCTCAAGGAGGAGGGAGTTGATGACGGGGACGTTGAGTAGGGGTGTTAAGACAAGACTCGTAAAAACTCTGATATGGAGCGTAGCTCTATGTACGGCGCGGAAACTTGGTCACTGAAGCAGGAGGATAGACGTAGATTGGAGGCTTTTGAAATGTGGGCGTGGAGAAGAATGGAGAAGGTGAAATGGACCGAAAGGAAAACAAATGAGGAAGCACTGGAGATGGTGGGTGAGGAGAGGGGTTTGTTGAGAGAAATCCTATGGAGGCAGGAAAGATGGATGAAAGGCGTATTGAGCGGTAGTGGATTGTTGAAGAGGGTAATAGAGGGGAGAATGTTGGGCAAGCGAGGTAAGGGCAGGAACAGAATAGGGATGTTGGACGGGATGAAGGGAGGAAAGAAGTACACCGAGATGAAAGGGATCTGATATAGATTAGTTTGCTAGGTGGGGAGTCACAAAATGTTTATTTGATAGTTGTGTCCATCCAAAAACCTACCTTAAACGGTAGATTCCCTAAATTTCAAGAAACTGTAACAGTAACTTTAACGGAGTCACCCGCTATGTGTGCATTATAATGCAACCATTTCAGAGAGTAAAAATCATTCGCCTTGGCCGGGATTCGAACCCGGATCCCTCGATAGCTTAAGTGGTTAAAGCACTCGGCCGGATATCGAGGGATCCGGGTTCGAATCCCGGCCAAGGCGAATGATTTTTACTCTCTGAAATGGTAGATTCCCTAATAAATAATATATATATATATATATATATATATATATATATATACATTTCTATATATCTATGTGTAGGAGGTGTGTTCAAAACATAACGAGAATTTTTTCATTTCGCGGGCTTGGAGAGTCCGATTGTCAAACTTTTTTTTATTATGCTGATACACATTCCCCCGCAAGTATGATAAAACATTCAGCGGTTTTCATTGTGGACTTTGCCTGTGGCAGCCACTAAGGTTAGATGTGTTTTATGAGCTCGGAAATTTTCGTTCGTTATAAGAAATGGGTCAAAGAATTTGTATCAAATTTTGCGTAAAAAATGAAATAAAGTGTACCAAAGTGTTTGAAATGTTAACAAAGGAGAATCTTGAAGGGCCGTCGTTTTACAGCCGCAAATGACATTAAAAGCGCATCGCTGAAAGAACTAAAGGCTATCTCATAGATCGAGTTTGAGAAGTGTTTCGGGGATTGGAAGAAGCGCTGGCACAGGTGAATAATCTACAATGGGGACTACTTTTAAGGTGACAGCATCAATGTATATGAATAAATAAATATTATTGCCCGAAAAATTAAAATTCCCGTTAATTTTTTAACACACCTCGTATGTATATCTATATATCTGTATCTCGTACCCCTCGTGTGTGTGTATGGGGAAAAAATAGAGCAGGTAGAACAGTTTACGTATGTCGGGAGTGTTTTGGACCAATACGGTCAAAGTAGTAGGGACGTAAGGAGAAGAATTGCGCTAGGCAAGGAGGCTTTCTCAAGGAGGAGGGAGTTGATGACGGGGACGCTGAGCAGGGATGTTAAGACAAGACACGTAAAAACTCTGATATGGAGCGTAGCTATGTACGGCACGAAAACGTAGTCACTGAAGCAGAAGGACAGACGTAGATTGGAGTCTTTTGAAATGTGGATCTGGAGAAGAACGGAGAAGGTGAAATGGACCGAAAGGAAAACAAATGAGGAAGTACTAGAAATGGTGGGGGAGGAGAGGGGTTTGTTGAGAGAAATCCTATGGAGACAGGAAAAATGGATGAAAGGCGTATTGAGCGGTAGTGGAATGTTGAAGAAGGTAATAGAGGGGAGAATGTTGGGCAAACGAGATAAGGGCAGGAACAGGATAGGAATGTTGGTCGGGATGAAGGGAGGAAAGAAGCACACCGAGATGAAGAGGTGGTAGATGTAGATTCACAAAAAGTCTTATAGTCACAAAATACTTATTTGATAAAGTTGTCCATCCAAAAACCTAACTTAAAACCTACCGGTAGATTACCTAATAATTATATATATGTGTGTGTGTGGGTCGTGGTAGTCCAGGGGGTAGAGCGTTGGACTACCATCCGTTATCCACTCCACTACCATTGGAGGGTCCCGGGTTCGATTCCCGGCCAAGGCATTTTGCGGCTCCACATTAGCTAGCTGATTTTACGGGGATCAGAACTCCCTGGGAAACCATAACCGGCACAGGGGCTAGGCCCCCCTACCCTGATGTGTGAATATTCACAAACCGTCGGGCTTAGTACATGGGTGAGCTCCAACATCACCTACTAAACCGACCTTCGGGTTGATGGCAGCGAATGTTAACATTCAAGGGAAAATTATATTTTAATAGGGTCCTACATTCCATTGTGCATCCAAATTTATTTTGTGGAAAGCTGACTCAAATAATTAAAGGCAATATTTTTAATAAAATTTAAACGTTGATGAATATATCAAGGGACACGAGACCGATTCCGACAAGGCGGAGAAAAATGAGGCATGGGAGATGCCAATATGGTGTCCAGTGTTGTGCACGGGATGGAGTATTCCATTTCTGACCCCCTTTTCTCGTTCCTCCTGTTATTTTGGGAGAGAGAGTTTCTCTTCACCCCTTTTCCCATAGGCGAAATCTCGAAAGGCACCTCTAAATAGGGAACTTCCCCAAAAAGCCTTAAGCGATATGCCTCCTTTATAAGCGAACGCTCGGCCGAGACAGGGACAGACACCGACGGACACCGACAGACACCAACGGACACCGACAGACAGAGACGGAGAGGAGAGATAGACACGAGATATAGATTGGTGGTTGATAGTTGGTTCCGGTCGAGACTAGCATCGAAACGTGGTAAGCCCATAGTATTACTCCCGTCCCCTTGATTCTCCTTGCACAACGCACATATCACTTCCTGTCCTACAACCCCTCGTATGCTCCATGAGCCCAATAAAATCCTTGAAACAACCTATACCCTTCTTTAAGTGTATTATTCCTCGATTCATCTCGACGTCAAGGGCAAGAATCCCTTCATATCTTGTATCGTGTTGCCTTGTGGAACTCTGACGAGGGACACTCGGTGCGCGGCCTTAAGCGATATGCCTCCTTTATAAGCGAACGCTCGGCCGAGACAGGGACGGACACCGACAGACAGAGACGGAGAGGAGAGATAGACACGAGATATAGATTGGTGGTTGATAGTTGGTTCCGGTCGAGACTAGCATCGAAACGTGGTAAGCCCATAGTATTACTCCCGTCCCCTTGATTCTCCTTGCATCACTTCCTGTCCTACAACCCCTCGTATGCTCCATGAGCCCAATAAAATCCTTGAAACAACCTATACCCTTCTTTAAGTGTATTATTCCTCGATTCATCTCGACGTCAAGGGCAAGAATCCCTTCATATCTTGTATCGTGTTGCCTTGTGGAACTCTGACGAGGGACACTCGGTGCGCGGCCTTAAGCGATATGCCTCCTTTATAAGCGAACGCTCGGCCGAGACAGGGACGGACACCGACAGACAGAGACGGAGAGGAGAGATAGACACGAGATATAGATTGGTGGTTGATAGTTGGTTCCGGTCGAGACTAGCATCGAAACGTGGTAAGCCCATAGTATTACTCCCGTCCCCTTTATTCTCCTTGCACAACGCACATATCACTTCCTGTCCTACAACCCCTCGTATGTTCCATGAGCCCAATAAAATCCTTGAAACAACCTATACCCTTCTTTAAGTGTATTATTCCTCGATTCATCTCGACGTCAAGGGCAAGAATCCCTTCATATCTTGTATCGTGTTGCCTTGTGGAACTCTGACGAGGGACACTCGGTGCGCGGCCTTAAGCGATATGCCTCCTTTATAAGCGAACGCTCGGCCGAGACAGGGACGGACACCGACAGACAGAGACGGAGAGGAGAGATAGACACGAGATATAGATTGGTGGTTGATAGTTGGTTCCGGTCGAGACTAGCATCGAAACGTGGTAAGCCCATAGTATTACTCCCGTCCCCTTTATTCTCCTTGCACAACGCACATATCACTTCCTGTCCTACAACCCCTCGTATGTTCCATGAGCCCAATAAAATCCTTGAAACAACCTATACCCTTCTTTAAGTGTATTATTCCTCGATTCATCTCGACGTCAAGGGCAAGAATCCCTTCATATCTTGTATCGTGTTGCCTTGTGGAACTCTGACGAGGGACACTCGGAGCGCGGCACAACACCAGCATTCAAACACATCAGACTCAATTAACCTTTTGAAAATGATGCCACCAGCACTCAAAATATATTGCCGAGACATCAGTGGGACAGTTTGCGAAATGTCCTCTAGTTTTGCCATCCGCGAAGAAAATGGCAACTGAGAGAAAAAGAAAATATTTATCCTGATTCCTTTGTTGAAACACATATGAGATGGGTTTGGAAATGTATATGAGGTCATGGGTGTCAAGCCTATGACACCCTAGCCACCAGTGCCAGGTTAGAACGATTCCGACGGGCGCGAATTCATGCAAAGAAAAGTGTCATTAATCATGCCCAGTTCATCAGGGCCCGTGAGAAATGCAGAAATGTAAGGGTCACATAACTTTATATGGATGAAAAACCGCATTTGGACAAGGGTATCAATTGAACCTTTTTTTAGAGGTCGTAATAAAATCTTTGGAGCCTTTTGGCAGGCGTAAAATCCTCTATCAATCCTTGTATTTTTTCCATTTAGGCTTGTCAGAGTTTAAAGATTCTTTTTCATTGAAAGAATCAAGGGGATATTTCAATATAAATCAATGTTAGTTAGTTTGTGCGTTTCATATTTCTATCAAGAAGAATGATTAAGTTTCAATGGACGTTTTCGGTCTACGGTCCTAGGCGCATGTATTTTAAAAAATGATTTTCTCTTATTTTCTTCTTTTTAATGAAAATGCTTCTATCTTTTATTTTGCTTCTTTTTAACATTGATTTTTACTCGTCCCTGCTTTTTGACATTCTGAGTCAAGTCTCTTATCTACCATTAATAAATTGAAATTCTTCCAACCAGTAACATAAATTTATCTGTGCATTCCATGCAGTCTTCGGGAGAATTAATACTATAGCATTATATTAATTAATGAGAATGTTTCAAGGACCTCTGTAAAATGGTTGAGAATGTCGATACTCTTGAAAAATAAATCTTTTTTTCCTCAATGAAAATGCAAAAGTTTGCTCGTGGAAGGAAAGGATGAATATGCGTGACAACGCGCCACGAACATTTTCAAACCGGTATTGTGCGTGGAGAGAACATCAGACGAGAGAAAGGGTAACCCAAGAGAACAACGGAAGGTAAGGAGACGGTTGAAAAAAGAAAAACTCTGAAAAAACATTATTGCTACCTAAACAGCATAAAATAGTCGACGCATAAAACCAGTGCAGTAACAAAATCAAATAAAATACTGTGCTAAAATGTATGAATATTCAAAAAACTATCAAAATCAATTTTTAAAATTATTTTTGACTCAAATTATTGCAAGATTAAATTATATTTCTCCAAATTAGCGTCACCAGATACCCTTAATTCACCGAAGGGGTTCTACAAATAGGATATCAGTTAAATCCAGTTACCCACGCTTTGAAAAATTCCCACTCTAAAAATCGAGGAAAAAATATTAATAGGGAGCTGAAAATTATATAAAGAGCATCAATTGTATTTTAAAATATAATTAACAATTACGACACACGTTTACGCAGTGTCTGAAAACTGTTGTAATAGACACAAAGGAAAACTTCACGAGATTCATTGCAGACCACACCACCTTTGCCCACCTCTTCTATTCACGAAGCCTAAACTTTTATTGAAAATTCTTGAAACTAAAACTTGAATTAAAATAATATTCAGCATAAAAATAAAAATGGCCGAAGAATAATTTCTTTTCTTCCTCTACTGTTCATTTTTCCCCAATGCATTGAATATAAAAAATTGACTTCCATAAACTTTTAATGAAATATTCCGTTTCGTATTTTACGTAGACACTACTATGCCATGCTCTGATTTCATGGTTCATATTCCACATTTCAAAAGGTGTGGCTGAAATGAGGCGAACCACGGAGGCGTAGGGGCTGCATTATAATCTAGAATTAATGTTTTTCATAAGGTCGTGGTTGTCAGGTTGGCAACGCTAAGAAAAGTGTTCGTGGACACAAATCCCGAAAATGGACGTTGTGTTAATCACGTATTGCGCGTTTAGGTAGGGTTTCCCGGAAAACATCGGATGTCACATCGTTGGTCCACTTACAGAGACCACCAAACCTCACTACTTTAGCGATGAAACTCAATTGGGATGAAAGCATGTACCACTCTTCCGAGCGCAGGAAAGCTCAAAATGGTGGGAGGACATTCATTTGCCCCGGCCTCAAGGGTTGGACGGATGAAATGGACAAAGCGCTGGTCTCGTTGGGCCGGGAGGGGAGGAGGGGTAGGTGAATTGAAACGTGGTATCAACGCAAGGAAACTTTCGGCTGATGACATGAGCTTGTCAAATGATCCATTCTTACACGTGGAGGAAAGTTCTGCTCAAGGGAGGAGATACCTTGTATCCAACTGGGGGAACTGCATACCGATGAAGAAATTCGTCACCCCCAGGAAATTCATTTTCTCGTATTAATTTCGCTGGGGTTGATTGTGAAACGTCCGCCGCGAAAACTTGATTCAAAACTAACCGCCTGCTCACCAAAAAGTTCGCGAAAGGCTGACAAAAGAGATCGGATTAATTAATGCTATGTATCCAAGATGAAAGTTAAACGTCGACATGGGGAGGGACGGTTCACATGTTTTGGCAGTACTTTGGAGGAAAATGGACGCAGTGATACGGATAATAGGAAAGTAGGTAATTGCATTGGCAAAAGAAAGATTTACACCAAGAATTTAATCCATAAAAGTTAAAATTCGTTTTTACCTGTCTTACAAACTGTATCAAATCCTCTGCTCGCCTTCATTTAATATGTTTGTGGTTAAATAAATCTTTATTTCATGCCCACAAAACGACAAGGGATATTTCTTTCAAAAAAATTGACTATGATTTACGCCATTCCTCCATTTCAATTGTGCGCTCGTTGATCCTAGCACGGTTAAATATTAAATTGTCTGAGCAGTAAGAAATTTCACATTAACCATGTCCGAGTGAATCCATGGCCATTATAAAAACCAAGCCCATGAAATGAGTCCGAAGAGAGCGGGAAAATCGACCACATTTGAGTAAAATAAACATAATTCAATCAACTATTCACAACGAGGGACTGATTCACCATTTCATTGATTTTAAGAAAAGCGCTGAATTTAATATTTACATAGACAAACCACAATTTTAATCAAATTTGTTTCTAAAAACTAATCGATTTTAAAATATTCTAATACGTTCGACACTTCAATTGGGCTAAAATTTTAACGAATTAATACGAGCACGACATAGCACTAGAACACGTCTCCATACATCCACTTCTCAAAATACACCTGGTGAATTTAGTGACCTCAAACCTGGGCAGGCGTGTTGAGGGGGAATGTTACTTCCACATGCCACCAGGAGTGCTTCTGAAGGTCATTTTGTTTATGGTCTACAAGCATGTGTGCATTAGTTTTCAGCCTACCCTCGATTGTGATTGATAGCAGATCTATAGAAAATAAAATTCTTTTCTATTCCTTTTTTTTCAGAAAAAAATGTAAGGAAGCCTTTAACCTTCGAAGGTGCTTCAGTCCATTGTGTCCCACTCTTCCCATCCTGTCCCATTTCCATAAATCCAGATGCTTAGGTAGCTGTAGCATTTAGTACAAGGGAACAATTATCTCTGCATTTAGTAAAGTGTAATAAATCATCCGAAACGGGAAGTGAAAGGTAAGTATTCTTGAATGCCAGAGAAAATCCCAACAATGTTATTCTTTCATTTTCCTGGGTATCAAATTGAAAGGAGAAAGCCTTGTGAGAAAATTATGAAGGCAATTATCCACCGGGGAAGATGACATTATTTCTCCTTGATATTGACACTATGAGTGGAGAATCAGGGAAAGCGTTTTCGAGTTTTTTATTTTAATCTCTCCGAAGGTTATATATTATTTTGATGTTATGTATGTATGTATGTATGTATGTATTCTCTACAAAATGTAAAAATTCGTTCGTTATGCATCAGTATGGTTGTACAGACCTACATTGAAGACAACTTTCCAACAAGATTAACCACTAATGAAGAAATATTTCTAGAGATTATTTCGAATAGCGTAAGCCAATAACCTTCGGAGATCTAACAAAAACCAGCAAATGGCAAAGATAATTAATACCACTATGTGAATTTCCATACTTTAACCCACCATGGTTTCGTGACACCGTGAGCCTTTATTAACGTGACGAAATCATGGTCGGCTCAACAAAACAAACGAAGAAATTCACCAGGTGATATCAATTTATCATCATGAGCGTAAAATATTTACACGGAATAACGTCTGGTGGCATTTCTTTCAGTGATTCTGCTCCATCTCCGTCAACGAGGAAATTCACGTGATTTACGTTGCAAGCGAAATAACTTTTACTCACAGCAGATATTTTTTCCATTGTTTTCAGCAGTGAATTTGTTTTTTGCTTTGGATAATGAAATCGATAATCGAGGCCACGTGAAATGATACAGAGTAGCACCGAAATAACGTCATCAGATGCAATTTTTACCACAGCGAGGAAGTTCCATCAAATCTTCGACGCGTTCTGTACCCCTAGCAATAAACCAGCGGTGATCTTTAAATTCCCACACATGAATACTATTTTGAATCAACTCGTCAAAAACTACCTCAGCTCCTTGTCCTCTGTACAGGATTTTCAATTTCAATCCCTCTGTGAAATGATGTTTCCGATGTTGATGTTTTGTTATTCATCACAACTTTAAGCGACACAATCAAAAGGTACATCAGCCGAAAGATCAATTCAATACCTAAGTTTTGTCAAATTTAGCGCTCAACTGCCAATTACATATTCCACACGCCATGTAGCATTCAGCGCTACATCTGTCAGAAGTACAGAAAGGCTTCATGTGATGGAGAGAAGCTACAAGGGATCTTTTTCTTAATTGGCTCGATGGCGACAGAGTTTGTTTTCTTGAAAATCTTCAGTGAATAGTTAATACCATCCCCGAAAGAGGACATTCCAAATAGGATTTATAAACAAATAGCACCTCTTCATCCTTGTAATAGTATTTTTCAGCCAGAATCCTCCTCAGCGTTGAATTGGGAGTGGAGCCCTTATACGTAAGAGGCCCCCGAAGTCACCTAGTCAGACGACAGATATAACCATCACTCAGTGGTGGAAAGAATGGAGAATGGAACTGGACGAAAGTAAGACACAGGCAATCCACATGTGCAAATTCTTCTCCACCGACACCGCCAGGAAACTAACAATAAACCGCTCCGAGATAAAATTCAAAGACAATGCCAAATGTCTTTGAGTACACCTTGACACATCCGGTATTGTCTAGTGGTTAGGATACCCGGCTCTCACCCGGGAGGCCCGGGTTCGATTCCCGGTATCGGAATTAATTTTTGCCGGCCCCGGTGGCGGCGGGGTAACGTCCTCGTCTACCAACTGAGAGGTCACGGGTTCGATTCCCGTCTGGGTGGATTTTTCTCCATCCAGGGCTTGGCTGTATGTAATTGTCTTCAATGTAATGTAAGGGTTAGGTGGAAGAAGGGACTATTTAGTCTCAACCTCGCCCAATTAAGTCGATAATAAATAAATAAAATAAATAAAATCTCGCTGAAAATGGACGAGCAAGTCATTGGAAAGGCAGCAGGGAAAGCCTAAGCCCTCTACTCTAACGCAAGCACGTCACGAGGGAAGTTAAAAGTCATATTCCATAAATCGATAGTACGCCCTATCGTCACAGATGTGGCATCTGCATGGACAGATCTACTATCCCGCTCATAGTGGACACGCCTTGGGCAAAACGAAAAACGGACATAAAGATCAACGCTGTCGGCAACTCCTGGGTAAACAGATGTGTACCCAACACTCAATATTACTCCTTACGAAAAGACGAAGAAAAATGCCTCCCCAGAAAATACTACTTCATTATTAGAAATCGAACGAAGCAATACGGCATATTTCAAATGATAACAGAGTCCAGCTGGGACACATTTGAACACCTTTCACACTCAAGAAAGGTCTGTGGTTCCAAATCTCTGGAAAAGTACAAATTCTATTGGTATGGATACCAAAAACTTCCACAAGGTGAAGCCTGAAACAGTAGAATATACTCAAGAAAGAGTTTTTAACACAACAGAGAAAACACTCCTTAGAGCCCTCGCGGAGGCAGAAACAGAGCAAACGCCCAGTTTACTGGACACGGGACCACTATGAGAATGACTCCATTGGACGCCAATAACTTATTGTGGGATTAAGAGAAGGACAAGTGTTCGTCCATCCACTGTCGTAATCAATGCAGGAGCTCAAGGCCTTTCAGAGATCAAAGATCCTCTGATCATATTGAGCACGACATGAAGAACAGCGCCTAGCACAAAATTAAAAATCTTTATGATTAGGTTTGCAAAACTAACTCTTTCTACCTACACTCACCACAATATGAACATTACTTTACCAATGATGTTTTTTTTACTTCCATAAACCTACTGAATTTATCCCTGCCTATTTTCGGTAATAAGTATTACTTAAAAAACAATGCCTCACCAAACATCAATATTGGAAGCACCATTTACGGTCACCCCGTAATTTCTTGACTAACGTCCCATTTTAATCACATAATCCCCTAATTACACTGATGGCTGTGTCTTATCTTTTATAATGTAGTACCATCATCCTCACTATTAAATTACCAACATTATTATTAGGTAACCTACCGGTTAAGGTAGGTTTTTGGATGGACAAAACTATCAAATAAATATTTTGTTACTCCAAACAAAACCCAATCTAGCAACCTACTCTACATCAGGTCTCTCTTCATCTATGGTTGAACTACGGAACAATAAAGAAAGGGTCATCAATGAATACGTAACTGACTCACAACTCGGGTCTCATTTTTAGAAATCTTGAGCCTTTCAACTCTGCCTCCATAGGCAAGAAGTCACCCTGGACCGCCTTCAACGCTTAGAAACCCGGGCTCTGACGTGATCGTAGGGCAAATGGACATAGGGAAAAATGAGAATTCATTCATGGCATGACGTGCATGTACCATCCTGCAAGTCACCACAATTGCGTCCGGGGTTTTAGGTCAACAAATGTTTGGATTTCATCAGATTGCAGCTATGGGCGGCGGCGACAGGCCATCAGATATGGGCCAAAAGAAAATAATGCGTGTGCATATCAATCTGCGCGGCAGTCAATCTCACCCAACATGTCTTTGTGGCTTCGCCTGCCAATGCAGTGCAAGTCCTATTCCTACTGTTTATCAGGAAACATGCACGCTTTGGGCATAAGCTCATAGCGTGAATGTTTCTTATGCAACCCTAAAAGGAGGTTAAGGTGTAAATATCGCACTTCCAGGGATTCCCCTTCCAGGCTTTCCAAAAATCATGTGACCCCTTATGTATTGTTTATTTTTGGATAAACAGACAGTTTTTCTGTCTTTAGAGTCAATTTATAACTTAGATCCTTCTGCGCGAATCCTCGGAGTGAGTGCATCGAGGTCAGGAAGCCTGAATGTTTGCGAAATGGCACCCGATCTCCTTAGCATTTTCATTCGTGCACGCACAAGAGTGAGATCTGTCGGATGTGGGAGGGAGAGGGGGGGGAATGCTCATTTACTGACAGTGAGGCCACGTGACCGCACACTGCCGGCGCGAGGATTTCCGGCTGCGGTAAGGCCAGCCCACCGAACTACTATCTCGCAGCCGCCACTTCTTTCCTCCACGGTTCCGCCTTGGAGTATTTTGAAAATCACGAAATCCCATCCGATAATATGCCTGCGACACTCGCCCGCCCCCACTGACGCGCTCCCGCGACGCGGTCGACTCCTGATTCATGTGGTTGCCTTCCCCAAGAGGACGGCACGTGCCAATTTCCCTCGCCGCGACTCGCCAGCCCATTCTCGCGGCTTTTCCCGATCGACTTGGCCGTAGTCCGGATGAATTTACGGATCCTCTCGAGTTATTTTTAAGTTAGTCCCGTTTGGTCATTAAAAAAATATGTTCGTTGGAAAAAGTTCTGAGAAACGGCTATAGTCTCCTAAAAAAAAGCCTACTTCACTTTTCTGCATAATCCCAGTTCACATCTAAGCACTTTTCGCTGCGCGGAGACCTCTTGCTACGCATATACGTCCTGAAATGACGTATATGTAGCTAAATCGGATTTTGCGAGTAGTCGATAACATAATAGACATTTCGTAAGGTAATCTACCGGTTAAGGTAGGTTTCTGTATGGGCACAACTACCAAATAAATATTTTGTGACTCCTAACAAAACCCAATCCAGCAACCTACTCTACATCAGGTCCCTCTTCATCTCTTTGTACTTCCTTCCTCCCGTCCAATATCCCTATCCTGTTCCTACCCCTTCCTCGTTTGCCTAACATTCTCCCCTCTATTCCCGTTAATTACTGTCTAATAGACAAGATAATGTATGAAGGAAAAGTATACCAAATTCAAAGATCGGGATCTTCGTCAAGGCGAATGATTTTTTACACTTGAAAATTTTTATTCGAAAAGTATGTTGTCGAGATTCTCGGAGTTCAGTGCGATTCGACGGCCATTATGCGCCAACCCTGCAGCACGTAAGTCCGACCGCCTTGAAACGTTGAGAATATCGAGGCTATAGTCCATAGCCCGGCTCGCGCGGTCCTCTTTCTGACCCTGTGACATAACTCTGATCATGGCCATAATAGCTCCCCTAGTAATACCTGAAATGGGCAAACAAATATCTCCCAAGTCCATTTATACAATTCGTATGTTAAAAAAGTGAGGATTTACGTGGTTTTACAAAGTTTTACTTTGACATTATTCATCATGGAACAATTCCACCAAGTTACACTTGAAACAATTAATTATATTTTAAAAACCACCGAAAAAAAGAGTCAACATCCATAAAGTGGACCTAAAATGTATTTATGGAAATCTAAAAATTAATAAATCTGAGAAATAAGTCGTGTTGGGAACGAAAGGACACCCAGGTGTGAAGCTCCGAAACTACAAGGTTTGCAAAAAATTTTAGGAAATCGCGTTGAAACTACATTAAAATAGATTTTATCACGTTACTTTCTGATCATTCTCAGGATAATATTTTTTTCAAAGGGGACCACAATGGCCCAGTGTGTACGTGGCCGTGTTCATTTTATTCGCTTAGTAGAGTTAAATAATTCTATAAATCTGTGCCTGTCGTTGGTTTAAAGTAAAAATGAGTGCGTCATCAAAGGATATGAATTCGATGCGCCGGTGATAGACAATGATGAAATAAGTTTATTCCGCTGGTTTGGTCATGATGATAATATGGTTGAGAGTCGAATCGACACATGAATTGAGAGAGAGAGGAATGCTTACACTGAGAAATGCATAAGCAGATGCGGCCGAAGAATTTGTCAAAACGAGAACCATTAAAGAGTCTTAGGCACGGAAGAGAATGTGCGCATGAAGCAATTCATGAATGTGATAAAGATGTGTGGACGTGTGTAAGAGCGGAGAGTGGGGCTAAGCAGTTTTAGGAAGAAAGGTGTGACATGGATGCCCATTATCACCCACGTTTCTTCACGAGTATGCGATGGAAATGGTGAAAGAGGAATAACTGGAGATAGGAATGAAAGACGGGGGATAATGCTTAAAATCAGGCTTGCAGATGATCCAGCATTAGTTTTCCAGTCGGCAAAGTTACCAATCATTGCTGAGCGCATCGGAAAGTCATTCTAGTCTCGGAAAAAATTGAATGAAACGAAATTTTAGCTCAAAATCACTAATGTAGAACAGAAGTAACAATTTTATACTGAAAAGTTTAATTGTACTACCGGGTTACGATGTATTACATCATCTTCAGGTCTTCAGTTTTACAATTAAACTGATCCAGCGTAAAATAGTTACCATCTGTTCTTTATTTTATTCGAATTCCACCACATCACGCCTGAAACTACTCACTTTGTACAAAACCACTAATTACTCCAATGGCGAACCTTTCGTAGACTGCCAGTCGTCCGCATAGCATTTGGCAAGCCAAGTTCTATCAAGGTCTTGAAATATAACAGTTCAAGAAGGAGTTCATTTCATTTTCCACGCCAAACACAATAAAAAAGTAGAAGTTAAATTTTAAAAAATTGATAATGTCAAACAAATAATTTTTATTGCACATTTATTTTACTTAATTTAGTGCGCGAAGAAATCTGAAGGGGGTTTCAACGTATTCACCATCTTGCAAAGACATATCGCCCGAGTTGTGGCAATTACAACCCATCTGTTATTATGAGTAAGCTTACTTCTTGGGAACTATATGTAAGACGTCAATCATTGATACCGAGCTGTTTTCACTATCGGTTTTCAAGTAGTAGTAGTAGTTTTTTATGGGAGGCGACCCACAGCTGAAGTCATTTGCGCCATTATGGATGGATGGAAAAGGAAGGGTGGAGAGAATCCCGGCGTCGGCATTAGCAAACTATTAACGAAAGGTGCCAAGGGGTCCGCAGTTTAACGTCCAATCCGATGGTCAGCGAACCACACTTGAAGTGCTCTCCACATAGCACCTCAAGTAGGGATCGGGATGCTACTGAAAAATATTTGTTGTATCAAGGATTTGAAGCCGGGTCCTCTCGGTGGGAAGCCGGTATGTTAGCCACCGCACCATCCCGATCCCCTATCGGCTTTCAACATGCGATGACATCTCCATATCATTTGAGTTGCCTCCAATGCTGGACCATCAGATATTGATGCGTGATGTGCATACGTAAAGCCAAAAGGCCTGGAGTTCACGCAAAATAATCTTCCACCAATATTCATTAGCTATCGCTGACGTGGACCTGTTCTGGTTGCCAGGGGCCAGAGTAATTTGATGAACGAAAAGTACTTGAAAAGCAATACGCCCCATCAAAATCGACTCACGTTTTGACGTCCGAGACGTCGACCCCGGACAAATTGATTAAGGTCACTCACTCCAAAGAACTTGCGAGCAATCAATCAAATGTCCGATTGCGCGGGGGGGGGGGCTCCTCTTTTGGGAGGAAAGTCATTTCTCGAGACGGTCTCCTTCCCGTCGCCCGGGGTGCCTCTCCCGACCGCAAAACTTAAGGAGGAGGCCGCACACCCGTGGGAATTCCTTCCTCCGGTCTCGATATCCTCCTCGAGGGCCCACATCCATCCCCGTCCCGCCGCTCCCTCCTCCGGGCTCTCGCTCGGTCCTCCCCCCAACACCCCGTTATCCCTGCCCAGAAATCCAATTAGCTCGATCACTGCCCCTCCGTTATCCCTGCCCCCCGTAAAAATTCAGCCACCACCCCTAACATCCTCTTTCTAATTCACCCCACTCCCCAACCACGGCGTTCGAAACAACGAGAGTATCCTAATAAGCAGTCGCCGAACAGGTTCGTTATGAATAAGCGAATAACACACACGTGCACTTTCCTCCCCATCACGGTTTTTCCTTTAATGGCCACTCGCGGCTCAAGTACGGAAGAAACAATGGGGTCAACAACTATCTGCTGTTTCTTTTTATCAGCTTTCTCCGGCAGAATTTTCGGAACAAATGTACTCGGAGAAGGTATCCTAATATTCTTCATTTTTTTTATTCTTTCAGCATGGATATGGCGCGACGCGATTTCCATGCATTCGTTTATCCTAAAGTGATCATTGGGAAAATTATGAAATCGTCACTATTAATGTAATAGAAATTCTAATTTTATACCAGTCTAATAGTAGTCAACGCAATCCAATGTAAGCTTTAAGCAGGAGGTGCCGCCATCAAGCATAAAAACGACAGGTGTGTAATTGAACGACGCCCTATTATGTTCCACGGAATACATGTTAGTATAAACTCTCCCAAAATAATCAAGGCGCGTAACACCAATTTGATAAGCGAACCTGACAACACTATAATATTAACATTAGATAAATAATTCTCGTAGGAATTTCTCCCTCGTCTCGTGATCTGAACAAATCAAGCTCTAAGTGTAGTGAAGAATATACGTGTCACTAATGATAGTCTAAAATATTAACAACGAATCTTTTTAAATATTGTAACTCATCTCACAACACGAAAATGGTACATATTTCTTCACTACAAGTAATCCTCGTGAGACCCGTGAAATTGTTACGAGGTCCATATCAGACGAAAAGCCAATCGCAGAATCGGACAGAAATGATATATTCATTTAGTACTTCACGCATTCATGTCAGGTGTATAGTGGAGTCGTGTATACCTAACCATTCAATTTTATTTTAGAATTAGTGCGAGGGAGTGAAAAAACCTGCGTGTAATAATTAAACCAGTTTTTCTTTCGTCAAGTCTCACTTGATTTCTCTTAATTTATTTCTCGCCACGTGGGTAACCCTGACCTGCGACCTTTCACACTCGGAGATAAATTGGAATAACCTCAGACGAGACATTCGCTCACATCGAAAACCTAATTGGCACTGGCCACGGAGACAGATACCTTCATCTATAAAAACCACATCCATTGCTTCGATTTAATCGATTAATTCATAATTCACTCAAGTGGACGCTTTCAATGAATGTAACGGCTAAATTAACCCGATTAGTTGTCGAATATTCAACAACTCACTCTCCCCTTTCCATCACTCCTCTGTGCTTATTCTATTTATCTGCCCAATATATATATATATATATATATATATATATATATATATATGATGCGGAAGTACTCACGAGAGCAATATAACTTTTGGACGGCACAATAGAACACAGAATAAAACAGATAACACGTAAAAGGACACTCACACTTTAGATTATTTTCTACAGTGTGAGTGTCCTTTTACGTGTTATCTGTTTTATTCTATGTTCTATTGTGCCGTCAAAAAGTTATATACACTAAAAAATATATATAAATATATATGTGTGTGTGTTATATAATGTGTATTTGTAAATACCACTTGGACGGCACAATAGAAGACAAAATAAAAAAGATAACAAGTTACAGTCTGACCTGAAGGAGGCCTCAGAGTAGGCCGAAAGCTCAGCAATCTACGATACAATGCCCTTTTACGTGTTATTCGTCCTAAATACGTGTACCTATCACTTTTTCTATACATCTATTTCCATGTGAATAAATAAGTTGTATTTTCCACTGAATGTTTTCCATTCAATGCTTGTGTAAATATATAAAAATGTATTATATATATAATATGTATATATATATATATATATAACCAAAAACACGGTATTCAACCCGAAGGTCAGTTTGGTTGGTGATGGTAGAGTTCACCAAGAACTAACCCTGACAGCGTGTGAAATTCACACGTCAGGGTAGGGGGGCCAGTTCCTTTCCCTGCGCCGGGAATATATATATAGTTTCCCAGGAAGATCTGGTACCCGAAAAATCACATAGCTTGGGTGGAGCTGTAGGTGCCCAGAATGCCTTCCCCGGGAATCGAACCTAGTCAGTAGCCCAACGCTGGACTACCGCGACCCATACATATACATTCAAACGTATAAGGAAGAAAATCGTTCGACCAATCTCCCAGTCGACAATCCCCCGAGTAAATGAACTTTCCAACTGTATCCTAGGAAGACTATCATAGCGAGCCTGCTGGATGGGTCACAGGAGTGCCGGGATCGCGGAAATTCGAAAAAGTCGAGCCCGGGGAAACGTCAACTTTCACCCGGGGAGTGGGCGAATGAAGCCGGAAAATTATAAAAATAAACGTTAAATCTCTCCCCTTCTCCATTCTGTTTTCATCGCACCCCCGACCTTTGCCCGCCGACGACGCCGCGGCTCCTTCCCGCATCCCCATCCCACCCGTGGTCCACCCCGCTCGGGAATCACCCCATCACATCCCCCCACTTGGGCAACAACACATACGCCATATAAGGTATACGTGGGGCGGGGGAGCGGGATTTACTGGTGTCCCGACACCCCTCTTCTCCCGAGGGACTCGGCTCAGGGACGGCACGGGATATTTTCCGGAATTTAACTTGGGAGCATTTACGTGTATGACCTACGATATATCTACTCGTACAACCAACATTGACTCTATGCGACCACGCAGGAAGCACCGCTAGGACGGAATTCCAATGCGGGGTGTGGTGCTATTTACCATATATTTACTTAAATAATGGCTTAATCCGTAACCTTAACGGAAGTCACTCAGTGTTCTATTTGAAGTTCCAAGGGCTGAACTCATTTTCCAAACCACGTACATAAGATCTTACACTACCTCAGTACCGTAGTGGGTACAGTAATCATAACGCACGCAGTATTATAATGTAATTTTTTCTATTTAGTGATATACTATTATAGGTACGGTGTTGCATAGACGAGTATATTGGTATGCTTTTCACTCGTGAAGCTTAATGCAATGGAAACTGACAATCCGATCGATATTTTACGACAACAGATTCCAAACACGTTTTCGAGATAATATCCTCGACACTCAACTAGAGGTATCTTTAAAACTATCGAGCATCTGCCCGCGGGAATTAGGGAAATTTTGTTTGTGAACAGTGGCAAGTCCGAAATAATAAAAAGGTGGTTGTAGTTAGTGGAAATAGTATTCTGCTATTGACCAAAGAGCCCGGGTTCAAATCCCCATTTGTGACACTGAACATCCCTAGTAGCAACCATGCTATTGATTTCTTTGAGTACCAAATCTGGCAAACTGCAGATGTCACCAGCAGAAGGCTCTGGGCCCCATTTCGCTGAATGCACAAGGCTATTGGGCTAAGTATGAAGTGGGCACTAATCTGATCTTTTCACCCTCCCTTCGGGATTGATATTTTTTTTCCTAATTTACGGGTGGTGCCCTAACACCCCCCGCCACACGCCCTTGCGGCGGCTTGCGGGGTATTGAGTAGATGTAGACGTCTTATTGCTTGATGGAATGCGATATATGTCCAATAAATACGCGAACTGAGGCCATAATAACTTTATTTTGCAAAACGTGGTCCACATCAATTTTGTCTCCATCAAATTACTCTCCATTCGTTGCTATGCAGTTATTCCATCTTCTTTTCCACTATTTCAAGCACCCTTGGAAGTCCTCCGCAGTTAACCTTTTAATTTTCTCGTAGTTTATTGCTTTATTGTGTCCACATCGTCTCCTCATCACATTTTTGCATTTCGGGATTAGGAAAAAGTCGCAGGGGGTGAGATCTGATGAATAAGGAGGATATTCAAGGATGACGATTGATATTTTTGCCAGAAACTGGCGAACAATCAATTCTGATCATCAATCAATCTCACTTTCGATGCCATCGGTAGCACTGATTGCAAACACTGACCATTTAAAGACAAAAGACAAAAGATTAATACATTTATACGTTGGCCGGTAGTTTTTCACAATCCACACTCGTGTCTGCCTCGTTCAGTTACGCCTGCGGGAGATGAGAACGGGAGGCGAACGGGAATGGTGAGCACTTCCCTTTGGAACAGAAAGCTGGTCGTCCGCGCTAGCACGGCACCTTTGAGCATTGCTCCCCGTCAGCTTTGGCTACTTCATCGTTTATCACCTCCCGGCGTCGTCCTGCTGGTGCGGGAATCAGCCGCCCGTCCGGACCTGCGAGGTGAGGTCGGCCGAGAAAGGTTTCCAGTGCCAACGAGGGTTTCGTGAATAATTGTTGCTTGAGAGACCCTAAGACCGTTTCGCGTAAACGCCTATCCAGTCACGTCTACACGTACATAACATAGGAAAGTGTCTCAGACGTCTTGTTATGAAAATGTTTTATTCTTATTACTATTTAAGGATAAAACAAGCCAACTTTCACATTTAGTTCACTGACCATGGTTCCAGCGAAGTGTGTCATTATTAAAATCAAAATTCAAAATAGCGATTTCATATTTGTAACGATAGAGAAGAGTGAGGTGGTGTGATTTGTTTTAAAATAGCTGACGGGAGGAGATGGATAACAGGAACACGTTTTCAGGAAAACTGAGTGAATTTGAGTAATATGTAATGAGTCGTTCCTTAGTATCTACCCCATTAGTCAACCCTTAGGGCTATTTTTACTTAGATGAAGATAGAGTCCTGACGGTAGACTCCCTGAATGGGAGTTTAGGGTGAGGGGGCTTTTCCCATGGAGATCTGGTGTTCAGGTAATCTACTCGTTTGGCTTTTATTAGAGGGACTTCCCCAAAGGAAGGATTCGATCCAGAGATTCTCCGGTCAGTTGACGAACACTCAATTCATTAATCTGCCGCACCATCCTTGTACATGTAATTATCACGACTAAAATCATATCAACAAAACAGGTACTCTATAACGGACAATTTGGCAAAGGAATAACCACTCTATGAAATTTTCTAGTTTCTTGCTTTCCAAATTTTTTAAATATGTAAATACTCATTCAAAAACGATACTCATCGCTCTTATAAATAATAAATATTCATCCCTCTTTGAGCATAATGTCACACGTCTCCATTGAGTCGCGACGTGAAGTTTGGCAGCAAATGGGTTAATTGAATGAAAATTGCAGCAAAATGGCTTTCTATGTCTAGTGTCCAATGTCAGGACAGAGAAATAATATATTAAGGTATAAGATGACGTCATATCTGTCAATTGATCATTAAATTAAATAGTAGAATTAAGAATACAAAATAATTATCAGTGAATCTCTAGGAATAGTTTCATAGGTTATCCGGGTCTATGATCCAATTACGTAAGTCGCAGCTTAGCACAAGTACTGTGAGTAAATCGTTGATTCGAAAGGAAACGAATCGTAGGTTCAAAACTTATATTGGATTTCTTGAAACCATCAGTCACCAACAAGTTTAAAACATTTTTTCAATCACTGTTATGTACATTTACGCCCCAGACACATAATTTGCCACCTGAACCTTTCGGCCTCTAATTCGTCATTTGCGATCCCAATTGTCAAATAAGAGCATTTTAATGCAACAATTTCAGAGAGTAAAAATCATTCGCCTTGACCGGGACCGAGTCAAGGCGAATTATTTTTACTCTCTGAAATTGTTGCACTGTAATGCACACGTAGCGGATGACTTCGTTAAAAGTTACTGTTGCGGCATCTCCCGCAGTTTCTTTGAAATTTTTAAGAGCTTTTTGTTTCATATCTGTTCTTCTTGTCTGTGTATGCATGTGCATTTTAAGAGTGACCGTTGCACCAGGGCAATTGCCCAATTGCAACGCGATTTATATAATAGTAACAATGTCCACCTATGGAACTAATACACTCTTTTCAGGGAAGATCAATCGGTATAAGAACTGAAATTATCTAGTCTTGAAGTTCTTGTGATCTAGAAACTTCTTGTGATACTTCCCTTATTCTCTTCTTTAGATTACCTTTTACCGGGATTTTGTTTACCCTTCTATAGTATATTTTAATATTTGCGATATGCTAAGAAAATTTAGAAATTTTACAATGCCTTTACATTATATATTCAACCAAATCCCGAACACATTCATTCCATTTTCAGCGCATGAGAGAATATGGTTCCACATAAAAGATGCCACCATTTTACTACCTGTGATGTCAATTCATCAAATGTCATTTAACGTTCTTTTTCTTTTCCTAGTGAATGAACTTACGAAGCATTTTAAAGCTCTCGGATTTTTCACAGTCTTTGGTTAAGGCACTCAATTTTGCTCACTTCAGAGTGAAAAGGCTCTGATAAACGCAATAGAATCTCCAACCACTATGAAACCTTAGCCCAGCGCCGAGTGTGCATGACAATGCAAAACAATACATGCTCCTGAATCAATAGACCACGAACATTTAAATAACTTGAATGATTCATATACGATATCTCCTTAACTATCCGACAGCTACCATTCATTCCTATGTGCTTTCCTCCCCGGCAAGCCTCCACAGGGCACAGCTGCAAAAAGTCTGCTCGGGGTAATTTAAACGTCTTTTTAAATTAATAATTATTTGACGAAGCCGCTCGTCCGACTTCACCGTCCTCCATCATAGTGATGAGTTACGCATTCCTATGATAAAATGTTACGTAATTAAGTGAACACCATGCAGATCAATCGGATGGTTGAATATCAGCAGTATTCCTAATTCATCCTTCATGTACACCATTACGTTTCCTTCTTTCATGAATTATTAAAATCGAATTACTTCTGGCGAGTCACTGCTGTGCATTTTCCCGGGTTCGCGCAACCGGTTCGTAATCATTTAATGGAGTGCCTGCTCTTTATTGGGAATATTAATTTAAAAAATATTCATTTGGAAGCAATAAATAATGTAATCGACTAAACGTCTTAATTAAGGCAACTGCTTGCTTCGTAAATTTCGAGAATGACTTTCAGAGTGGATTCGACAACGTTTACATAATCATTCCAGAATGCGTGTTCAGATGGGGGAGCTAGTTTTCTCAAAGACCCACATTTTTATGTGCGTCGGAGTCAAAAAACCAAATTAAGGACAGCGATGAAGAATCGAGATGAACGTAAATGAGCGGGTGACTCAGTATCACTGCCGTGTGTTTTTCCATCTTTTTCTTTTACTCTTACTTGAAAAAATGTCAAATACAAAGAAGTAGAAGAAATGAAAATAGGAACTGTGAGAAAAAAGAGTTGTTTATGTTTTTCAGACTACTCCTTACGGACTCATACTTGATTGTACGCCAGTCCCTTCATTGATGCTGTCCACGCGAAGAGCCATGGAGGATGTGATGCGAAGACTCCATTCAAGAGGCGGCTTACTTATCTGAGGATGTTAAAGACATATTACGGGTCCCGACTTCCTATTGTAAATTAGATCACCAACGTAAAATCAGGGAGATTGACGATAGAACGGATAGATTTAAAATGTGGTCTTTTTCCTCGGACCATTAGAGATCAAACTAGATATGACAGCAATCATGCAGGATATAATTAGAACTGGCAGTGTATATATCCGTCGATATTCTGCACGTTTCTTCCTGCGTGTTCTTCTTTTTATTAAATAGACCCATATTTTTAACAGTTCTACAGCATAATTTGAATATACATATCCTGTAATTCAATATTTTTGCATGTAAGTACTTTCTTTCGCGTGATGAACAATTTTAGAGTGCATGATCAAACTAATATTTGTGTATGGGTAACATGATTTGGTTTTGCATGTGGTTGTATTCTGTTTTACGGGTGGTGACCTAGCACACCCCGCCACACGCCTCGCGGCGACTTGCGGGGTATTATGTAGATGTAGAAGAGTAAGGACTGTGCGATACTTCAATTTGTCGAGTGGGTGTCGATATTTACTTGGATGTGCACCTGCCGATCGATAAGATGTCATCAACATATCGTGGGCGATATTGATGTATACATCTCATGGGCATAGGAGGATGTTACGAAACATTTCATGCATGCGGGAAGAAACAAACGGTTCCATATATGTTATAGGCATACGACACATTTAGGCATTACTCCTAAGGTTCGAGAAAGAGCACATTGGTCTTAAAGAGCTGAGTACCGCACGATGAGTACCACGCCGTCTCACAGACGAGATCAAACAAAACCCTCCTTATTTCCCCGATCTTGCACCTTGCGATTTTAATTCTTTTCCTCAATTCAAGAGAGACCTCAAGGGTAATCATTACACCTCAGACGATGAGGTGAAGGCAAATATTCGATAACAGCACGCTGTTAAACTTGCGTTGACATAGCACTAGAACGCGTCTCCATACTTCCGCTTCTCAAAATACACTGGATGAATGTAACGACCTCAAACCTGCGCATGCGTGTTTAGGGGGAATGTTACTTCCACATACAAACAGGGGTGTTTCTGAATGTCATTTTTGTTTGTGGTCTACAAGCATGTTTGCATTAGTTTTCAGCTTACCCTTGTAATATGACGGTATGAAGGAGAGCTTTCTTTGGAGAAGTTAATGCTTTCAACCTAATTACGAGTGTTCCTATCCCAGAGTGACGGAGTTACATCTGAGAATGAGGCTCACTCCCCAAATGTGACAACCTAATCTTGTACGAGTATAAGTGTCACTCTCAGATGTGACGCTGACTCGAGTTCCTGACATGAGTGTCATTCCGGAGCGCGACAGGAATGACTTTGGCACGAGTGTTGCGCACCACCGCGGCGAGAAGAAATCGGACCCGGGACGATCGAAAGCGGAGCTTAAGAAGCGGAAAATATCCCGCCGCCGCTGGTTATCCCACACCTCTCCCTCGGCACCCACTCGGCGGATCTTTTGTGTCGACACTGCAGGGAATCCCTTATCGCCAACGGACGCGGTGCAACTAGGGAGTAACCAACTTCCTCGACCCGTTTAAAATACGCCAGCCGTCATCCCGGAGCGACGCGCCTCCTCACACTTTATCGGCGAGACCGCAGAATCGGGCCGCACTATCTCCGGCCCACTCGGAATTCCCGAGTCGTGCGGATTTGAGTCGGCTCGGCGAGAGGGACGGATGAGGCGAGGACAGCACACCCCGGCGGGAAACGCCTTCTCGTCCGTTACCGCGAGAATGTCGGGGACGCCTCGGCAAACCTCTGCCTCGCCATGTTCTTCGACATGGGGCAAGAAGAGTTGTTGCCATGGGAACATCATCGCCAATAGTCTTGCAAGGTGTGACACTCATTTTTTTCTTAAGGGGGAGAGCACGTTCCGCTAGCGGGAATTAAAATCTTTTAAAAACCGCTTCGCTTTCACCTCTCATGTCTTCCTGATCAAAAAATTAAAAGGAAAAGAAAAAATGTCAACGAAATTCATTATTTGATTTCAAGTCTCGTAAGATTTATAGTGGTGTTTGATTTGATTTATTTGATTTTGATTAATCAGAAATATTGAGCAATTAGAATCGCATTTTTTTTACTTGAAATCCCATTTACAGCGTAAAAAAATTGCATTTTCCCAATCAATTCGACCTTCCCAAGCGTGATATCGGATATTTTGGGGGTTAATGCTGCTCCTTATCCCTATCCTCTGTGACAGGGGTGGCGAAACCATGGCACGTGTGCCTTAAGTGGCACGCAGAGCTGAGGGGAGGGGGTGCTATGGGCAATTCCATGGTGATCAATCGACAGGTTGACGGGTTAAGTCAAGAGTGTTCTCTTCTTACGTTCAATCGCCAAAAGTCCCATCTTTACCAATTAACGTTAATGTTACTCATATATATCATTTTTAGGGTCTTTATTAAAATCTTGCCTTTTATCATTAATTGCCTATTTTATTAATAGTAATTTTACACATTAAATTATTGTTCGCCTGATATAAAAAAACCATAAACACAGTAATTAATCCGAAGGACGGTTTGGTAGGTAATGGTAGAGTTCACCCAGTACTAAGCCCGACGGCGTATGAAATTCACACATCAGGGTAGGGGGGCCAGTTCCTTTCCCTGTGTCGGTTATGGTTTCCAAGGAAGATCTGGTACCCAAAAAATCACATAGCTTGGGTGGAGCTGCAGGTGCCCAGGGCGGCTTGCATGGGAACCCAGGTCCTTCGGTCGGTAGTTCAACGCCCAAACCCTGGACTACCGCGACCCACTCTCTTGATATATTAACTTGATAACATGATGCTTTATTTCCTACACTTTCCGTGCATGAGTAAGTTATTTAAATCAAGATATGCCATGATATGAAGTTGTTCAGGTGGAAGTGATAAACCAATAGTAGATGTTGCATAACTGACAGATAAACAATAGCACGTCAATCTTTAAACCTACATCGTAAGTATCATAGCGTATGAAGGCAAATATTCAATGGGCGAATACGGGACACTGGCTAAAGCTTAACTTAAGTACTCTCATTCAAGGGTTCATTCAGAAAAGGTAACCACTGTCCTCAAGGAAGAGATGGTTACAAACAAGGAGTAAGTACGTGAAATCATTTGTGTGGTGGGAATTGAGGAGAGTCATGGACCATTATAAAGCCACACTCAGAAATAATAAATGCCTTGGCGCTGGAGGCGTGTCTTAGGGTGAAGATCAAATGGAGTGATAAAATGAGAAACGACAGGGCAAGTACGTTAAGAGTAGTAGAGGGTAAGGCCACGAGAAGTAGAATATTAAGAGGAATCAAACGAATTAGGCACACCTTGAGACACGACCGTTTGCTTGGTACATTCCCGAAGGATGGATCTCTCGAGGAAGAGAAAAGAACATGTAATAAGAGGAAAAATAAATACGGCAATTTCGATAAAATTGGAAAAAATTCACCATGATGAACCCACGCATTAGTTAACCATAGAACGTCTGCGTGGAACAAAGTGTATGTTTCAGCAAAAATCAGTAAACAACTAATTTAGTGTGGAAAAATCATGAACGGCATTTTATTGACACTTATAATACGTTTTAATTTTTCTTCACACCTCCTACTTAAATATATACGAGGTGTGTTAAGAAAATAACGGGAATTTTTAAATTTCGCGGGTTTGGAGAGTACGATTGTCACATTTTTGTAATTTGCTGGTATGTATGTCCCTTAAGTATGATAACAATTTCAGCTGCGTTCATTGTTTACTTTGTTTGTGGCAGTCATTAAAGTTAGACGTGTTTTTTTGAGCTCGGCGATTTTCGTTTGATTAAAAATGGATCATAGAATACGAGTATGCATAAAATTTTGCGTAAAAAATTAAATAATGTGTAACAAAGTGTAATAAATGTTAGCAAAGGCCTATGGTGAGTCTGCTATGAGTAAAACAAGAGTTTACGAGTCGTATAAGGGTTTCCAAGATGGCCGTGAAGACGTTGAAGAGGACGAACGCCCAAGCACATCAACAACCGATGAAAACGTGGGAAAAGTGAAAGAAATGGGAATGGATGATCGCCGAATCACAATCAGAGAAGTTACTGATGATGTTGCATGTCGTTTGGATCATGCCATGAAATATTTTCGAATGTTTTGGGCATGAAACGCGTGACAGCCAAGTTTGTTCGTCGAATTTTGAACAAAAACAGCGACGAATGGAAGTTGCTTAGGAGTCACTAAATGAAATCAACGACGATGCAAAATTACTGAAACGTGTTATAACAGGTGACGAAACATGGGTTCACGGATACTACGTCGAAATCAAAGCTTGATTCAAATTCTTTGATCCACATCCTTAACAAACGAAAACCGCTGAGATCATAAAAATACGTCAAACTTTAACGGCTGCCACAGATGAAGTAAACAATGAATACAGCTGAAATTTTTATCATAATTTAGGGAGATGTATGCAACGTATTTTTTTGAGCTCAGCGATTTTAGTTTGATAAAAAAAATGCATCAAAGAATACGAGTATAAAATTTTTTATTCAATCGGACTCTCCAAACCCGCGAAATGTAAAAATTCCCTTTATTTTATGAACACACCTCTTTTACGAGATATTAAACCAAATGTCCAGTTGTTATGATTTTGTAAAACATGTTATCACAACATCATGGACACGTTTATGGAAACGGTGGCGATGTTTACGTGCTGAACAGTACCGATACATACTTATCATTATGAACAATACTGATATCGTTCAGACTCATCAGTACGAATAATACATTAAACACAATAAATGACCCTTTTTACCTATTTGGAGAAGCCTAAAATGCGAAGAGCTTAAATATTACTTCCGTGGATACCACCAAAACGTATGCATTGCCCGAGTGCCCATTTAACCCTACCCGTAATACCCTTTATATGCTTTCGGCTCTACGTAACCCTTTTCCTAATGAGGCAGCAACTGTTTATCTTACTGTGTTCTTAGCGTAGCAAATTCTTCTTCCGGAGTCACAAAAGAAAACCAATGTAAAGCTATCGAGACCTACCTTTGTTTCCCTAAATTTCCTTGTTTCCCTAAATTTTCCCTTCCATTCCTTGTCCCTCTCCGTGAGGGAACCCTCCTCCTACGTGCAACGTTGAGTCAAATTCTTCACCTGTGCCCTTGGGGAGGAGAGCGTATTATATTGCATGTTCTTGTGGTAGTGGAATTTCGCCTTGCAACTTACCAAATTCTAGCTTGCACGATACTGGATAAGTTTCTTACTGCAACCTCAGGTGCAATTATTTGTTAGGTGATAGCATATGTAATTGCATGCGTGTAGAATGAAATGAGGTAGATATGTATTTGCATGCGTGTAAAATGATAGGATTTTTGAATGAATGTATACGCCACTGTGGGTATGGGTTTGCATGTATGTGTTGGTTTTGAATGCGGTTTTCATCCCTCTTTTGGGTGGTGACCTAACACCCCCTTGCGGCGGCTTGCGGGGAATTATGTAGATGTCAAACAGAAGTCAACAAAAACGTATTTTATCTGTTTTCTCAAGTTTTCCTCGATTAGGTTGAGGCCAAAGAAGATCGTGAGAAAGGCGATATCTCTAAATTACGATTCAATGCAAGAATTTCTTTAAACACATCTACCAATGGATTGGAGTTTATTAGATATGCTATCCTTCTAAATCACTGGTTCTTCGCTATGTTGCCTTTCAAAAATTGGTCCCAAGTCATCCTAATACCGTCCGTCTGTTAAGAATATACGATGTTTGTCCAATAAATACGCGAACTGGTGCAACGTGGCTTCCATGACGCGGACTATAGCCCTATATCTATTTTCAAGCAACTAGCGGCGCTAGTTGCTTGAAAACCCAATGAGCTGTCTGTGCTTGGCGGATCGTCGAGCTGTACAAATTGCTCCAGTTAGGTTTTTTTCTGTTGTCCTTGTTTTTACTCTTTGTCGTAAATGGAAATTGACGAACTCACGGATGTACGAATCAACATTAAGTTTTTTTTGCCGAAGTGCGGTAAAGGTTATCAAGAAATTACTGAAATATTGACAGCTGTTTACGGTGATAATGCTCTGAAGAAAACATCCATTTTAAAGTGGATTAAGCATTTTGAAAGATGGCTGACAATATGCCATGGATGATGCAAGCCCGGGAGAACCTTCAACCACCTGTGTTGACGTCAACATTGATCGTGTGTGGTCCCTTGTCCTTACGGATCGACGAAAAACTGTCCCGAATGATAGCTGATGAATTGAATTAAGGAAAATCAACAGTGCATATTCTTTTAACCGAACATGATGAATGGATACTTCACCACGACAATGCACTTGCACATTCAGTATTGATTGTATGCAGTCAATCCCTCAGTAAATGACATTAATTGAATACACATGAGCATGATGTTTAGGTAACCGTTAAAGACATCGACTTTTATCGTTAGACCATTGTCCATTGAGGATAAAAAATTCATTTCAAAACCTTGATCGATTCCAAGAAGACCGGAAGTTGGTAATTATCGGCAAATTATCAACACGCGTATCTATCATTTCGTGAGTCCTGATATGTCAGCACGCTTCGTAAGCACTGGGGCGCTGGTAGAAATATGTTGGCTATAAAGGTGGATCCCAAAAGGAAAAAAATGTTCAGAATAATGAAAGCGAACCTGGGACATATGGAATAGAAAAGGCTGGTGAATGAAATTAAAACGAGACGAAAGGACGTGTCATGCGTGTGTGAAACAAAAGGTCAAATTTCGTTCTTCGAAACGATGGAAATGGAAGTGTCCCAGAGTTGAAGATAAAAAGCATTGTAGTCGTGATGTAGGCCCGTTTATGAATTATTCTGCAGGGAAAGACGTAAAAAAATACGGACTTGTGGCTCCTGGATTGCTTTGAGCTCGTATGAATGTGTGCACCAGAATATTTTCCATTGCAACTTGATACGTTGCAGTGGATTGCGATTGGTGAAGAGAGAAAAGCAATGAATGAGCGTGACCCTGGCAAAAGGAATTTAAGGAAACATTAATGACTGGGTGGGTTGGTGTTCATAGGGATTACTCCGAAAAAGTGATGCGATCCTTTGGTGACCCTTGAGTGAATGAAAATGGTGAAAACTTGTTGATAGCGTGAATGCCCTAAACATATTGTTTAAGATTCAATGTATTAATTTTAAAAAACATGACAAAGGAGGCGATGTCCGGGAGTATTATTGATTATATGACAAAAACTGAAAGTGTTGGTGAAGGGCCCGAGGACATTGAGAGGTATTAAACAGAGAATGTCACCATTTGGTAGTTTCGACAGTAGGTCCGGGGAGGAAACGGGATTTGCTTGGAGAAGAAACTGACAAGAGTGAGAGTGGAGTGCGTTGTAAGAGAAAGAGAGTAAGATTGAGAGAAAAAAGTTGAAATCTCTGAGAAAAAAGTAATAGAATTCAATATGAATGCATAATTGAGGATAAACTTAACGTGAATCGTTCGAAATGAAAAAAAATATATCGAAAAATTGAAGTGTGATTGACACTTGGGAAAGTTTGAAAGAACAGTTGTTGAACGTGTTGAAATTGATTGCGGAAAAGGTGTGGTAGGAAGAATGAAATGCGATGACTGGTGGAATGAGAAAAGAAAGAGATTCTGTGGGAGCAAAGGACGAGAGACGCTGGCAGCGAAAGCCGAGGATGCACAGCAAATTGTGTGTCTGAGTCGAGACAAAGAGCAAATGCCAATTGAGATGAAAGAAAGTATGGGAGTAAACCGAATGTCAACAGCCAAAAAAAGCAATGAGGAATGTCTTCGATGGAAATAAGTTGTATTGGAAATGAGTAAAAAAATATAACGCAAGGAGATGGCAACGGAATATATGCAGTATAAAATCAGATTGGTGACCGGATAAATAACATATTTAACTTTGAATTTCACAGGTGTGTTCTTTGTTCCCACCAGCAGTGTTTCGAAATTTTACGCCATCTCCGAGTGACAGACAGTACCTGCATGTATGTTCAGCATACTTCCTATTACTTTCCAAAATGCATGTGGCATTTTAAGGTATGAGTGCGTTTGGTGTGGTGCTGGAGATTGATGGCGTATTTTGTGGGTTTGTGTAGATTTGTACACATAAAATTTTCGAGCCACTGTAAACAGAACAAGTTATGATCAAACGACAAAAGGTTCTGAAGACATTTAGCGTTGAAAGGATGAAACTTTCAGATGGAAACGTCAGATGGCGCGTAAATCACTTAGTGTTGTCAAGGCTCAAAAAAAAAATAGTAACCATTTTAGTAAGGCGGAGCTCTACAGTGCGCCTCATACGCTAGAAACAAATTAATGCAAGGAAATTGATGAATATATGGCAAAATGAGATCTGAACAGCAGCGATGATACTGAAGAATGGGAAAAAATTGCAGTCGAAGCTGACGTATTGATAAAAATGTTGAAGTACTGTGAAGTCGAAAGTTCCCTATTATTTCCACCCCGAAGAGGAGCTCATCCTAAAACGGGGTTTCCGTATTGTAAATATTGTTACGTTTGATAATATTTTATATATTTCTTGTCTGTCTACATTTTTACGCAAATAAAGACACATAAAACTGAAGTTCGCTATTGATCGTGTGTTGGAATTGCTTAACTTTAGTTTACAAATTATAGTTGCACCATATGCTTTGAAGGATGCAATAACCTACATCCCATTTGCATCTACCTAATGCTCCGCAAGCCGCCACAAGACGTGTGGCGGTGGGTGTTAGGTCACCACCCGTAAAAAAGAATACAACCGCATGCATGCAAAATATCAACACACAAATATTAGTTTGATCATGCACAGGAACAAATTTATTCACACGAATGAAAGTACTAACATGCAACACTATTCAATAAAAAGATACGTATATTCAAATTATGCTGTAGAAATGTTAAAAATAAGGGTCTATTAAGTAAAAAGAATAACATGTAGGAGAGAACATGCAGGATGTCGACGGATCGATATCGGATTATGCAGTAAATTGAACCTGTATTTAAGCCTACGGTTAACAAGTGGCTCCCACCCTAATTCTTTCAATAGTGTCGTGACACTGCTTCGTTGTTCGCAACAACTTTTCACAAGCCTAGCTGTTCTATGTTGCACTCGATCTAGTTCCAAATTTAAGCCTAATTCATGCGAATCCCGTACACTTGCAGCTAATTCAAGGTGGGGCCTAACGAACGCAAAATAACAAAACTCCTTGAGCCTTTCACTAGAATTCCCAAGTACAAGTAGTATTCTTTCAATAATTGTTACACTGAGATAAATAACATAGCATATAAGAATGGTCTAGTGGGTAGAGCGTTGGACTACTGACCGGAGGGTCCCGGGTTCGATTCCCGGGCAAAGCACCTTGGGCACCTGCAGCTCCACCCGTTAGTTGATTTTTCGGGTACCAGATCATCCTGGGAAACCATAAGCGGCACAGGGAAAGGAACTGGCCCCCCTACCCTGATGCGTGAATATTCACACGCCGTCGGGCTTGGTACATGGGTGAGCTCTACCATCACCTACTAAACCGACCTTCGGGTTGATTACTGTGTTTATCGTTTTTTTATAAGAATTACACCGAAACTATTATTTTAAGCGTGCCTAGATAATGATTAACCGTGCCTCATAATATAAATTTGATTTCGGAATTAGATCGAGTTCAGCGGAGGGGGGCTAGATTTGTCAAACATTGTTATGACCAACGCAGCAGCGTATCTACTTTGCTAGACAATTTAGGTTGGGATTCTCTCACGCAGTGGCGTTTCCAATATAGATTAAACTTATTAAAAACATTTAAAGATGGGCCCTTTTCCGATGACATTAAGGATATAATACGAACCCCAACGTATTACGGTCGAAGGGATCACGAATATAAGACTAGAGAGATAGACTGCAAGACTGACAGGTTCAAAATGTCATTTTTTCCGAGAACGATAAGGGACCAGAATGCTTGTAGCCGAAATTCCCCAGGACTCAGTTCATTACAATAAGTATTAACGTACAGGTTAGGTACTGCGCGAGGATATGTATATATATATGTGTATATGTATGTATGCATGAAAATATATATTTATGAATGTATGTATATGAATGTATGTAAAAATGTGTATACATATGTTTGTATACATTGCATATTAAAAAAATATTTTTTCTTACACGTTCCCCCCACCTTTCCTCACCTAACCCCCAACCCCCTCAACCCTTACCCTTCCCTCATGGTGCTACACCCCCTGCCACACACCTTTTTGGTGGCTCGCAGGGTATTTCTGTAGATGTAGATGATAAGTGTTCGGTAAAGATTTATTTGAAAGAGTACTAAAAGAAGGTACTATTGAACAAGTTCTAGAAAACTTTATTCGGAGTAAGTCCTAAAGGGGTTGTATGGATTCTCTTTGTGAACTTGAGCCAGTGGTTAATATGATAAATACATAGATGTGTAAATGAAAGTTTATTGTACATTATATTTGGAGAAGAATAGGGTAGTCCAGCAGAGGAAAGTTCTGGAAGGCGCCGTGAGAATATAAAATGAATGGGACTCCGAGTGACTGGACTGAATTAAAGCACAATTAAGGTAAAAATTAAGAAATGTAATCGAGGCTTTTTTATGGATGAATCTATTAGGATAATGGTGTATGCAAAAATTAGAATTCATTTTTGGGAATTGAATGGGTGTAATGATGGAGAACATACCCGTTTCAATGTAGTCTATGATACAGTAATTATGAATGACATCTCGCAAGGTCTGTATCACATCAGAAGGACCTGTACGGATTCATTGGTATAAAAGTGAGAATGAAATTTAGTGTAAACAAACATAGTCATGTTTTAATTAGGAAAAATTCAAGTATGATTCCATGATTAGGGTTAACGGCGAAACATAAAAAACGAATGATTATGTGTAATATCTTGGCAGAATGTTTATGAAAGAGATAAAAGGGATGAAGAGATCAATAGGCTAGCGAATTCGGCCAGAATATATAAAGAAAATTCAAGTTTGTGGAAGGCTGAAAACATATCAGCGCGTAAAAGTGTACCTACTCTTCTCCCCCCCACCCCCGCATTAGCGTATGAAAGAAAAAAATATGCATGATCATAGAAAGAGTTTTAAATACTTCTCCATCGGCGTCCGAATAATTAATTCATCAGTATGCACTCATTCATAGCGCATTGAACGCTCATGAAGGCAAAAGTGAAATAGTCCAGCTAGTTATTGAAAATTTAAATTTCATATCGTCTCTTTTATTAGTCAACTGTGAGGTGGCCACAAATGTTTCAATAGAAAGGATATTACTTATGGATGTCGAGAGATTTAACTTCCAACATTAAAAATAAAAAATTCAAATTATCCTTGAAATCCTTCCACTAATATCGTGTGTTTTGTTGTCCAAACCCTACCCGCATGACCGATCATACTCATACTCTCCGCCTCTAAAGTCACAGATACAGAACTCCCACCAAAAGCATTAATAAATTGACACATCTATATCTTCCTTATTTTTTACATTTAATCGCGACGCAATTTAGTCCAACAGGGAAAGTGACACATCGCTGTAGGCAACTGACGGAGTGAGTCGGATAACCACAAATGTCGAGTGAACGTGGTTGGTGTGCAGTAATTGGAGAACGCATGTGGTGAAAATAAAAAGAAGTAGGATGAGAAATGAGTGCATTATGGAAGAATGTATATTTTTTGCGCTGATAATGCACGAAAAATAAAAAAGTATGAAATAAGTGCACAACGTTGGTTTGGTTTCTTTTTATAGGTACTGAAAGAATCGGCGAGAGATGAATCAACAATAAAATCTATGACAGAAGAGTTAATGGCTTGACAGGGAGCCTGATAAAGTCAAGGGTGAATGTGGTCGAAGAGAATCTCAAAACAAGGGATATTAGGAGTCAGGGAAATAGAAAAAATACATGACTGTGAGGGAGGTTGAAGAAATATACTATAAAAGGACAGGGGAGTAGGGAGGAAATTGGTAAAAGGGAGGAGGTATCCTTTATTAGTAAATAAAAATGAGGCTTCTTCGTGTTTTCCTATCCAAAAGAGAACTGCGTCAGGTGCAGTATATGCCAGAATAAGGGAAAGAAGAGAATAAGATTGGAAGGACCGAAGAAATCCAAATAAAATGGAAGTGAAAAACCAAGAAGTAAGCCTGTGTCCGTATGAACGCATGTGTGGATCATTTGTTAACTTCTTCGAGACCGAATGAGTTCTGTTCGAGTGATCATAGCTTGGAGAAATCAAATCTACAGGTCCTATAATGTAATCCACATTTTTCATTCAAACTTTCTCATGCAATGGGGTCAGATTTACGCAGTTGGCGTTTGGTATGAAAGCCCTGGACCTAAAGTTGTAGGAAAGGTCCATACAGAATCGTTTTTCAGTTATCAAACGCCTCTCATCCTAATATCGTGCAGCTATAGCCGAGTACTCTGCGGTGCATTGAAGTAACTTCGACAAATCTAGTCAATAGGATGTTTGCCTTATTTCTAATCCATTCCTGCTATTTTCCTTCCAATTTACACGTTGCACGGTATCTTATTTGCCTTATCTTTTCTCGCAAAATAGTCGTAAGCATAGCTAAATTTCTCCATTTAGTTTTTCTGCATACTTAGAATTTTCACGTTCAATATCAAGCTATAAACTCGGTTATCTTCCTCTATATATCCTGTTTTTATCTACATCCTCCTCCCTAACCAATATAATTCGTCACCGATCCATTTCCCTCTTCTTTACTCGAAGGCCAACTTGTAAATCGTGCGTTTTTATATTCCACATCAAAACTTCGAGTGAACCCTAACGGAATCCTTTGTTCTTCGAAAGAAATACTCCCTGAGAAACATAATATACTCGTACGTCTATCACATAACCACTAGCCCCCATTGTTTCTTATAAACTTGTCATCAATCATAAAATTAAATCCTAGATTAATTCAATTGAAAGGCTAACGCCAACCAAATATTTCGATAGTAAATGATACAGCTTTTAGAATTGAAGGATTAAGTTTATATTTTTAAATACATTGGTGTTTATAAAATTTGATGTTCGTAACATGCTTTAACTTTTAGGGAATTACAAAGTTATTTTCCTGAATCTGATCAAGATTTCCATCACGCAAGTCACCACTCCGGAATCCGCCCCAAATACCTGAGGTTTGTAATTTCCGGCGTGGTTTATTTTAACACTATGAAGCCATATTTAGAATGAGTTGTAAATAATCCTCTCCAGCCTGACAAATAAACGAAAGGAAATATCCGGAAACTTCGCGGGGTTCTCCTCTTCATTTATTTTTCTAGCCTTAGTCCGGAAACAATACTCTTTGTCCATTTCATCGGATTGTAAATAGTGATAACAATGGACACGATTACGTACACACAAGCCCTAGGTGGTGGAAAAACCACCCAGGCGGGAATCGAACCCGTGACTCTTGCATCGTAAGACGAGAATATTTCCCCGCCGCCACCGAGGCCGCCGGCAATTTATTCGATGAAACCGTACACCAAATTAAGGAATCCATATCAGGCTTGAAAATCATAGTCAAATCCTTTCTTGAGCCGTGAAAAACTTGCATGTCCATTTAATCTACACATAAAATAGAATCATACCCGTTTAGGAATTAAGCAGGAAATTTGGAGGCAGTATAATTCAAATTCAAATTGGGTAATTAATACTACCACGACACTCAGCCATATAAACTATGGTGAAGATAAATGTTTGAACAAGAAACTGGCTCTATTACCAAATATTTGTGTAATATTCAGGTATGTTGCAAGCAAAGAGTTATTAGTAGTAGTTTGCATGTGGAGTTAGGTATTTAATGGAACCAAGGACTACCACAATTCTGTGCAGCCAATAATTCCCTAATTGCAATAAGCCATTCTTCAATTCCGCATCCCCTCATACCATTCAATATGTCTAATGCATTCTTTTCCTCTTCCTCATTTGTCTACCCAAACACTCTCCCCTCTATAACAGTCTTTCACATTCCATTACCACTGATTGTGACCTGCATCAAGTAAAATAAAAGACAGACTGGTATCTAGTGCCAAGTCTTCTTTGGAGCTCCAACCCACCTTCGTATTAGTTGAAAGAGGGTTATTTTTATACATTTATTATAAATTTAAATATAAGATTTTATATACATTTATTTTTTTCATATTCCTTGGAATATTAAGAGGTAAATTTTATCATTTTCTTAAACTAACTTTTCGGTTCTAAATAGCAGCACAAATTTTGATCATTTCCCCCAAATATAAATTCTTAACGATGTCATCATCAGTTGATATGGAGGATAATTCATCCAACGGATGTTTTGGCATCGTGGGACGGAGATAGGTTTGACTAGTTTCATTTCTGGAAGAGTTCGTCCTGCGCTAGACCTCGATACTGGTAACGTGTCAGTACAAACGCCGCGAAAAGATTCACCAATGTCCACCAGATTCACCAATTAAATTGTCAGAGCATACGCATTGTAAGTGATGCATTCGGGGAATAAATGCCTCCGCAATGGTATAGAAATTATTTAAACTCTTCTAAGATATCGATACTAAGAATTTTTTATCACACTCTTTAAGCAAGATATCTAAACACTCCCACGATTCGAAAGCACAACAGTAGGAAATATACCTGTGGTTCACGAAACGTCAAGCAAAAATTATTCTAATGGCTAGTGATCTTAGACCTGCCGTACGCATTGATGTTGGACGGGATGAAGGGAGGAAGGAAGTACACAGAGGTGAAGAGGGACCTGATGTAGAGTAGGTTTTCTTAGGAGTCACAAAATATTTATTTAATAGTTATGCCCATCCGAAACCCTACCTTAATCGGTAGATTACCTAATAATAATAATAACTGCATATTTCTACATGAATGTCTAGTGCCGTAGCACCTCCCACCACTCACCTTTGTGACCGACGGAGGGGTATTGTGAGATGTAGGTGAAGATTGTGCGACGATGAACTTTTATATTGGCTGAAGAAGCTTCCAACACACACCAGTTAACATCAACTAAAGCGACTTATTGTTTCTCCAAATACCAATCGGTATTCATTCTGCATACAGCATTCAGCCGGAATTTAGTTGCCGTACGGATGAAAAGCATAATAATCGGCAGTGGGACCGTACACTGTTTTAACCGAACATGTGGGTTTTAAAAAAATGTGTGCAAAACTCGTGCCCAAGCTGCATTGATTGTTCGCCAGTTTCTGGCAAAAATTCAATCGCTATCCTTGATCATCCTCCTTATTCGCCAGATCTCGCCCCCTGCGACTTTTATCTATTCCCAAAATGCCAAAATGTGATGAGGGGACATCACTGGGAAGATGTGGACACGATAAAGCAAGACACGACGAGAAAACTAAAAAGCCTAACTGCCGAGGACTTCCAAGGGTGCTTTAAACAGTGGAAAAGAAGATGGAATAAGTGCATAGCAACGAATGGAGAGTACCTTGAAGGGGACAAAATCGATGCAGACTACATTTTGCAAAATAAAGCTTTTATGACCTCAGTTCACGTAATTATTCGGCAGACCTCGTACATAATGTGGGGAGTTATACTGTCTTAAACAGTGACATTTTTGCTTCCTAAGACCAGTATTCTATTTTTCGCACCAGCCACATAGTAACAATATAATTTCTGCCCGCTTTCTCACGACTTTTGAGAAAAAAGCAATAATTTATGAAAATTCACCTACGTATACCAAAAAAAATCACCATCATCTTCTCTTAATTCCATCTCCCCGCCTCTGGAACATATCCATCTCCGGCGACCTCTATCAAGGACGCTGATATCTCGATGCAAGTACGCGTCGCATCATACCCCTCCCCCTTTTGTTTTCCACCTCCGCAGGCGCCCATCAAGTGCGGTCGACCTCCAGCGGGACTCAGCAGTGAGTGTCCCCCACCCCTCTTATTCTGCCCCCCCCCCCCCGCGGTTCGAATCCGTGTGAGGAAAATGTGCCGCGGGCAACTAATATCTAAGCCCCCACCGATCGGATCGCGGCCTTCGCCTCGGTCACTTGAAGGGAAGAGCGCGAAACGTCTTCGGACCCGCTGTTGCCGCCGAGTCGTGGGCTGCAGGTGGCGTGCGTCGCGGTCGCGTCCGTCGCAGCATCGGGTTCTCAAATGACGTCACGAGGCGGAGAGCCGAGGCATCCGCGACGTCACTCTCCGACGGCAGAATGGGGAGAAGGATTCTCAGGATGGACACCCGAAGGAAGCAGGTGGCCGTCTTATCACAGAGTGCCAACAAAGTATCAACAATGTAAGCATTTCGGCAAATTTGGGGCGAAAATAGCAAAAAAGCAGATTCATTCTTTTTCAACCATAGGTCAGATGCATTCAATTCCAATATCGTACTTTAAATTTCATTACCAACTTTGATTTTGAGCTCAGTTTTGCCATACTCAAAAGAAAACAAAATGAAGTGAAACAAGAATTTCGCGAAATTTGATTCAATAATTCCAAAGCAAGGGCGGGGTAGATACATCATGATGTGGGTCAAAGGCGGCCATTATCTACATGGAATCATTTGTGCACGGAGCTGGAAGATTGCACCATCATGGCCAAATGGCAACTCCGCTATGATCTAGAGTGGATTAAAAAAATCCAAATAAGACCCTTGATTTTCTGAAACCCTTGGTCTTTAAATGTAAAGTGTAGCATTGAGGCGGTTTACTTATGTTTGAATACGTTTATATAACAATATGGCAGTCGCTCAACGATAATTAGGGATGATACATATAAAACATAGTGTAATCAGACTGTAAAAATTAGCGGAAATTTTAAAAGAAAATCCACAAGCATTTTGGCCGTACGCCAGAGAGGTTCAGGGAAATAAGTCAACTGTTAATTCACTCAAAAATGATAAAGGTGAAAGAGTAACCAGCACTTTGGAAAAGGTTAACTTATTAAATTCCTTCTTTCAAAACGTCTTCACCGATGTCTCACCGAATGCCTCCGATAGTTTATCAAATCGTTCCGGTCAGCCGATTCCCATAATTGAAATCTCATATAATGGAATATAGTAGAACGTTTGCTGAAAACTATTAAGCCTAATTAATTCACCGGGCCCGATGAAATACCGGCTCGTATATTTTAGGATTTAGCTTCGAAAATTGCGCCGTATCTAGAAAGGAGGAGAGATCCTGTCAGTAAAATTAGAGAGATTAAGTGTAGAACAGATAGATTTAAGATGTCTTTTTTCCACGAACGATAGGGGATCATAATAACATTGTTCGACCGCGGTAGGATATTCGGGATAAAATATGTCTGGTGTGTGTATCCACCCCCTGCCACACGCCCTGGCGGTGGCTTGCAGGGTATATTTAGGTAGGTAAGGTAATCCACCGGTCAAGGTAGGTTTTTGGGTGGACACAACAATCAAATAAATATATTGCGACTCCAAACAAAACACAATCGAGCAACATACTCTGCATCAGGTCCCTCTCCATCTCTGTGTACTTCCTTCCTTTGAACTTTCCGAACTTTCTAAAGTACTCGGCCGAAGATCGAGGGATCCGGGATTCTTTGTATCCCGGTCGAGGCAATTAATTTTTACATCATCCAATTGTTGCATTGTGATTCACATTTAGCGGATGACCCCGTTAAAAGTTATTGTTGCGGCATCTCCCGCAGTTTCTTGAAACTGTTCAAAATGTTTATTTTGGTAACAAGGATTGTGAGAGTAGAGGCCACCTCTCGTAATAAGCTCATGAGCTTATCAAATTAACAAGTCATGTTAGGGGGGGGGGAGTTACTTTCCGAATGACGCTAACGGTTCCTAAGTTAGATAGATCTAACACCCGAAAAATATTATAGCTTGAATGAAGCCGAGGGTGCTCGGAGCCTCACCCGTAATTGAACTCGGGCCCTCCAGTTAGTAGCCCAGCTCTCCATGCACACTGAGCTTCCGCGTTCTTTGCAAGGAGAATCACGAAACGAAATCCCCGATCCCCAGCTAATTTCGTCAATAAATCCAATCTACCACCCACCAAAACTCTCGTCCCTAATTAAGCCGAAGCCGTATCTGCAACTTTCACACTGACACTTGTAATTGCACCATTTAACAATTCACAATGAAAATTAAAAATGAAAGATGCCATGAATAATTTTTCTAAGACGTATCTTCCCATATACTGGTCAAGTATTCCAAATGGGTTAGAGGAGCAAGAAAGTAGCTTTTCTAAACCTTTGGATAACTCCTACTGTTAAGATCGGTCGGCTATCGACCCTCTTGATTACATTCTAGGGCGACATTCATTTTTTTACAGTTAATCTTATTTTTTCAAACCCGATTTCGTCTAAGAATTTATTTTTAAAAATAATAGCAACAAATGCTTAATGTTCGGAGGAGGTTCACTTAAAAATGTCCACAGCCAATTTCGCCTCGATCTAGATGATATCGGATAGAACGAGATATCTTAGATCCTTGACATATCTCAGAAAAAGGAATGAAAAGAAATATTTGGGGAAACCAGAAGAAACTGGAACATTATTTTAAAAATTTTCAATCTAACCTACAGGATTTTGGCACTATTTCTACGAACTTTTCATGCTTTATTAATTGTTCTTATAAATTTCGCTTAATTTGTGATGCTGCATGCTCGGTGTGTAATCACCCCCTGCCAGATACCCTAGTGTCGGTGGCTTGCGAGGACTATGTAGAATAGAATGTAAAGACTTGCCCTACATTTTCACCTATGAGAAATTATTTTATGAATATGCGGCGTATAAAATGTGGTACATACGTATATCCGTAACAATCGTTGAGTATCTTCAATGCCATTGCGCACATTAAGGGACCGTTTAAAAATATCTTATTGATGCTATCCATTTTGCAGTCTTAAATCTAAAACGTGAAACTCCTTCTGCATTGACAATTAGTACCAAAGATTCAAATTGCCTTTATAAAATCTGTGAGTAACTTCTGGAGGAATTTTTAGCTTATCGTGCCATTTGACTCAGGATTGCAAACGTGCTAATATATTTGGCATCAAAAACGTGTGGTATCTGTGGCACCTGTTAATTAAACTTCATTGATCAGTGATTATTATACTATTGTACATATTAAAATATTATTTCTATGTGATGTGGATGGCGTGAGAAGTTGTATTGCTAAAGTGAATGATGTGTTAACGGTGCGTAATTTTGAACGGTGTGTTTAGTTGAAGAGTACCTGATTATGGACGTGCGGCGATGGACGGAGCGTTGTAAGTATGGTGTGAACCTAGCCCCTTGTGTGGTGCTAAAGGTGCGGTTGGTAATCTAAAAGTGTCAATGCATAAAATATTTTGTCTCCTATCTGTTCTTCTTGTGCGTGTATGTATGTGAATTGTAAGAATGACCGTTGACGAGACTTGATCGTTGCCACCAGGACAATTACCTAATTGCAACGATATAAATTCTTAAATAAATAAATCAATCAAAGTTCTCCTAATTAATGCCTCTGAACATTAGTTGAGGAGACATTTGTCCCCTGTATTCCGAATACTGGTTCTATTTTCTTCATAGAGCGCCTACGCCCAGCCTCCCTTTACCAACAATAAAAAAGGCAATGCGAAGCTATGGGAAGAGAAAAATGAAAATCTGATGATATCCATGAAATCCTTTCCACCGTAATGACGAAGCCGACGCGACGACAAGAATACCAGAGGAAACTATAATGAGGCGGTAAATGCTGTAAAAGAAAATTGTGCGTATTCACGCGCGAAAGTTAGCGCATGAATAGGCGGGATGCTCGACGCTTAAAAAATGCACTCGCTTGATATGACGAATGGTTTATCTCCAGCGATCTGCGTATTTACTCGAACCTGTTCGCGGGACTGAGCATGCATCTATGTGGCATCATTCCTCTCAACATGTCGTCAATCATGAAGTAACAATGGGCGGGGGTTCTTCCTCTCGTTCGCGGCTAATCAAGCACGAATTCGCCTATTAGCAGCACTGGGAACATCGGCAATACAATGGCACACTTCTCAAAGGAATCCCCTTGGGAATTCCTTTCGTAGGATCGATTGACAGAGTTTTCAAACGTTTTTATGGCACCCAACAAATGAACCATCCGGGTTCAAAAACCGGTCACCAAATGATCTCCAGGGCACATTTCAAATCGTTCCCGCATTGCTTGAGGCATGTTTGAATACGAGGAAGGCCCCACAAAAATTAAAGGGGCAATACATTTTTTCGTCTTACGGAATGTGGTATGAGAAAGCCACGAGCACAGTATGGAAAGACGAGTAAATAAAACGTTCGCAAAAGATCAAAACTTACGGTCGAGAAAGGGGTGGCGTTTTCTGAATTTGGAATAGAAAGTAGTGACGAAAAGAACGAAACAATTTACTCAAAATCCTGGAAATTGTTTTCAAGTTATAACATATAGATATTTTGGTACCCAGCAAAGCGCCGCTAGGGTGTGTGGCAGGGGGTGAACACACAACAGACCAATTTAGACCCGAACATGACCCTACCGCGGTCGGACAATGTTATTCTGATCCCTTGTCGTTCGTGGAAAAAAATGACATTTTAAATCTATCTGTTCTACGCTTAATCTCTCTAGTGTTATTAACATGATATCTCCTACCACAGTACGATCGGGGTAATATAATACATTTTCCACATCACTGTAAAGAGACATCATTCCAATTCATGCAAGAGCATATATTACTTAACACGTAACCGTTAGATATACGAATTCTCAGAGCTATTTTAGATGCATTGCAAAGGTACAAGATTCATTCACCCTCCATGGAGATCACCTGCAGAGGGAACTAATTCACCACCCATACTTGCAATATGTAATATTGCAGAGTTCGGCTGACGAGGCTCGCAGCTGTATTAACAGGGACTGCTGTAACTACAGTAGGCCTATTTTTTAATGATCCCATTTAACAAAAGAAATTGTAAAACCAATTAAAATTTTCACAGGCGCAAGTGAATGTACAATGAAAAATGTCTGGATTATTTGCAGGTCCCCAAAACGGTTGTTTGGAGATATCTGCAATGAACTTGTTGAATCACGACTAATTCTACTTATTTTTAAAACCAAAACGCAAATTCAGTTTGATTTAGCACCCAGTAAGCCACTACTAGTGTTTGTGGCAGGCAGCGATTACATACCAGACTATTTTTTACCCAAACACCTTCCCTTCCTATCGCGATCGGAAAAACGTTATTTTATTCTGACTCCTTGTTGTCCGTGGGAAAAAATGACACCTTGAATTTATTTTATGTGCACTTAATCTCTCTAATTTTATTGAAATAGCCTCGCCTAAGGTTGTACGAAGGGAGTAATGATTGGTTTTCAACACCACTACTAAAGAGAGCTCCTTCCAATTTATGTAAGAGCTTCACTCTGTAATTTAACCTTCGCTCCGAGAGTGATTCCCAGCCTAGCTGCCCTAATATTTTAGATACACCACTCAGTTTGTCATAACAACGTTTTTTGCTACGGAAAGTTTGCAGAAGAAGGATGAAATCGGTTAACTCTACAGTAAGGTTAAACTCTTGTCTGGAAATCAGCTGGAAAATTAGTTTGGGAACAATTTAAAATAAGTCAGGAGAAATATTAGTTGGACCTGAAATCTAACATGAATCTACGCTGAAACTCTTCTTTTGAAAAATCTACTTTTTTTCTGGCTACTGAAAGGATATATTAAGCGTAAAAAGTGTAAGCAAATGTCATCGTCCGTAGTTTTTTGCGCAAATATATAAAATGGCAATGAATTCCCATCGTGAATAAGCGAAAGTTGTCGCGAGTAAGACCGTCTTAGCACCACGCCGGCGAGTATGTTGCGCCAGATCCACCCCAACGTCTAAACTTATTTTACACGTGAAGGAATGCTCATCGAACGTGATCTTAAAAAACTCAGCGGACTCATTACGGAGATCATAGCGATTTCCGGCCACGAGCACTAGCTGTTATTCCCAGCATATCGATCGGTTTGACTTTACCGTTACAGTCGCGAGACTGCTAGCGCATTTACATCTTCGTCGCGATTATTGCATTGTGTTTTAGGTGCGTCTGGATGAAGAATGAATCGGTGGTTCACACTTGGACACCGTACCTGGAAGAAAACCTCAGCGCATTGACAATGACTCGCGGAAGGAAATGTGTTTTTTTTAAGCGTATGACTTGCAATGAGAAGAAAAGGCTACATACGTACATTCGGAGAAAGCGTTACTTTCGATCCTCAAATGTCACAGGGGATACTGTCAGAGAAGAGGTCAAGGGGTCTCTAGTGGCCCCGGAGTTAAATGCTGGGTTAGTTTGATTGATCCCGGGATAGTAACTTTGGAGGAGCCATCAGCTGCCGTTGCGCACCTTTGAACGCGAAACAAAATTCACAGCGCAGAAATCGTTCGCCTAGACTAGTTCACGGAGCACGGGATGCCTAGATAGTTTAAATAGAGCGAAAATACTCGACCGAAAATCAAGGACTCCGGGTTCAAATCCCAGTTTAAGTAAATGTGGTTTGCAATGTGAAATTTCTCGCGGATTGTATCATGTATGGTGAAAGGGGAGATTCGCGAAACGAGCTGTGAATTCCAATGTCATTTATTAAGTGACAAATCCTGAGGTAATAAAAAATTGAAAAATTGCGCTTTATAACCCCGTGTGACCAGGGAAAGCAGGTCATGACACACACACACACTGTTAAGGCAATCAATCTCGTCACTTCGCAGTTGGTGGTTGAGTGCGTAGATATCACAGCGATTGCTTGCTAAAATATTTGAAAGGAGGAGCTAAAGGGAAAATGAGAAGCCAACCCAAACTTTCATCGCAGATGAGATTGTCTCGTAAAAATAATGTATTTTGGTGAATCTTTCTTCACTCGAGAGACGGTACATACATTGCCATTACGAGTTAGTTTCTCTGCGATGAGCGTGACTTGATATTTCTACAGCTTGCTAGCGTCTGGAGTCGAGTTCAATCGAGCGCACACAAAGACGGTGAAAAGAACTGACAATCAATCTTCGATGATATTCGCGCAGGAAAAAAATAACAGGAGCGTTTCTATCAATCGTTACCAAAGTAACTGTTGATAATGAGAACTCGTCTGTCAGTAAAATGACACCCATAGGCTTGCCACATCCCTCATTTTAATTTTACTCGTACATCACGTAGAAAGTAACTATTACCTTCATAGATGGCATGCGAAAATTCGATATTTCACTTTTTGAACCAATACTTTACTGGCTGAGGTGTGCCTATTTATTATTAAAATGCTTTCAGCGAGGAGAAATACTTATGAAAATGTTTAATTCTTACTTCAAACAGTATGATCAAACAAATGTTGCCCATAAGCCTGCATGGCAAATTTAATTGGCATACTGAACCTAGAATAACGGGATGTAATGCTTCGCAGGGAATTTTTAAGGTGAAACACTTTGCGTTGGCATAATTAAGGAGCATATAAACGGACCCTTTACACGTATGCTGAATTCATTCACCCTATTTTCCTCCAGCATAACAACATGCAGTCTAATCTATCATAATAATGCATATCACATATAGTCAGCTTTGTTAAAGGCCTCGTATTTGAGCTGCTGATTCCATCTCCTATAGCGAAAATCCGTAAACAACCGTGGTACGTTTACACCAGTAAAAAAACAATATTCAACGTCTTCTCTATCTCTTTAAAGCAGTATTAAAATATTTTCGAGGACAACAGTGGAAGGAACGCGGAAGAGATGATGAGACAAAGGTCAAAAGAATAAATAATACAGAAAAAAATTTCTGAAAGACAAAGAAAATGAACATCCTGCCTTCGTGCCCATGGAACTGTCGGAGAAAATGTCTTTCTGACACTTCTGCAGGGGAAAAGATTTCAAATCAGTTGGCATAAAAACCAAAAGTATGTCGACCCAAACCTTGAAATATATGCAAATAAATTGTTGCACCTTTTAATACGAACACAATACTTGAATAAAAGGCACGAGGTTGGCTACTCACCGTATTCACTAGATCTGGTCCCCAGCGACGTTTTCCTGCTTCCTAACGTCACATTTTGCTGGGAGGACAAAGATTTGCGGATGAGAAGGTTACCGCATACGTAAACGCCTATTTTTGAAAGACGTCAACCAGTGTTTGGGAGTTCCAAGAAACTGCGGGAGATGCCGCAGCAGTAACTTCTAACGGAGTCATCCACTGATATGCATTACAATGCAACAATTTCAAAGTGTACAAAATCATTCGCCTTGACCAGGAGTCGAACCCGGATCCCTCGATGTCCGGCCGAGTGCGTTAGGCAGTTAAGCTATCGGGGCTTCCTCCAAATCGGACATCGAGAGATTCGGGTTCGAATCCCGGTCAAGGAGAATGATTTTTACACTCTAAAATTGTTTCATTGTAAGTATTTGGAAGGGTTAAAGAAAATAGACCATCGCTTAAAAAAGTGTATCGCCTTAAGAGGAGACTGCGTTGAAAAATTACAAATGAATTCGAAGAAAACATGCCTCGTTTTTTTGCTAGGTTGCAAAAAATTCAGCCTAACCTCGTATTTAAATTGATATTTCTCGCAAATCCGAAAGGTAGGATTACAGATTTGAAGCCAAGGAAGTACAATGAGCTTCGAAATGCTTTGGTCCGAGTTAATTCAGTGAATAAAACATCGGTGCATTATTCAATTGCATTTTTTCTATAAGTTGAAAGTTTGCCTGGAGGCCAACTCTAAATTGGCAAGGAAAACTCTCACCTGATAATAATGGTCGCCAAACCATATCCAATCTGCATCCGCAGTGAATAACCCTTGTTTGATTGCTTTGCAATGAATCTCGAAACCAACCACCACTATAATTGGTTTTATGAAGTGCTATTATTCGCAAATCATTTTACTCCAACTGTGAATTGATCATCTGTGTTTATTTCATTTGGACTTGATCTCTTGTTTGATGTTGTGGTTTTGTTTGCCACCTAGGCAGCTTTTCTCCGTCACGAGTTTGGGTACTTGTCGTTTATAATATAATGTAAAAGACCCAAATTGGTTGCATTTGTGTTTTTGTACAAAACGATCGAGCAGGAAATCAGACGGCGGAAGACACGGGCACTCCTCAACCGGCCATTCAATAAATTACCAAAGTCCATCTGCTGAAAAAGCAATTTATGCCGTATGGGAAGACAACTGTCACTATCAACAAAGCAGGCTTATGCAAAGAGGAAAATATAACTTGGCGTGCTACTTTCGTTTGGACGCGTGGCGAACGACCTTTTGTCCCAGTGGGTGCAGCAGAGGCTAAATACATCCCGGTCCCTCCCTCCCTTCTCCACCACCTCTTCCCCCACACTCGATCGGAGAATACGTATCCTGAACAGGCTACAGTTACCCTGCCGAACCCTATGAAGTTATGGGAATCTCTTAAAGGGGGATCGAAAGCAACAAAAACCAGTATCCGGACTATCTTAAATAATATTTCCTTGTCCCATAAGGGGCTTTTTAAACCTCTGTAAAGGGAGAAAAATGAGGGGAACATTGATATTTGGTGTGGTGATTTACGGGGAAAGTTAATGGTCACATTGAAAATATTAGGATTTTCACATTTACACAGGGGGTATTTCCCGAAGAGGTTTACAAGGATTATTATTTTAATTAATTAATCCTATTGCCAGGGACCGTATTCGGGAACTTAAAAATACACACACAGTCATACTGGTTAGCCATAAGTGGTTTATGGGGAAGTTTTCCCCCTCGCCAAGGACTGATGGTGTTGTTTAAACCGAATATGGCAAGGAATAAAGTCCTTCAGTCAAAAGAACGTAACAAATGGAAAATAAAGGAGGAAGGAAAGAAATAAACGTAAAAAATAGGGAAACACAATAGTTTGAAAAGCGGATACGCGTATTAAAAAAAAACCCTTTACGGCTTAAGGAAATATTATTTAACATAATTAGTCTTAAATGAGGCCGTAAGAAGCTCCATTTATCCTTCCCAAAAACCAAATGCTAAACAACTGAAAAGTATGTGATGGTCTCCCAGGAGGGAGGAACGTAAAAGAATGCATTCCTTCTCAGGAAATAAGATTAAGCTCCCGTGACAAATTCAAAGAAACTGCGGGAGATGCCGCGTAAGTAACTTTTAACGGCGTCGACTTCTGTTCAGCAGCACAATTTTCATCCTTTGAAGCCCCCAAAATGTCGAATAATTATAAGGCACCGCGGTAGCTTAACTGGCTAAAGCACTCAACAGTAAATCGAGGGATCCAGGTTCGTGCCCCTGTCAAGGCGAATGATTTTTGCACTTTGAAATTGTTGCATTGTGAAACTCTCGTGTTTTTAGTTCTCTGCGTCTCAGTACCAGAGTAATCAACCCGAAGGTTGGTTTTTGCAGACGGAGATAAATATCACCTCGAAGTCATTTTAATGCCTTACCGAATATCAAACACTGAGGGTTCGGGGTGCTAGTTCCTTCCCGCGAGCCAACATGCGATTTTCTATCAAGTTAAATACAACCACACCGAATAGATTTGTGGGTTGTTTCATCCATATATGTTGATTCGAAGCCGAGACTCTCTGTTCATTTGAGAAACCTTTCTCCCGATAAACTAAAATGATGCCCGACCATATAACATTACTACGAATATGGATATTTGGTGGAGAGGTCGGTGCACTCACCAAAGGACAGCAACGCAGTCAAACTTGAAGCACAGCTCCAAGAGGATGCGAATTTACTTGAACACCATGAGGGTGGAGGCGTCAAAATCATGGTAACTAGGTGGTTGTCATATGGTACAGATCGTCGCTTTCTTCCTGCCTTCTCTCTCCTTAGCATCTTCCACGGAGTTTAGTACACTCCGTACAGCTGGCTTATTGTTGGATGGCCACGGTGAACTAGTCGTTTACCTATTGGGCAAGGCAGAGTTCCATGTTTAAAGCTTCAGAACATAAAATAAGGACTTGTTGGAGGAACATTTACATGACACACTTTCAATTGTACCTAATTATCTAAGATTGGATTAATTAATAAAAAAATTGAGAAATAAAACAGTTTCTGGCGTAACTTGGTGGAAAATCTTCATACTGACTTTTAATAATAAAACCACTTTACTTTTCCACATAAACTTATGTGGAAATATGGTTTATGTGGAAAAGTAATGTGGTTTTATTATTAAAAGTCAAAAAAATTGAGGCTGGAAAATTGGCTCATTTCTATATTATCTCCGATGTTAATTTAATCCAATGTCAGCAACCTGTTGAAGTAATGTATATTAAATATTTTAATTACATTGCTGACCTCGGTACTGCACTGGATTTCTACTAGATAAACAACTATAGCGGAAAAAGCACATTAAAAAATCGAGAAAAAAAGTTCCATGGGGCAGCATTACGATTGAACACTCTTCGGTATTCAGAATTATAACAAGAACTGAGTATTTATCAACTTTAAAGTCTCCATTACTGTTAACAGTACTTGCGTACTAGCAATTCATTACCCCCATGCTGAGAATTTCTGATCATTATGTCTAAAATGCGACCTGCTAGAACTAGAAAATAGACAACTACGTTAAACAATATTTAGGTACACATTAACTAACCTTAAAAATAGCGAGAGATGAGATTATCCCGTAAAAATGAGGCAGTGTCTTTCTTCTTTCAATTCAAATATCTATGGTACCTCTTTGTACACTCTACTCTATGGAACTTATAGAACACCCTAAACGGGTAAAAGGCATAAAACCCAAACTTCTTAAAAAAATATATATATACTATATATATAAAAGATTGCCGCGCAGACTGATAGGCACACGCATTATTTTCTTTTGGCCCATATCTGATGGCCTGTCGCCGCCGCCCATAGCTGCAATCTGATGAAATCCAAACATTTGTTGACCTAAAACCCAGGACGCAATTGTGGTGACTTGCAGGATGGTACATGCATGTCATGCCATGAATGAATTCTCATTTTTCCCTATGTCCATTTGCCCTACGATCACGTCAAAGCCCGGGTTCCTAAGCGTTGAAGGCGGTCCAGGGTGACTTCTTGCCTATGGAGGCAGAGTTGAAAGGCTCAAGATTTCTGAAAATGAGACCCGAGTTGTGAGTCAGTTACGTATTCATTGATGACCCTTTCTCTATTGTTCCGTAGTTCAACCATACAGTATTACTGTGATAATTTCGGTTTTGAGAGGGATAATTAATTGCAAAGTTACATATTGATGTTTAGTGTTTTATTTATCATCGATTGTCCAATTAATGCGTACAATTATCATGCATATTGATTATATTTTACATGAGGGATGAGTGATTCCATGGAAGCAATTCCTTCTCTCGCCACGTATAAATCCCCTTAATAACAGTCACAATTGATTATTAAGCCATTAATTTGTTTGGGAAGAATAGGCTTCCTACGTTCATTCGCGCCAACCAGGATATGTACGTTCAATATTTGGTGGGAAAAGAGGATACGAATCAG